>JAOXNO010000013.1:7830110-7926715 GCA_028565335.1 Limnodromus scolopaceus | reverse complement strand
GCTGAACAACCCCAGCTCTCTCAGCCTGTCCTCATAGGGGAGGTGCTCCATCCCTCTGATCATCTTCGTGGCCCTCCTCTGGACCACAAAGCACGGTGCAGGGATGTAACAAATATAAAGCTATTGCATTCAATGTCTGAGGGTACTTATTTTGGTACTTTGGGAGGACATTTAACTCAGAGGCTCAACAGGAGTCAGAGACACACAGGGGAATGGTTAGAGTTTAGCAGGCTTTGGAGAAATTAGGTTACCTATGGAGGCTCCTAAATACAGGGTTAGGTACATATGCAAATCTTGACTTCCTCAAGACTAAAACCCCGCAAACAAAACCCCCTATTTGACCATTAAAATGTTACTTCTGCTTTTCCAGGGTGTGATGTTTTTCACAAACAGGGTTTTCTCCAGTACATTTCTCCCTCCAAATTCAGAAGGTGCTGTACACGCCAAAGGATGATTTTCTCAGTCTGAGAGCAGCGCGTGTGCCCCACCAGCAGCCCAGCGCTGCAGAGAGCTGGGCACCGAGGCACTGCTATAGCCAAGGTACAGAGCTCCTCCAGACTATATTAATTTTTAAAAGAGCCAAATTGATTTCTCATTTCATTCTCTCTAGCAGTAATAAACAAAACAGCTACATGGCAGAGATGCTCTCCTCCACGGCCTATTACAGTATGTTAAAAAGGCATTAATTCCCGTGTTTCCTGTCTTTAGTGAATAGGTTGCTGTCACTACTGAACTTCAGCGATTGCCCAGCAGCTGAAAGGCAGGGAGCAGGGCATCTTCTCCTTAGTGCTCCCAGAGCACAGACAGGCAGAAGAATATGATTCGGGATGGGATCTAAAATCAAAATTATGGTTCAAATGGTTTAATGTTTTCCTCTCTTCTTTCTTATTGTAACAGTCTGACAGAGCCTGAGCCCGTTGCCTGCTTTGGCAACACAGGATGTCACTTCATGAAGGCATTTAGATTAAGAACAGCAATCAACCATCTCTAAAGCACATGGACTCTTCCACTGACACCCACACAACCTAAAAGCTCACTGTGTGCTTACTGAACCAGCACCCACATCTTCATGAATCACACAGAGGGTTTCTGAAGACCATGCCCAGCAAAACCTCCATATGAGGGTCTGCAACCAGCACTGCCACACACTTCTACGAGTGCTATACCAGAAAACCCTCCTTCAGTCCTTCTCCTATATTTCCCTCTGCTTCACACAGCATTTTCCTTCAGTGCCATACCTTTATCTAAGCATAGGTCATCCTCATGGCTCCTCAGGGCTGCGATGCTCTTTGCAATTGTGGCTGGAAGTTCACTGAAACCTTTAACACCACAAGCCAATGTGCTGTGCTCCAGGTAACTTGCTGTGTGTCTTAGAAAACATTTCAAGAACATTTGAAAAGCCAGAGCACTCACAAAAATGTTGCAGGAAGAAGCTACCATGAGGTAGGATATGAGGTCTGTCACTCCAGAGTTGAGAGTGGGACAAGTTTTCTCTGAGCTGTTAAGACCAGTAAACCCATTCACTTAAGCCTTTTTAACACATATTTAAAACACATTGAAATTAATTAACTGGTATCTCTGCTTAGCAAGGTGGGCAACAAAGCAAATATCCCAATGGAGTAGCCCAGTTTTCTTTATGCCTTCACCGGATTTACACCAGCAGAACCACCTGTCAGCAGTTTGTAGCTTTCATTCACTGAACGTAAGAGAGGAACTGGGGCGAGTGTGTGGCCCCAGTGTTCAAGGAGGTGTAGCTCCTTCCTAATGCAGATCCCAAACACATAAAACCGCAAACTGCTCTGCCCAAGGAAAACGACTTTGTTCCTCTGATGATAAACAGAAAGATGAGTTTTTCTCTCATGCCAACAGTCCAACCTTGCCAAAGGAAAAGCTCCTGCTGCCTTACAGCTTGGATGGTTGCTTGGAAGCGGTCAATCTTTTGGCCAGTGGATGAGCAGCCTGGAGAAGCCTGCGCTCCAGCTAACCATGTTATAGATGTCTAGCAGGGCAGTTTTAGTCTAAAGGGCTGTCAAAGCAGCACCTTAACGCAAACCCTTTTCACAATGAAAAATATTAGCACTTACAAAGTTCTTAATATCTATGCAAAGCAAACTATAAATAATTCATTTACTCCACACGCATCTGCATCATTTGAAATGCATCAATGCTTTTATCAATGCAGTGCAATGGATTTACACTGCACAGAATAGACTTGGGGGCATTTGGGCTATTCAAGTATTGTTGATCTGAGCATTATTACAAAAGGTAAACTGAAATAAATTACCTCAGTTACTATACAATGATTTTTTTCTGCATGGTAAATAAAACTTATTAGTTCTAGGTCATTAAATTCAATATTAGACTTTAAAAGAGCCTGGAGATTCTATGATGTTATTAGTAAAACACGCACCAAAACAGATGTGCTTCAGTATTAAAGATAAAAGAATTACTCCATGATATTTAGAAATTAGTTATTAGTGCATTTTTCAGAAGGGCTTTTGAGATAAAGGCCTAGCTGCCATTCTCAGATGTGAGCTAGGCACGCAGTGGTTCTGGCTCTCACTCAGTGGCAGGTTTCCAAATAACCGAGCCGTTTCTGAAAACGCCATTCAGAGCCTTTTACTAATTTGCCTGCTATTCCTCTTCAGACAAGAATAAATACTATTTTGCCAGTGTTGCAGGTGAAACAAGTGGTCAGAGACCTCAGACAGCAGGGCTTGATTTTCAGACTTTTTTTAAGTCAACTTGCTATGACCCCGAACTCGTCCTTTGGCGTCCTGTGCCTCAGTACCCCTCGCTGCTTGAATATATTGTGATCTTCATTTTGACCTTTATTCTCTCATTTGGCTACAGCCTCTCTGCAAGGTGTCTGGCCAGTGTCTAGCACAAAGAAGATGCTCTCCTAGTTGGAGCCTCCAGTTACTAACGTACAGCCAAAAATCCTGGCAACAGCCACCGCTACATGCACTCTGTCTTGCAAGATGCCAACAGCAAGGCTGGAAAAACATCCTCTGAGAAGTAAGCAATGACAGCACGTTGCATCCAATCAATTGCAATAACCACAGGCAGTATATTATAGGCTGCTATTACGTTTTTCTAACTACAACAGCAGCCAAGTACTTTCTGTGCGGGAAAAATGTATTTGTCATTAAGTGCAAAAACACAAGATAAGTATAAGTTTCCGCAAATGGCGTATATGATTCAATCTCTACAGCTTACTTTGACGTCAGACACAACGTTGCCTCCCCATGAGAAAGGAGTAGAGCTCCCAAGATGCTGGGGGTCAGATTCACAGCTGAGACGAATCACTGCAGCTCCATAGGGCCACAAAGACAACACTCATAACCCAACCAGCTTCTCAGGCCAGGTCCAGCTAATGACTAGGAATTATTGTTTTCAGCACAAATCCGTCGGCTGAGCTGTTCTTCAGCACGAAATGCAGGTACCCTTCTTTATCTCATTTTTTGTCCACCATTAAGGGAACATTGCACCATCTCAGTGAGCTCTTCAGAAACCTGCCCTAAAATCCTGTGTGAGAGGAATTACAGGAAAAGCCCGGTAATTGTGAAGCCTAATTATAAAGTAATGTGAAGCTTGAGAGCAGAACTGCTAAGCAGTTAGGGACTAGACTAACGAGTGGGCCATCTGTCATCTGTGAGAGGGCTAACAAAAGGCTGGCACAGGACACTCCTGACAGGGTATGGAGGAGGATATGCAAATGAGGAAAAGTCCAAATACAACATTTAAGATACACAGTATGAAATGAGCTGCTAATTGGAGCTCCTATGCATGCTTAGCATATGGACAACATAATTACAGTAGTACAGTAAAGGGAAGTTCACAACAGAGGATGGTAATAGAATGGCACAGGGTGCAATGCAATTTGGATTCTTTGCTCTTGGATTGCAGGGTAGGGGGATGCCATTTGATCACCAGCACAGTTGCAAATTTTCTGTACTACATTGCTATATACCTACTATACCATAGACACTATACTATACTATATATGGTCACTTATTTATATACTATATACTAAGCTGTCCTGAAGAGTGAAAGCTTCACAATAAATTCGGTGCTTGCTTGTGCTACAGGGCAAATGTAAGCAATATCAGTCCTTGGAAGTGGAACTAGAAACAAACTCTGGAGCAGCCAGTTCTGGTCTATGAACATGTTGCACCCCTCTGGAGTGCTCTCAACTGAGTCAACGTCAACAGCTGGGGCACTAGAAGACACTGAAAGCAGCAGATAATTAAATGAAATAGTCTTTCCTCTCCCTAGACCGCTGGATAAAAATGCATACTGGAATTTGAAATTACAGGTGGCATCACAGAAATTCTAAAAATTCAAAGTTCCATCTTTGGCACATTCAATTCCAATAAAAAGATGCAAACATATCCACCAACCAGCCACAAGTTGCGACTGAAAGCTTAGAGAAAACCTGTAATCTTTGCTCTGGAAGTGTAGTTCTGTCCGCTTTGAGATTGGTTCTCTTTTTTTTTTTATTTTTGCCCTAGCTCCTTTGAAATCAATGGAATGACAGAGATATTGATCATAAATATACCACTTTCCCACTGCAAATCAAGAAATTGCTTAAGCATCAGCTCATCCCATGAATTTCAGTGAGCTTTCAGCATATTTTTAAGTGCTGTCCTGAATAGAAATGCTTTTCTTTTTTAATTTTTACTGTAATACTTGCTCCATTCAAGTTAAAGGAAAGACCTTGCTCCTTCAGAGAGTTTGAATCAGCTGCTCACTTACAGGAAAGAACATAGATATTTTACTGACTGAACAATTTTGGAAGCAAATCTCTAAGATGATTGAAATACTCTTAAACATACCATGTGCCGCATCTTAGGCAAGGCTACCAAACTCCCATCTTCTGCAATAATGAAGAGGGAAAGGAAGGAAATAGAGCTTTGAAGAGACAAGAGGACTGAATTATGCAGGTCTGAATGACCGTGATATTTTGCTATATAATTAACAGGAGAAGAAGGAGAGGAAGGATAGACAACAGATACCTATATTTTAATAATTGCACAGATTCCCCGGAAAACAACAAATAATTATGTGAGCTCACATGCAATTTTTAAAGATGCATTTTTTTTCTAAGGCATTCCAACATTCCAGTTATACTAAAACTTTTATTAGTTTGGCTTTGGCATTTCCAGATTCTTTCTTTTGTATTTTAAAAACTGAGACTAAGAGACCAATAAGAATGTTTGCTTGGGAATCAGGCTACTGGTCTTTCATCTGTCTTATCAGGGACCTTAATCAAGATTTCACCACTTAGCCAGCCAGAGAAAAACGTAAAAAGCAATTGTAATGCAGAAAAGTAATTAACGTAAAATGGCTTTGGGTCCTTGGATGAATGACATCGCAGATTAGAGTCTTGCCCTTAAATGGGAAGTCACCCTTGGGTAAATCTACAGAATACCTATTGGCTTCATAAAATGTCTCTAAATATATTAAAATCAGTATGAGTGGTATTAGTAGCACAGCAACAGAACAAGTCCTTCTAAAATATCTCTACTGGTTTTCATAATACTACTTTGTGCTTTGTTCTTTGCAGAAACAGTATTTTAGTAATTTCAAATCAGAAAAGACTGATGTTAAACTGTAGTAAAAAGTAGGGAGACGGAGTTTAAAACATGGCAAGATTGGAGTCTTAATAAAAGTGTATATGGCATCAGTATGTGATTGCAATTGGAAAAGCATGAGAAAAACTTTTTTCACAGAAGACTGCAGTTTGGTGGAAAATTACTTCCATGCATACATGGGGGGGCATATTATACTTAGCTGTATGGCAATACTTCATTCTCTGTTCCTGCAAAAGTTTATTCAATTCATTATCATTCCCTCGTACTCTAGCGAATAAGGAAAATAGCAGTAAAGGTCTCAATAAACCACTTCTTTCTTCATTAGGGCCATTAGGGATATCAATGCTAAAAGGGTACTAGACAAATAATTCTGAACTGCAATGCAACTAACAGTTCCATCATCGTTATTCCTAGAGAGCGTTAAGGGGAGCACCACTCCCCCAGAGCATGCAACATGAAAAAGAGCGCCTGTCCATTGGCAGGTGTGTTTGTGAAGGTGCATATCATCTCAAATTCCTTTCCCCTGCACTTGAATTGGTGGGAGAAGCCGGAGACAGCTGTGCTGAGGGCTTCTGGGGAATGTGTTAATTCAGCACCACCCTTTAATGCTCTCTCTCTGCATTACAGGCATTAAAATTGTTCCCAATGGGCATAACAGACAAGGAAAGTCAAACACGAGGAAGGATTCGATCCAGTTCCCCATTAAATTCAAAAGAAAAACTAATAACTTCAGTGATAATAGGAGTTGTACAGAACCTACATGAGCAGCATACCACAAATCATTTTATTCTCGTCAAAGCCTGTTCAGACTGCAGCAATTTCCAGCGAGAGCTGGAATCTACATCCCCCAAACCAGCTCTACTCCAGCAAATGCTACGTGCATTAATTCAAGTATTATTTGGTTTTCCCCTGACTAGAAAACATAAGGCAGCAGAGGATAAAAAGAGCACATGGTTTGTGTGCAAGCACCAGCCCAGCTGCTGCTGGACCACTGTTTCCCTGTTGCTTAGCAATGCTTCACCTCTCTGCTGGAAAAAAATGTTTCAATGGGGGAATATAAACCAGAAGTTTTGTTTATGGTAAAATTATGACTGTGATAGTGCCCCAGCCACTCCTTCCAACCACGTGCTACATCACTTACTGAATGCTGGAAGCTCTTTGGGACAATGGCTGCAGTTTTCAATGTCTGGCCCACTGGAGAGCCTTAAATAAAAAATTACAGTAACAGAGCAGTGGTGTTTACATATTTATCAGGAGAAAAGCTGGAATAGGAATCTGAGGATTGAATTTTTTTAACATGTTTCTGGGCAACCAGCTGTAGTTGGTTGGACAAGGGTTGGACAAGATGATCTCCTGAGGTCCCTTCCAACCTCAACCACTCCTTGATTCTGTAAAATCAGGAGCAAAAAAAAGAACAGGAGGAACAATGAACAAAATAAAGAAGAGATGCCCAGGGGGTGAGGAACTGAAACAAAGACACTGCAACACGTTTGTTCCTCACTCACCAGTTATCCATTTAGCCTCTGGGTCATGAATTTTGAAATCATCACTGAAGAGATCTTCCACTGTTATCTTCTTCTTCTGAGACAAGCTGTTATCTTCAACTGAAAAACATTCAAAAATAAAACTGCCATTACTTCGACTTCGAAACGTATCTGAAAGTGCAGCAACTGTGAATAGTGCCACATCATATCTCATTCAGAAACAGTCCACATTAAGCTTTATATCATACATCAGCCACATCCCATTGTCAGTGTTATAAAAGGACCATCTAGTGGTTCACAAACAGAAACCTGCTGGTTATTTATGCCTGGGCTCAGCAACTACAAAAAGACCAAGATATGATCCAAAACACACATTTTTGGACTTAACTTGATCAAAAAAAGATTTTAAAGGTCACGAAAACACACCTATAGATGGCATAGTGCTATATAATGCCAACTATTCTAAAGAATATTAACTTAACACTAGTTAAAATCAGTTAAATTTAAAAAAAAATAATTAAAAGTGACCAAATTTTTATAGTTTATATTTTTATTTCCTTAAAAACTGTCATGCAGAACCACAGTTGGAAAGTGCTATAAGGGCTCATACAGACTACTTCAGGGATTCACAAAAGCTTTTCCATGGAAATCAGACACTTGACTACAGAAATATTTTTTAAAAATCTATGAGATGTAACTCTAAATCCTTAGGTGTTGCATAGCTGGCCCATAAAAATTTTCATTTTTAGTGAAATTATATACAGTTTCATTTGCAAACACGGACATCTGGACAGCTTTTACATTGAAGAACCAGACTGCCAGTTTAAGATACTGTAAGATTAACTTGCAATAAACAGTGTCCTTCATTTATTTTGTTCTTACTAACTCTAACACTCCGCTTTCCCCATAAAGAAATACTTGCTGTACATCTTCCTCCACTGCCTTTCATACAGTCCTCTTCACATTTCTCATGATTCAGTCAGAGATTGACAACAGATTTCTGATGCAAAGCTTAACCTGAAGAAGACACAGAACTGATTCCTGTCTGCGTATATATGATTGTTAAAAGGAAATCTGTCTCCTCGAGGATGCCACCAACTGGACACAAGTCTAACTAAATAAAACTAAAACACGAATTTAACCACTTGAAGTTTGCTGCAGCTAGTATCTTCTGTGCCAAAAATTGTACCTTCTCATTTCTACCACCACCTCTTTGCTATGTAACAATTCTCAAAAACACAACCCATAGGTTCCTGGGCCTGCAACTGACGTGTTTATGTTGAATCAATGGAATCTTGGGCCTTACAGATGAAGAGTATATATATGTTACACCAGAGAACCCTATACCGGCTGCTTAGTTAGTATGAAAATGGATTTCTTTTTCTCAAACGTGAAATTTTTAGAGAAAAACTGAAACCACCAATTTTGATTAACATATTCTTTCTTTTCTTTTTTTCTCCTAACAGTAATTTTTTTGTTATGACAGGCAATCACCTTATATGAACAATTTGTTTCCAACATTCAATTTTTTGCTGAAAAAATATTTTCATGGAAGCCTTACAGTCACTTTAGACACATTTGCTCTTTAAAGGAACATGTGAGGCCACATTCTGAGTTTTTCCACAGCAGGTGTGTGTGCTTCAGCATCTCTCCTCACCACAGCATCCTCATGCCTGAGGTCTATTGGTATCATGCAGCCTTAGCTATCTTTGACATTATCAGTACTAAACTAACTGAACTCTCTAGTGATTAGAAACAGGGGAAACAGACTTTCTGAAGCCATTTATTTGAGGAAAAAAAGTCTTCTTTCTTCTAAATTGAAGCTCCTGAGCTACCTGGGACCACTGAAAATTACCTATGAACAATGTTTTGGTCCACTAAAAGGTGTTTCAATATGAACTATCATTTTTATGAAATTAAATTATGTTCTTCAATTTTCATACTTTTTAAAAGTCTGATTGAGCTTTCAATCACGCTGCTCAATGTGGCTTCCAAATACCAAGACACATTAATACAAGTCCTCAGCTAAATTACTCCGTGACAGCATTACATCAAGTTCTCCTGCATAATTTTTATTTATTAAAATGGATAATATAGGTCAGAGGAACTCCAGTAAACTGTTCCAATCAGTTCCCACCGTGGTGCATGGCCCCAGCTCTGGATACCTGGGGAGATCGTGGGGTGCAGAGCAGGAGGTCAGAGCCCATATACAGCCCCAGGCTTACGGCTGTTTCAAGGGCTGTTTCCCAACTGCCACCCCGAGGAACATACCCCACCATGAGGGCACGAGGACAGACACAAGCAAGCCTCTGTGCTGGAGATTTGGGAAGGGGCAGGGAAGGAAGCCCTTCTTATTTCCTCTTCCTGTGCAGGATGGAGACAGACAGTCTGGGGCATACACTACCTCTATACCTTCACTGCACTTCAAACTCTTCATAAAGGACAGGAGAAAGAGGAAGAGGTAGCAACTCAAGCATACACACCCAGGATCCTCCCTGCAGCATGTTGTTGAGATTCCCTTACTGTCTCCTGCAATAGGCTGTAATAGCTGCAATAGGTCCTATAATGACCATGGACAACATCAATCTCAGCCACAGAGCCAGGGAGAAAACATTTAATTAAAATAATCAATCAATCAATGATTTTTTTAGGAAAAAATCAGATTTACTGACCTCTCATCTAAGACATAGGTAAGTCAGAGCATTCATTAAGAATGCCTACTCTATTTCTCTGACCCCAGTGGAGATATTTACAGAGGAAGAAATGCAATTGCGGGGTCTCAGGTAGCCCACCCTTTCCTGACCAGCCATCACTGAGCTTGCTTTAGAGTGTCTAAGCCAGGTGGCAGACACAAGTTGTGTCCGCACCCAACTGCAGAGACCTTGAGGCCTTGCTGGGTTTATGAAAGAAGAGGATCCATCATGTGCCATCACCTTTTTTGCATTCATGTCCCCCTGCCACCAGCAGATCCAGCCAGCAGCTGCCAACCAGGGCCTGACAGTGCAGCAGCATTGCAGTGGTACAAGTGGTAGAGAAACCCACCATCCAAACAGCAAAGCTACATGCTGAGAGAATCAAATGAAAAACATGTTCATTTTATTTTTGATTCACCATTAGAGGCATGATAGGAACCCTGCATTGGTCAGACCTTTTGGCTTCGTCTGTCTGCACCTCTTCCTTGAAGTTAGCACTGAACTGATAAAGCCTTGCTCTCCAGAACACAAACAGAACAAAGATCCTCCAAAAATCCAGAAAACTCAAAACAGAAGGGAGAAGGACTATGAGGTGACCTCCCTGCTTGTTTTGCCGTTGCAGTACCAACCCTTTCAAGCTTCCTCTCAACTCCACCAATGCTCACAGGCTGCTCGATGAGTCAGAAGGTTTCAGTCACCTTTGGATGCCCACCTTTCTTTCTGTCATCCCTGGGGCTCCGCTACAGGTCAATATCAGATGCTCTTCTTACACACCTCCTGGGCTATTTTGCACTGCAAGCACATGGGTGAGTGTGTGTCCATGAATGTCCACATCTTGGCAGACTTGACTGAGCACACCAGGAGCTCCCTTCCCACCTCAGTGTACCTGCTTGATTCCTGGGCAAATCTGAGCCCCTTTTCCCCCAGGTACTCCCTGTACCCATAAGGCAGTGGCCAGAAAAGACAAATAGGCAGCCTCTCTCCCTTCTGTAAAATCCCACTATTTTTCAATGGCATATTTATATATAAATATATATCTATATATAACAATTGTGAACAAACAAATTACACTCCTGCACAGCTTGTCACAGGATATTTCCTTGGTCTTCCTGACTAGCAAAAGTCATACACGGCTTACTAGACAATGCATTTGGCTGTCTGACAGCATGCTGTGAATTAATGCTATGAAATGACTGCCTCAGTACCATCTCTGAAAACTGTTTTCTATGAATTTTGTAAGAATTCTAAAACAGAGTTGGGTGTACTTTCTTTTTTTTCAGCTAAAGGTCAGATTTGAAAGGAGCAAACTTGAGGTATATCTCCAGAAAGCTTTAAATATCAGAAACTGATGTGCAAAAAGTCCTTGTTTGCCTCCATTTCCAAACAGATGGAACTGGAAAGCAGCCTTTTCAAAAGCAAAATGTCTAACAGAACCTGGGGAAGGTTTTTTAATCAAGATTTCTGTAGGATTGGGTCCTCTCTTCAGCTTTGAGATGTGTGTGTGTGCGCGCACACATGCATAACTATAAATTTTGCACGTCTTCATATAAACACACAAACAACACCGCCAGGACAGGACCCATACAGGTGCCATATGCTGCAATAAGTGAGCAACCACCGATTAGGAAAGGCTCAGTCCCACACTTTGATCATTTTTATAAATAGCTTCATGTTTTTCAAAGGTGGGTGGAATGGCAGGGCTCACACACACATGAAATCAGTCTTTCAGCGTAGGCAACTGTGTGCATACTACAGTGTCATTAAATGCAAAGCTTTCACCAGTTACTGCTTTTTGAGAATGTTGCTCTAGAATACCAAAGGACATACAAATCATACACATGCTGAAATTTTGTTAGGATTTTATAAAATAAGACCTAAGCGTTAGCTAGCAATAAAGCACTGGTATTGCAATTACAATGTCTGCTGAATGCAAAGAGCACTGTTCCTAATTTATGAGCTAATCTTAAAGCAGGGTGAGTGACCTGCCTCTGAGAAACCCAAACCAGGAGGGATTTCAGCCTTCCTGAAGCTGAATCCAGAGTTAAAACCTTCTTTAAAAGTTTGGGCTGATTTGCAAAAGAGTCTTGAAGATATATAAATTCTTTTTTTTCCCCTCAGTTATTAAATATCTTAATCATTATCTGTTCTGCTAAGCAAACCTTTCCCATTCCCCGCTCCACCATTAACTCTTGGTTTTGCAGGAGACTACACAGGAGACTACCCCAACTTTCACAATATTGGTAAATACCACCATCATGATGCAAGTTATGTGTCCAGTTAACCACTTTTCTTTGTCTCAACATCGACTACAAGCCTGCATGCTGCACTCTTTCCCATACATATACCAAATTTCTCTCTTCAGGCATTGCATGATGTTCAGCACTGGGTTTAGAGAGGTAGAGAGATAGACAGGTAGAAGTAAGGAATTTGAGGATAAAATTCAAAAGGATATTTGTATTAGCAGGACAGCGTCAGGCTGGACTCCAACATTATAATCAGAAAGAAAATTTCAAAAAAACCTGAAGTATTCTCAAGCATTGTGCTCTGCCCGTGTCAGACTGTATCATCACACTCAAAACATTTCCAGTGAAGAGGTTTTTTTTTCTTTTTTTTTCTGATGCCACTCACACTTGGATGCAGTTCCTCATCCCATGAACATCCACAAAATTGTTTCACCTCCTTCCTTCCCTGTCCTCCTGTCCCTTCCTTGCCTCTTGTTCAAATACCCACCACTTATTTTTTCAGTTTGGCTATCAAAGGATAAACATTTCTTCTTCTAGTGAGCTATTTTATGGCAGGTAAATGCAGACTCTGTTGCTCCTTTTGGACAGGCTCCTCCATCTCCCCCACTCCTGCCTTGTTGGGACGTGCTATCCCCAGTCAGGAGTAGCAATGTAATACTTTTTGCGTTTGTCAAGCCAGTCTCAACGTCTCACTTAGCACTGACTGGTTGGAAATACCTGTGAAATGAGCCTCCTGGTACCCTCTGCCATAGTGCATCCTCATAACAAGCTCCAGGGCCAGTGGACCAAGAGAAAACTAAACTCAGCTGCTGCCAAGCCACAGCAGAAACCTAAGCTATCTATTTTACCCTTGGCAAAGTCTCACCATGAAGCCGTCTGGATCCATAATAGAAACAGAAGCAGTACTGAGCTCAGAGTTTTTGTATTTGCATGTAGGACACAGTTCTGAAATACCATCAGGGAAAAAAAAAAACAACCCAAACCCTGTTTAACATCAAATCAAGTAATTAGAAATCTCAAAAAGCATGAATGGAAATTTTAGTATAGAAAACTGGTTTGCATATTCATAAGTTTTAAGCACAGAGACTCTCTCAAAAGTGCTATTTGGAGTTGTTGCTAAGTACATACTAATAACTGTATGATTTATGCATACATAAATCATGTACATTATGCACATGTGTGTGCATACGTATCCCACACTGAAAATTTCTTTGTGCATGCATATACAAATATAAACACACGAATACACTTGTACATTTTACTTCGAACTGAAAGTGGACGTAGCACGCTCCCACTTCATACTCATCATAATAACCCCTATTCACTTGCGTATTCCTAAATTAGAGAACATTAACTACAGGGTCCCAATGCTCAGTACACTTTTTCTGTCTAGGTACTTACCTGGACAACAGCACTGCGGTATCTATAGCCATAATAGTCATTAGTGATTTTACGTGTGATTTTCTGTATGGAAAAGTGGGAGTAGGGTTCAGCAGAAGTCCAAAATGAGGTCTATAGAAGAGCCCAGATTTGAAACCAGAGCTTTTAAGTCCTTAGCAGATGTTGTTCTGACCAGTCTTATAAATGAATCCTTATTACAGGTGGTGACATAAAAGGAAGGACTTGTGACTTAGACCACATTTGTGACTGTTCAGGTGTGTTTATGCTTCTCCCCATGTATCCGTCTATATGGAACCCTGATCTTCAATGGAAGTGGTACCTATAGTCTCATTTATGCAGTGTGAGCCACTGACAGCTTCTTGAAGCCCACAAGTACGGGTTTAGGACTCCAGGCTTCAACATACATTTTTGAAAAGTCTGGGACTGCACTTTCATAAAATAGATGGCAACATTTCCATCCAAAATGGGTAAGGGACAATAATTGTCACCGCAAATAAGTGGTGCCTAATATGAGTATAGTCCACAGACCATGCTCCAAAACCTCTCACAGATGAACTGGACTGTCCAAAGGTGTTAAATCTGAACCTTAGCAAAAGTAAATAAAAAAATTATCCTTAATTAAGTTTAACTTTAATTCATTTAATTACTTAATTACTCTGGCATGACCATGTGCTACTTACATTTACATTGAAAACTTCAGGATAGCATGAAAAAAACTGAACATAGCATGATGATAAATAACCAAAAGGATAAGGTAGTGATTGTTTCACTCATGTTCAAATTAACTCTGTGCAATCCTACATTTCCTGATTTATCACTGTCTCCAGTCTACCATACAGCGGGGATAAGAATTCTGCCAGGGAAGATGCCCCAAGTCTGCTGAACTGTGTGTCACTTCACACACTATGAGCTAGATGTTTCTGCTCTACAACTTCCATCTCATTTTTCCACTTCACCATCCTGTGCTTTTCCATTTCCTATGGTTTCATTTCTCCCTTGCCTCCATTCCCCTCCTCAGCTCTACGCACTCTGTCCTGCTATCCCCTAGAATCACTCGTACATACTCATCCAAGGAGGAGCTCTTTTTCTTCTCCTCTATGTCCCTCTTCAGGGGACCTTCTGCTGCCTTCTGTGTTTTGCGGCTCCTAACCCTTTCTGACACTGAATTCTCTTTTCTATGTCTCATCTCTCATTCGTTTGTCTTTTTATATTCAGATCACAAGCTTTCAAGAGCCGCAAAAGCACATTATTTCTATGCTGTAAGTAGTC
Organism: Limnodromus scolopaceus; assembly: GCA_028565335.1. Taxonomy (NCBI): domain Eukaryota; kingdom Metazoa; phylum Chordata; class Aves; order Charadriiformes; family Scolopacidae; genus Limnodromus; species Limnodromus scolopaceus. The sequence continues at coordinate 7,912,028 of JAOXNO010000013.1, read as the reverse complement.
ATGGAAATTTACAGGGCTGTATAAATATGTAATAATCAATAATCATAATGATATCACATTAAAATTCAAGCCTACAACCTCAGCAGCTACTGTAAGAGAAGTAATTTACAGAGGTTATGTTCACAGAACTATGTGCTGAAACTTGGTAAGGGGATCAGCTTAGAGAATCTCTTATTTGAAAGTTACTAATTGTTTGCTGTGGTAAAATGCTATCTGGCACATAGTTATCTGGAATTCCTTAGGAAAGCTGGAACACTATGGTCTGATTTAAAAACCAATACAGCTGAACAGGATGGGATTTAGGTGCCTAAGCATAAGCATCTAATGCCATTTTAGATGCTCTGGGATATGCTATTCAACTGGTGGCTGCTGCTCCATGTGGGCGTGAACTTCAGCAACTCCTGTGTCCTAACAGACTGCCCTACACAGATGTGTCTCAGACCCTGGCACATCTAAAATGACATTCCCCATCTATATTTAGGCAATCAGGTTTCACCCTTGTACCTTCAGTGCAGCAGCCCTGATCTTTGACTTGAAATGTAAAACTATAAAACAATCTACCTAGGAATGGCTTTGAACTCAGCTCACATCAAGTTAAAGAACAGGAAGGATGATTCTTTTGATGTTGACTTTGCAGTCAGTTTGCAATCCCTTTAGCCTTGGAAGAGTAAAATTACAGAAGAAAAACAGAATGGAAGTGAGTTAAAGATATATAAATACCTGGTGTCAGGAGTATAACAGAGGTGACAATCAGGGAGCAGATAACGAGAATAACAAGTAAGGCAATTGCAATTCCTTTCCAATTTCTTTGTGGAGGATTACTCCCCACCAGCTCCTAGAAACATCAAAGGAAAGGAAACATTTAGAAAGGGCACTTAGACAAGTAAACAAACAGCAGAATCCAAACAGCATGCACCCTGCATCCAAACTCCATGCACCCTGCGACCATGGTGGGTGAAGCCCATAAGCCCAATACAATTCATCACATTATAATACATTGTAGCATTAATTGAATCCATCCTAAGTCATATTATACAATGGATAAATGCTATACATCCATAGGATCCTCAGTAGTGAAATCCACACTCCCTATGGCCTCCTCACATCTGGGCACCAGCAGCACACAGCACCACTCATCCAAATTCCCTTATCAAAAGTCAATTTCCTACCAAACCTCATTAAGTCTGAAAATAAAGACCTTTACCGTAACTTTCAAGAGACTTTTATAATAAGATGCTAAAGAGGAATACAGGAAGACAAACAATTCACAAGGGAACACAGAGAGATTAAAGTCAATAAGGGTATCCCCACGGTGAACTTTTATGCCTTCCCAGACAACATCACATCTCCTCAGGCCACCTGGCATGCATTCTTAGGTTGGTAGGTCTAAGGAAATGAAGATAGGCTTCACGTCTAGCATATACATTACATTTAATCATGTCTGTAAAACTTTAGATTAAAAGCTTCATCGCTATTCACTGATTAGCTTTGACTTCACTGGGTTGTACCATATGTTCTGTCTGTGATGTATACAGCATCCCTGCTCTCGAGACTGAGGTTTTTATGAAGTGCTGTGTTCGCATTCACAAGTTCTTAAATATTTATTGCACTTTATTCCTTTCATGCTTTTTGCTGGATTCCTCTTAGCGCTGTGCATTAAATGTGATTTCATGCATGCTCTGAAGCATCCCCAGAAACTGTATGAAATATCAGTGCACTCCGCTTTCCTGGAAGGCTGAGTTCACTCAAGGGATCTGGCCTCACAGCCAGAACAACTCTGGATGCTCCTCTGCCTTGTCAACCTCACCAATTTAGAATTTTTGCCTCATTTCTTTTATTATGATGGATGGTGAGTCTAAGACAAACCTGCTGGTACTTCTTGAAGAGATTATTTTTTCTTTTTTAATTTTTGCAGGAAAATAAAGTGCTCTATAATAGACTAAGTTCTTCTGTAATTCAGAGAGTTTGTTTCACCTACTGCAAGTTTTTCTTATACACAGCAACATGACCTGCACAGGGACGTCAGGCAAACCTCAGAGTTCTGATTTCAGAAAATGCTGGAAAATATTTTTCAACTTCTTCCATATCAACATTCCATTTCACAGAAAAAGGTAATGTTGAGACTCTCTTCCTATAGATTTGGAGATTACACAGGCTATACATCTGCAATGGAAAGTCATCTTTGAGACATTAAACATCTGAGGTAGCATCTGTATTTCATTATTTATTCTAATTCTGGAAAAGACACGATGGTTCTCTTCCTTCTGGTAAAGAGGGGTAGAGATTAACACCTCCTCCTCTCCTTGCCTTCCCCTCATTTGCACCTGGCTTTCTATTTGAAATGAAAAATAATTAGAAGGTACAAATTTATAGTTTATTATTCTTACTGGAGAAAAATCTGAAAAGTAGGTCAGGAGCCTTGAGAAATGCAATTTTGCTAACAAACAAACAGAAAGAATATAAATACTTGCATTTTTATAGCATCTTCACCCTAAGCACAAATACAAACGTTAATTAATTTAGTCTTCTAACACCTTTTTTAGGAAACTGTTACGCTTTCCATTTTTCCGGTGATGCAAATAGGCTCAAAGGAGAGTCTGTGACTTTCCCAGGGTCACATACATATCAAAAAACAAAGCCAGGAAAAGAATCCAGGTCTTGTTAGTAAGTGGCAGAAATATTCTCCCTTTCACAGCAGGACACAGTGGGACATAGAGGGATGACAGCAGAACCGAGGAAAGGCTGCTGAGAAATCATGGTGCTTCTACCCAGCCAAGCCTTAAAAGTGCCTGAAGGAGAGAGGTAAGACTCAGGCAGCACTACGGGACTGATGGCAACAGTCACATTCCTGAAAATAATCTAACAACCCTCTTCCTCCCAAATGGTCGGAAGATTTAAAATTGAAAAAAATAGTTCACAGACTTGAATTAGATCTACAAACCCAGATGTAGTTTAAAAGCTTAATAGAACCTTGCATTAAGGGAGGTTTCCCCATCCACGGGTCCCAGTGTGATAGAAATCCACACACGTGCTTAAGCTTTCAGGATACCAATACTTCCACTGAATTCATTATCACATCATAATCCTATTAATTCTTCACTCATCCAATCAATATTTGAGCAAAATCACAGCAAAAAAAAAAAGGACTGGGAATTTCTAGTGTATCAAGAAGAGGAAAACTATTCATAAACAAAACTCTGGGGTTTAATACACTGCAAGGAAGCAAAAAGGAAGGTTTCCACTTTATTTTCAAAATTCCATCAGGATATTTCCCCTGATAAAAAGCAAGAAGAGATAAATGAAATTTCAAAGAAATGTAAACAGCTTTATTCAGCATAGGCTTGGAAAGCAGCTTTTTTGGTCTCGGTCATTTGAACTCTCTTTCGATGGAATCACTTACAGTAAAACTGTTGCATGGACGTTGTACCGTATAGATGATAGCAGCACTGTCTTAGATCTTTCCAACTGTATTTCTGTCAATCCCAGAGAGATGATGTTGTGTCACTGTGACCAGCTTTTACTTCCAGAAGATTAGAGCCTCACCACCAGTCTGTGATAGCCCATGCAAGCCCTTGGCAGCAAACTCCCAACCCTTCAACAGGAGCTCCCACAAATGGGCATCAGTTGCCTACTCACATTGCTCAGGAAAGCCCCTGGACTTAGGATCGAAGGCAGGAAGGTGTTTAATTAAGCCCTAGGCAGGTACAGATTCAAGTATATAATTAATGTTCTTGAAGTGGCACCTCAAAGTGTTTGTTTCCAACACAGCTCAAAACTATAATTTGCCCATTCCTGAAAGATCGTCGCTTGCAGATGTAAACACAGAGATCTAAACCAACCTGCAAGCAGATACCCTTCACGAACCATGGTTGTTAATCCTAAAGATACCACTTTGGTTTTAATACTGAAATCTGAGCATATTACAAATGGAAATAAACCAAGCATGCACAATTTCTGCTCTGAAAAAATGATTCTACTAAGAACAGCTTAAAAAGCAACATTAAAACAAAGTCACTCATCGGTAGGAGTCACCTGCTCTCTGCTCATGAAGAACGAATGCAATGTCTGCATGACCTCTGCAAGCGAGCTGAAGCCCTTCAGCCTGGTTTTTTCTCCTTTTTTTAGTTTGCTGTTTGTTTTCCACCCCCTTCTTTCTCTTACATAAAACCTTAATTGTTTTTGGATTAGGAAAGTAAAACAGATGTTACCACAGGTTTTAACATAAGCACACTTCACTGATGCTGCATATTAAAAACTGTAAATGTTACCACTTTCATCTTCATTTATGATGGAAAAATAACACTACCCACCTGTGAAGTTGACTTTGAAGCCATAAATCCAGACATCTACAGTATTTTAAGACTCTAAAATACGGATCTGTGATGACATATTTTCCTGCCTGTGAAAGAATCACTGTACTGACATGTTATGGATGAAAGCTGGATGTGCTCCAATCCAAGATGCTGTCAACAAAATTATTTCTGGCATGTTTATTTGAAACCTGCCAAAAGTCTGCCAGCACAGTGGCCATGTTACAATAATATAATAGTTTCCAAAAAAAAAAATCTCATCAGGCACAACTTGTTTTTTTTTTTTTTCAATAGCCACGTCTATATTGCTAAATAAAAGAAGGACAATATAGACATCACTTGCCAATTATTGGCATTATTTAATAAAAGCTACACACCCTTGACCAAAATCTCTGAAGGATCAATAGACGGATGGTCATGGTGGGCCTCTTAGTCTTTTCAATACAGAGTTGCCACTTTTGAACAATAAAAACAAAACCTAGATGTGTTATACTGGAATATATAACATTCCCGACATGCGAGCTGTATGTGAACGCTTTTGCTGAAGCAGGTGAAGCTGGCTCACCTGGACCATGGCTGGAGACAGGAAACAGAGCTCTCCTCTCAGTTATGCCAGTGCAAATCAGACAGAAAAGAAAAAGAAAAAAAAAAACACCAGAAAACCCAAGAAATTAATGGTATGAACAAAAACAGGTGCAAGATCTTTTATTGGCTTCAGGCATGGCAGGAGGGGGTTTTTAGCAAGATTTTATGTGTTTTCCATAGTTACCATTCTTCAAGCTCTGCTTCTTGATTCTTATGATTTACTTCCAAATTTTAGCTAAATAACCTGAAATACTACACACTGACAAACACAGTAAATGAAAAATCTTCTAGCGAGGTTGTCAACACACAGTTAATCGAGGGATATGGAATCTACCTTCACCCCAGGCTACCTACTCCTGAATTAAAACTTTTGCCTGATGATATAGCATAGTGAATGCAAGGTCTCTGGCAAGTCAGCTCACCAGTTTCAGAACATGGCCCGGAATAAAAACTTTACTGATTAACTAAGGTATGGGAACACTATGTCGTCCCTGGCAAAAACTTGTATAACACTCAGTGCAAAAATAATCTTGCTGTTAATTAGAAATTTATAATACAAATTGCTGCAGATTATAACTGCTAAACAGTACAACAAATGAGATAAGGAGTAGGTAACCCACAGGGTTAGATTATTAAACTTGTGTTACAAAAAAGAAATATTAATTGCAATGATAACGGCAGTAAACTAGATGCACTGCAGTGGTTACAGCAGGAGGTTTGCTGAGGCCTCTGGTTATATTGCTGATCAATAACTGCCTTACTGTCTCATCACACTCCTCCACCTGTCTGGATCTTCTGCCGCTCTCCTGCCTTAAGTTTAGGATGGATGTTCTTCGTGGGCAGGAATCATTTTTGGTACCCTGCCTGGCACAGTGGAAAGCTCAATCACTAAAGAACTTAGGCAGTGTCATAATATGGATGAACAATAATAAGCACATGACTGCATCCTTCTTATCTCTGAATTCAAACTGAGTTACTTTTGTTTGTTTGTGGGGTTTTTTTAAATTTATTTTCTTTCCTTTCCTCCTCCTCCCCTTTGCCTCCCTCCCCTTCTGCTGCCGCAGACCACCCTGAGCTGCGCTCCAGCTGAAGTGTGATGCTGAATAGCAATGGGTTTGCAGATAGACACAGAGAGCATAAGCCTGAGGCTACAGTAAACTCGGTTGTTCAGATCCTAGAGGTGACACTTCAGAGTGAGAGGAATAAAAACTTGGTATGTTTTCACAAATGAGATGCAGCATATGTGTGGGCTTTCCTGCAAAACCCCAACAGGAACATTCAGAGGAATAAAACCATCCTGCCTGTTGCGGTGATGAGAGACAACTACATTATGTTTTTCTTCATCTTCTTTTGATAATAAATGCTTTTACTAATAGGGAGCAATGACTTACTAACAGTTAACGTCTTTGCTGTCTACTCCCCGGCACCGTGAGAAGAATCTCTTACCCTGCACACAATGCAACACACTGTCCTGCCCTGCGTTCCTGGGAGGCTTTTTTGTGAATGCCCTACAGCCGCTCCTTTTGGCCCTGTAGCTCCATCTCCTCTCACCATTTTCTGCAAAGTGCACATACGCAAATGCTTTGAGGTTGGGTATTAATGGAGTGTTTGAGAGCGGGCGAGGAAAAGGCTGTATCCGTAACAGCCCTTTGTAAAAATAAACCTTGCATGTTTTATGCTTTGATAGAGCTTTCAGTCTTACATGTTTCTGTTACAAAGCCAACAGGAGAAAATGAATGCCATCTGTACCTTACACCTAACTATTAGCTTTAACAGATGATGGGTCTTCCACAGTTTTAGAGCAGAAGGCACCAGATCCTCGGCTCGCATTGACTGACACAGATCAGTGGCTCCACTGGAGCAAAGCCAGTCTGTGTCAGCTACAAATGAAACCCGGTGCTGCTTCTAAATTTAAAAAAAAATTTGTAAAAAGATCTAAATACAGTAATATCTGGAATTCCTAGCTGTACTGAACTGCAGAAATGGATATTTAATAACTTCCCATCATTTTTATAAGCATGATGATGAAATAGTTTTGGAACCCCTCCAGACCTTGCAGCACTAAAAGATTAATTTAGCATCTCTATATTTTGAACTGGCATCTCACATGACTTCTGTACCCAAGTATAGTAACCATACTGCAACATCTTACCCCCTTGCAACATATAAGTAAGCAGCATTGCCATTTGAAGCATTACCAAACTATTTCTAGTGCTTAGAAACAGAGTGGCTACATGGAATTTCCAAAATAAATTAGAAGTTGGGAATGTGAACTCTGAAATCCTGCCAGGATTCTCAAGGTGACAAAAATTCAAGCTGTGAACACCAGCTGGACCTGTTGCATCGAGCTTGGCTCCAGCCAAGGGCATAGTCCACCTTCTGACTCATGCCGAAGAGAAAGGAGATGGTAACACTGTATGTGAGTACAACACATGGCATATGTGATTAGAGACGCTTTTAGCCAAGAATTGTGATGGCCTGGATTTAATGTCACCTTAATAATCTTCTTCACATTCCCACCACCAGTTTGGTTCATTCATGTGCTGTAAACTAGATATTTTTATAGCACCTGGTGCAGCGGGACTGCAAATCCTCACAGGGGCCCTTAGCTGCTACTGTAACTCAAGCCATAATTAAAGATCCATTCCCAATAGTGACCGAGCCCATAAAATCAACAGCATTTCTTTGATTTTATTTCAGTGTTTGATATAAGCACACACATCTACCCACTAAAACAGAACCAAATCATCTTCTGGGGTGAAATATCTGCCACGGCACCAGTAAAACTTCGTTCGATGCTTAGGATTTTATTCCGTAAGAGTCTGTGTGTTCATCAAATCTGTGAAAAGACTTGGCAAGCCCAAATGCCACAGATTATATCACATCCCAAGACCCCTCTATGCCACAGCACTTGCTTAGCGCCGGTTTTTCCACTATAATGCTCTGACAGCCTGGCTCCCTCCAAACCGAGCCACAGTGCACACAGGAGCCTTGAAACAGTTCATAGCCATGCAGAAAGCATCTGCAAAAGGTGATATTGCCAAGGCATGGCACAATGACATCTCTCAACTCTATTTCTTGAAGAATTATGATCTCAAGAAATGGGAAAAGAAGCTCCTCTGCAAGATTTGAGAGCTTGGCAAAACTACCTCTCAGCTTTGCCGTCTCTAATTCCAACAAAATGCTATTCTGCTTACATTTGTAAAAAGGCAATTACAATTTTTAGTGAAACTATATTTCAGAAAAAAAGAAAATACCATTCAATTTATGACTCTGAACACCAAGAATTTGTGATAAGGGAAGCAGTGAGGTGTTTAATCTCCCTGGGTAGAAAGACAACATTAGAAATTCTGTTTGATATTATATTTTACTAACTCCTAGGCATTTTTTTTTCTGTAATCTAGTTTGCAAATAATTTGTTTCTAAATGGTACGCGAAGGAAAACAATAGGTGAACAAAATCTAATTCCTAAATAATTTGTTTGTGAACAACATGAGAAAGAGGCATGAAGACAGCCAAGTTTTGAGGCTGCCACACTGCATAGACAGTGGGAAGAGGAATATGAAAATGGTGTGTACAGCAGGGGGGGAAGAAAATGGGTTTATCAAGTTCATTTTGCACTCTCCTGAGGTCTCCATCAAATCCAGGATGCAGAAAATGCACCGCATGCTAAGAAAGTAAAAATTACCTTCCCAGGTTCCGTGCAGACGCTTCTGTGGTACAGTAATTATTATATGAATTCATGTGTGAATTAAAGCAGCTGGGGGCTAGGGGAGGGTCGCTCCTCTGTTGGTCAACATACATAACTCTTATTAATAAACAGCAAAGCTTCATGCACATATGGGGAAACAAGGAAACAGAAAGAAAGAAGCACCCTCAGTACAACCTACCATGCCAACCACCATTTACCGTCACTATCTGAAATACATCAGCTGCTTTTTGTTCAAAATACGTTTCTCTCATCTTTCCAGTGAGGGTGACAGAGCCCTGGAACAGGCTGCCCAGGGAGGTCATGGAGCCCCCTTCTTTGGAGATTTTCAAGACCTGCCTGGATGCAGTCCTGAGTAAGATGCTCTAGCTCTGGGCAATCCTGCTTCAGCAGGGGAGTTGGACTAGATGATCTCTATGGTCCCTTCCAACTCTAAAAATTCAGCAAAATTCAGTGAAATTTCTTACGGGATGGCAGTAGATTGGGTGTTTCAGATGAGGTCCCTGGATGGCCTGAGGGCTACAAGGTGATGGCTCCTGAAGGTCCCGCAGCCCAACTGGAAGCAGTTGGGCAGACCAGGTCAGAGACAGGATTGACCCCAGAATCCTGGAGTTACATGGGGAGAGGAGGGATGCGAACAGAACAAGGGGCAAGAGGATGGCATGGGATGGTGCTACAGGGAGGAGGAGGCTGCTGCAGTGACAATTTAGAGCTTTTTGGAGGGGGGAGAGAACATTTGATCAGACCCCATAATAATGGGATTTCAGAAGTAAAGATAATTACATGAACCTCCTTGATGAGACACAACATAAAAAGCTTTTACTTACTGAACAAAGAAACGTCTCCAAACTAACAACCATGTGATGTTAAAATCTGTTTTATGAGCTCAGTAAAACACCCTCTAAATTTAGTAAAGAACCAGTAAAAATCACATATTTCGGTCCTCCATGGGACTTGAGCGAGGCGTGTTTTACATAAAAGTTGAGTTCAGCAGGAAAAAAAAAAATCCCTCAAATAAGCCAGGAGGAGCTCCCTGTTTCAAGCCAGAAGCCGCCTTTACTGGAGTCCATAACAACATTATTAGTAGCATGCCTGAATCCTTTAATCTTTTCTATGTATCATAAATTGATCAGATTATGGTGCTGGATTTCTCAAGCACCTGAATATCCTATTAAAATCAAGGTATAGTGGAGGTGTATAAAATGCAAACTCCAGAGTTATTCTAGATGCTAAAATTCACAGATTATTTCTATGCATCTTTTACACAACTTTTATTTCAAGCACCAATCTATTACTGTTTTGGAAAATACAAATTGTTTGATGTACAGATGTTTCAAAGACAACACAATTGTATTATTCATTATTGTAGCAATATTTATATTAAGACAATAACTATCTTATAATTTTACCTTTAAGAGAATCTTAATTTTCTGTCTTTTCTAGGATCAAAGGACAAAACATTCAAGTCTCATTTGATGTGTGGGTCTCTTAACGCTGTTTCCATCTCTAGTATGTAGCTGAGATTTTAATGGAAAACTATAGAAAGAATATTCGTCTCTGATACAAATTTTAACAATGTTGAGCAATGGAAAAACAATGTGTAAGTCTGGGTCTGTATTTTACACAGTGCTTTTAAATAAAAAGACATTAACAGTTTTTGGAGCACGACTCAGTATGAAGGCTTTTCTCTCCCAGCTAAAGTCCCCTTCTCCTCACCCTGTACAGCCAAGATCTTTTTGCTTAGTCTCTCTCCCCTTCTTCCCATCTCCTGAATCTTCTATTCCTGTTTTTTTTAAGTAAATACAGCAAATAAAGCAAACGAAAATCTGGTCTCTTATCACAAGGGCAACTGACAGAGCACACCTCTCAGCCACAACAGCCAAACCCTCTTACGCTGCAGCATGGCACCACCATACCACAACTTTACCAAAACAGTCCCTAGCCCACTCTGAGCCCCAGGCTTTCCTGCAGCATTCCTGGGACAGTCCTGGCAGTAATGGGCCAAAACCATGCTTAGGAGCACGTTAACAAACCACGCCAGTGATCACCAATGCTTGGTCCCCTGCACCCCTCCAGGTTAGTTCATCGTATAAACATAGCCCTGAACTCCATTTGAGTCCCAAATCCTAAACTTGAGCTACAGCCCCCATCTCACCCCGAGATCTGCAATACTCTTAAGGAAAATCATTTGCTTGAGTTTGCACCGTTATTCACGCAGAAGCAAAGAGCAAAGGACACAACAGCAAAAAGACAGCTGTCTTTTTCATCTATAATGTTATCTATTTCTTTCTGGCTAATGGCAACCTGTGCTGACTTCTGTGAGTGTGGCTGGGATGCAGAGGCAGGGAGCAGAGTCCACAGGCTGTGAGACTGTCCTTAAAATAGCTGGGAGACCTGTACTACATCGCAGTTCGAGTCGGATTTGCTTTTCTCAGATATTTTCGAACCAGAAACCATTTCACGGATATCCTGATTTGATGTTCACAATGTTTAAAAGAAGATCTTAATTCCCCCCCAGCCGTTGCCCAGCTCTATCTTAGGAAAACTGCAGTTTGAAGAATTACAGCTCTTCAGAGGGTACTTGGGCTTTTGGTGTGAGATGCCAGTGGGCTGGGCTCAGCACTGAGTGCTGCTGTCAGGCAAAGTGACTCCAAGGTCTCCAAAGGTTTACGACTCTTATGCTTTGCTTGTTTTAATTGATTTCTATTTTTACTAGGGTTCTCACAGCACATTACAAAGAGCTTTGCAAAGTCATTTATTTTCATTTACAAAACTTTCTGAGCAGCAGTAAACACAACCACCAAACAATAAGTCATTTTTCCTTGGAAAAACAAGATGCCAACTTTCTTTCCCATACTGAGCTGTGCTAACAGGGGCACAACATCACAGGAGCATGACTCCTTGTACTGAAAGAACAGTGTTCCTGCTCATTTTTTGTTTGAAATAAATATCCTTAATTCAATACAATCCTGAGACTCAGTGAGTGAATTACAGAATGGAACTAAGACATCCACATTCTCACTCAAAAAGAAAAAAAAAGCAAAATTGACTGACGCACAAATTGCAATTTTTTTCTCACAGAAGATCTATTTCATGAGGGTCACTGCCGCCCAGCAGCAAAGCCACTGCATTATCCTGATCATTTTTAATCTCCCTGCACCATTCATGTTAGTATCTTAACAGCATTGACAAAATCACCTCTTCTCCTGAATCATGCTGCTGTTTTATCTGTTTGCTTTTCACTGGCTTCAAGCTGTAAAGTTTCCACTGTAATCAAAATTCTCCCTTTAATTTTGTGACTCTCTTACTTCTGACGTCATATGTGAGAGACTGTGGGTTAGAAAGGTCCCCTTTGTATTTGAAACTGAAGTTAAATGTAGGGTTATCATATTGATTTAAACATATGGCAGGATTTGAAAAGAGAAAAACCACCCAAGCAGACGCAATAACTTGTGTGTGGCAGCTTCATTGCATCCCATGAAAAAATGCTCCAGAGATGGGAAGAAAAAAGGCAAGCATCCAAGAAAGCATCCTCGGCACCTCACCAGTCTGTTGTTTTCTCAAGAAGTAGGGTCTGGCTTCTGAAATTAGAAGGTCTTAGCATGCCCAGTGGGCAGAGCGCCATGTCCACATTTCCCTATAGTACTCAGTGAAGCTTCAGATCAACTCCTGATCTAAACACATCTAAAAAGGTCCTCTATTTTCATCTCCCAGTCCATTTCACTTACTTTGAAAGACTTAAAGACATTGCAACTCATGCGACCCTGCAAAAAATCTTCCAGTATAGACTTCCTTACCAAGTACCTTGTCCAGCCGCCTTATATGGTTCCCCCACTGCACCATGCCCAGGCCAATGTTCTCAGAGGTGTTTAGATCACAGAATCACAGAATGGTTGGGATTGGAAGGGACCTTCAGAGATCATGTAGTCCTACCCTCCTGCCAGAGCAGGCTCACCTAGAGCAGGCTGGACAGGAACACATCCAGGCCGTTTTGAATATCTCCAGAGAAGGAAACTCCACAACCTCCCTGGGTAGCCTGTTCTAGTGCTCTGCCACCCTCAAAGTAAAGAGGTTTATCCTCATGTTGAGAAGAAACTTCCTGCATTCTAGCTTGTATCTGTTGCCCCTTGTCCTATCACTGGGCACCACCGAGAAAAACCTGGCCCCATCCTCTTGATATCCACCCTTAAATCCTTAATTCCCTGTGGCTTCACCAGGAGTCAGGCACAGAAATAGTCCTGAGAATCTGGACCTGACTGCCTCTCTTCTCCCTATCTAAATTCAAAGATAGAACTCATCCATAACTAATAAAAGAGTTCAGAAATTACCATATACATAGCAGTGGCAGAAGCTAAATGATGGGTGCTGGGGCACTGGTAGTTTTAAGGAGAGAGACAAGCATTAGCACAGCCAGGATTTCATTTACTGTATGAAAAATCTGTCCTGAGCAGAATGGGAACTCTACCAATTAATCTACTCCACATAAGCATCTCTCCAATAAGCAGAGTTACAGGGATCATTTTTCTTTGACATACACCATAAGGGAATGAAAAGGTTAATGTAGTGTATGTGAGTGCATTTTTAAAAATCAATTTAAGAGAATTTTCTCTGGCTGTAAATTAGGCTCTGGCACCAGGGAAAACCATCAAACTCAAATTAACAAAAGGAACAAAAGAATTTAATTTAAAACTACATTGTGATTGTATTGCTCATTGGTGCACACAAAAAAAAACCCAGCAACATGCATTTCATTTTTACCTTCTTTGATTACAAAAAGGCTATTATCAGTGAAAGATAATGTTGAGTCATAATTAGAAGCAGGACTCTCCCTCCTACCAGCCTGCACAGCTCAACATTTTCTGTAATGCAATATAAAGTCATTTTGGTTAGAAATCCCATTTGTCAACTCTCACGTTCACCAGATTGCAACCCTCTACCTCCAGTCACACACACCTCTGCATACTCAGAAAAAGCAAGGTTTGGCTTCTGAACTCCAGTCGTCCCATTCAGTAAGACCTTACGTTGGCCTAGCACCAGCTGAATAGGCGAAGAAATGTAAGGGTAAAAATGATGAAGCTATTGGACTCATGGTACCGGTCTAGAAGAACTGAACCAAAGTTTTCAGGTTTCTGCTGATTTTAACTGACGAGATCAAATGTCAGCTGAAAGCCTGTTTTCTCAAGAGGGCAAAAGCAGTTCCCATAACTTCACAGCATTGCCACAGGCTTTCAATTCCCCACAGACTTGCAAACTATGGACTCCTGTCCCCCTCACAACAACTGTACATAGGGTAAGCTCTTCGCCTGTAGAGAAGAGGACACCCAGAAATACAGTGACATTCACACCCAAAACTACAATAAGAACATGACTTCAAAGTGACACAGTTCCATACAATGCTTCCCAAAACTAACACCAGTCATAGCCCTTGTGCTTTTCTCAAGTGACATTTGCTGTCACCACACTCAGGAACTGAAAGGTGGCGCTGAGAAGAGCAAGATTTTGTGACATGCTCTGCATCAATGAAGTGAAGAAAGAATATGACACAACCGATCTGTGCTCATACACTGGCTGCTGTGCTGGTTGGCAAAAGATATCAGCAGCACAATGAAGGGACAGACAGGTCGTATCAGCTACTCAAGATAAATCATCTGTGTTATTTTCCTTCCACTTCATTGACACAAATACCCGTGTCGCTCCCCGCGTGTATTCAACAGCTTTTCATCTGGTCCGTCACTGAAACCTCCCCATCTAGAGCGCAGATAATTGTCAATGTGAAGAATCTCAGATATTTAATGACAGAAGAACCTTCAACCATTGCCAAATGCTGCCTTGAGGAAGAGAGGCCAAGGCGGTTCTGCTCTTGACATTTTTCAGTCCTGAAGTGTCCCTCACATTGCTGATCAGGTGCCACATTGCCCTTCATGGTATCATGGGATTTTCTACCTCTCTCTCCAGAAATTCTTTGTCTGTTGGTAAATGTCAAGAATATATGACTATACATAACTATAGTCTTTTCTATCTGGCCAGGCTTCTATAGACCATTTATTCCCTCCTCCTACAGCTGGTTTGAGCTATTAATGGAGTGTCAAGTATTAGTCTTTTGGTTGCCAGTTTAAAGCACAGTGTCAAAGCCACCATTTCACCTAAAAATTGAAACTAAACAAAGAAACAAGCAATCCGCGGTACTAAAATACTTGAAGTTGTTTTTGTCACATTCATTTGGAAGGAGGATGAGGGAGGCAGGATCAACAAACCCAAAACAATTGCATAGATTCACTCACTGTGTTATATTGCTACAACAGAGAAGCATATATCCACAAATACACACCCCTTTTTTCTTTCCATTTCTTGGCACGGGAAAGCAGAGATTCACCCTCTACACAAGCACCTACTTAGCTCTGTACAAGAAGTCAGTTCTTTTTTTACCCATTAGTTTTCATCTCCTTTGAAACGTGAAACACACTGTCCTTTTGTAAGCTGAGTGGAGCTGGACCCTGGCTCCTCTGAAGAAACAGCTCGCAAGTCGATAGATGCAGCCTCTTCCCTGTTGGGTAGGACCAAGCACCAGTGGTGAACTGCAGCAGAGGTTTGTCATTTCAGAAAATCCCCTTCCCATACAGTGAGGGACTATGACTGTAGTGAATAATTAATGAAAAATATGTCTGATCAGAAGTTCAAAAGAATCAGAGGAATTGCAGAAGTAAAAGCTAGTGTTTTTATATTGGTTGGGTTTTTTTTCTTTTTTTTTTTTCTTTTTTCCCATGGGCTTCTTTGGGCTCACGGAAAAGACGACCCTTAAATCTGAAAGCAGAGCGCATCGCCATGTGTACTGCTTAGAGCATGGTGGCTGTTGGTGTGATATATCTGCCCTGCGTCTCCAGTAGCTCATTGGGGCACCTTGACCTGTGTTGTATTTGAAATGTGATCTCAGTGCTACAACACCTGCCTGAGAAGTTGGGATAAACACTGGAGCAGTCAGCCTGGGCTAAGCTTTGGGCTTTTGCAGCCACATTGCTCTTGGGACCCCAGCAAGCTAATTTAATGCCAGGAGTTGTGACAGTGACTGCAAAGCAGACATGCTCTCATTTACTTTTTAGTAGGGGGAGGATGGAGAAAGAAAAACTGTATGTTTTATGACCTCTCCTTGTTAGTGAGAAATATGATAAGGCTGTGCCTTAGTGGCCAACCCTTTTTTTGTGGTCTTGAAATAGAAAAGAAAAAACATTGTTTTTTTGTACATAGTACTTTGCCTTCATAAAATATCGCTATCATAGCCTTAAAATATAAAATGAAAAAGTCTTATTATTTTCAAGAAATCTCATAGCAAATTAATGGGATGCTACAAACCTCAGATTGTTTTTTTTTTTTTCATTTTCTTGGCATGAATTTAACAAAAACAATCCCATCAGAATCTAGTTCATTCTCTTGCATAATCCTTTGTGAAGGACTCTCAAAATTCACATCAACAGTATCTCATTCCCACTTTTCCCTTAATTTCCATATTGTTTAATGTCTTCATCAGTATTTATTTGTAATTTCAGTATTTTTTCCCCTCCTGAGAGAGAGAAAAAAAATCTTCTGGGTAATAGGACAAAGAGCTGGAATCTTTCTGCTTCTGTTGTGCTTCTGTAAAAAATATAATAACAAAAAAATTCCCTTGCAGGGAATAAGCCCAGTTCTACTTTTTTCCCTGGGGTCTGGTAACACGATTACAGTGATGCTGAGAGTCCAGATGCAAGTGCCACGTGAGAAGGTACTCGCAGTGCGAGTTATGCAGTCACACAGCACGTCCCCTTTGCAGGCTGAAGACATGAAGTGTAAAATAATCAATCTTCCAAGGTCCTAACAAGCCCCTGTGTAACAGGCTGTACCACACAGTCAGCTTTTAGCACAACAAAAAATGTCTGGCACAGGTAGAAAAGACAGCTAGAGGCTTGTATCAAATTCCTTTGTGAAATTACAGGAGGCACTTAACCTTTGCCCTATAACTTTTCATAGGAAATGAGAACATTTGCCACCCAGGTAAGAAGCCATTATTCCCCACGGGAATGAAAGATGTCTTGATATAATGCTGATCCTTTGACAACAAGACTTCTGAACCCAGACATCCTCAAAAGATGAGTCTATGATGTCCATGTGTGGGTTCATGGAATTTCCAAGAGCCTCCTATTCTCTATACCATCCACACTTTACATACCTTGTAATTAAAACTCAAATAATTTCCCACTTATATTAAGCCTTATATTAAGGATTCATATTTCTAAACGAACAAATGCATCTGTTGCAGAAAAAACCTATGCGCAAAAGCCCAAATGAGAAGAAAGGCTGGAAAAGTTTAATTTGTGTAGACTTTTCCATGCTTGTACCAGTTCAGTTTTCTTATTTTTGAACTAATCCCTCTCCCCGTCCATCGGTCACTCCATGGTAGAAGTGACTAACCATGCACAATGGGAGCCCATGGTATGGATCCAGTTGTTGATCCAGTAATTGACAATTAATTAACCTCACTTAGTAGTGATGCTAACCCCCTAATCCGCATCTTCTTACCTTCTCACTGGTTTGTACCTTTGCTGCCATTTTCCCTACAGTTTTCTTTTTTGTTGTGCGAGGAGATGTGATCCTCACTTTCGGAACAGAGATTTGTGGGAAAAATGGAGGGTTTACTAAATCATCTATGCAAGATATTTGGGTAATTACATCAAAAGCAGGGCTAGGTTGTTAATAGCCATTTAGATGCCTGATTGCCCTCCATTTCCCTGTAGGTGAGGCTCCCAAACATCTGTAAAAATTGATGCCCCGATTCCTAAGCAACTCTCCGTTTGAGAAAGCACTCTTTAAGATTCATACTCCTATGGGTTCCTTGCTCACATACAGAAAAAAAAAAAAATTCTCCCATGAGGGTTTTGAGGCAGGGGAGTAACCTTTGAAGGTTTCTGCTATCACACAGGAGGTCTGGCCAGGGTACAGTTCCCTTTATTTCTGCTCAGCACGAGAGGCCACACCAGCCTCTCTGCTCTGCTCTTGTGTTCCAGTGATGTCTCCTCTGAAGCCATGGCCAGATAACACATGCTCCCGCACTGCAACTGGTCTAGCATCCATGCCCACAGTGGTGGCATGGCCACCCATTTCTGTGGTGTAAGCAGCAAGGGGGGAGGTAAGGGCATCACTGAAAGTAAGAGGAGCAGGCGGTTACAGCTAATGGACTGTCAGCACAGCCAGCAATCAGTGCTTCTTCATTGCCTTGTCAGGACAGGAGCATTTGAACTCTGCTTGAAGAATACCATCGGGCATGCTATTTGTTAGCTGCTCTTCTGCACAGGTAGATGTAATCTCTCTATATTTTATTAGCTCCTGTTATGCTGCATGAATGGATACCACATATAGTTCCAGCTTGCCACTTCCATTATCAATTATTAAAACATTTGTTGCAGAGGGAAGAAGAAACTTGTTTCCCTCTGCTGCTGCTGGGATGATCATGGCAGTCACAGCAAACTGCCTGAGCATCTTTCACAGAGCCTCATTCGGCAAAGACCACTTCCATGGATGGAAGGAGGATGAGCAAGAGGTGGGGATGCTTGGCCTGCCTGACAATGGGGCTGTGCTTTGAATCAGCCTCTGAAAAAAGGCTTCCCATGCCTGTGAGGGATGATATTTACCTTATTCCAGATGGCACTCATCACCCTCCGTGCACCATTTAAGCTCTGAGCTCAGAGGGATGGTGCGTAGTGTCTGGGGATGATGTGTGTAGTTCTTCTGTATTGCAAGTGATAGCCATGTGTGCATGTAGGCAATTATTTTTTTTATTTCAAGGGAAATATGGGCAATAAAGCAAAGAAATAGAAAATAGGTGACTTCCAAAAAGTAAAACATGTCTCCAATAGCTATTGTTTGTTTGTCTAAGTTTTATTAAGTAACTGCACAGTTTGCCTTGGAGTATTGTTGATTTCTTCATCTAAACATAAATTTAACACTGTATATTATGGGCAGCTCCTAAAATCAGTGATTGAGTCAGGTAATACTTGACTAAATCCTTTTGATACCAATTAAGAAATGCTGCTCTCAGTTAATGCATGATAATGCACTATGGCTTTTCTTCCTCCTTTCTGATAGGATGCTCTCCTCCATCCACAGGGAAAATATTGCCGGGAAAGGGCAATGGTTACCTTTGGCCCCACACGCCCCATAGGACTCTCAGCTGCCAATGAACTCAGGAAAGCATTTAATGGGATGCTTTTCAGTATTAAGGAAACCATTTAAACTCATGTTCAATTCCCATGGACTTCAATGGGATGCAGATATGAGTGCTTATATGCTTCTTAGATATTTTGGTATATGATTTACCAAAGTAAACACTTGCTTTGCAGAGAAAGACCCAAGATACAACAATCGTGTCTATAACAGGGGTATTCTTTCCATGATGGGAGGATGCACAAACTCCTGCATCACCTCCTTGCAGCACCCAGCCCTCTCTGAGCACAGTGCAGGGAGCTGAGCAAACTCATCACCAAACTCATGGGTGTCTGTCTCGAAGTGGATCTGGCCTTTAATCAAGAAAGGGAATTAAATAGTATGGTGTTTCACATACTAATGACTCAAGAATATAAATTATATTTGACACGATATATTAAACACTTCATAAAACTTCATCAACATGGCAGAATATATCCTGTGTTTTCCTGCTTTTAAATTATTTTAATAAATCAGATAAGAATGATGCCACAATAAAACCATTACAAGAGGAGATAGTCAGGAGAGTAAAAATTAGAAAAACAGCCTGCTGCCACACAGACGAGAAGACAAAACACAAAGAGGTGTTTACAAGGTTGGGTCAGAAAACAGAAACTCTAATTAAGTTTCGGGGTGATTGATACTGTAGATTTAACCACTCTGTTATACAAGGCAAACCAATGAAACAGTGATATGTTTCCCTGTCTTGCTTTAGCCTGCATCTCAAGGGTGCTTATAAATAGTTAAGCAGCTATATCAGAATTCATCAGTTTTTAGAGAAAAATTAAACTTCAATGTTGCTATCTATGATATAATGACTTACAAATCAGCCCATAATTAATCCTGATATTAACTGCATACCCTTGTGGTATGTGATTTATTATGGGTTATTCATCTAACTTCTATGCGTATTACTTCATGCACATACAATCTAATAGCTTTTAATGCAGTAGCAGGTGCTACTTCATAATAAAGACATTAACATTTTTGGAAAAAATACTTTTACATCAATTGATTATACTCTATTTTCACTTCTCTAATGGACTTGATAGTAATTAAAAATTAAACCTGAAATATAGATCTCAAGCTTCCATATTCATCCTGACTACCTTTTTCCTCACGTTTCATACTGTATTTTTCTTACTTCAGAACCATGAAATAGTTTCACATATTTACAGTCTTAAATGTATGCTTATTCAGGCAGGATAGCATCCTCTGTTGTTTCCTCTCTTTAGGGAGACTGGGAGTTCTCTGAGAGGTTAAAGCATTTCAACAGGCAGCTCATTCACTTTAACTAACAAGGCACTTCTGGACAATGCTGTAACATGTTGTAGGATTCAACCATTAGTTTCATTTTGATTTGTAGCTCTAAATTGTCTTTCTCCCTACACGAACTCCAGCGACTACAAGACAGCTGGTAACTCACTCATCAAAACAGCTTTCAGAGATCCAGTCCCTGAGATAGTCAGACAGGTCCTTACTTTGAGGAATGTTTGCGGGTAGAGCTAAAAGGGAATACCCAACACGCCAAATAATTTGCAAAATGCCTGGAAAGAAATGCAAAACTAAACCAGCAAAAAAACCCGAAAGCAGCCAAGAAACATATGGGGGAACAAAATTGTCACATTTGCGGGGGAACCACAATTGACATAACTATTCAGAAAAAAACTTTTATATACTAGCATTTTATTCCTCTCTCATATATGATTCCTCCTCAGACCAATCATTCATTTATAGACTCCTCCAAGTTCACCAGCCTCCCAGTGAGGTAATGGGATGACTGGGTATATTGTCAATTACAATGGGCAGATGCAGTGAGATGCAGGCAATGACATACTCATATATTCACAAAAAATAAAAGAGAATTTATCAGGAGTGACTATAATTCTCCTAATAACCAGATTTTCAAATTCTCAGCAGTCTTGACAGTGGACGCTAAAAGTTCCCATAAAAGTATGACCTCCCTGTGTTAGAAATTATCCTGACATTACATGAAAAGAGCTTAATTAAAAGAAGCAGCATTGACCCTAAAGCCTCTGTTAAGCAAATCAGTGCTGACAACCTGAAATGTTTTAACATCATTAGTGTACCTTTGAGACAGCCAGCAGCTGAAAACCATGACGTTCTCTAAAATTGTTAAGGAGTTTTGCTCAACCCTGTCTGTAAGAAAGTGCTTTCGGAGGCTCCCTCTACCTCTACATATTTACACAATGTCAGAGAGTTCATTTATTAATATGAATCAAATTCATGTGAATTAGGATCTATTTCAAGAAGCTCAATCTTCTGCTGCCCTACCCCGACTCAAGATAATGCCCTGAAGCAGATTCACACCTAAAATTGCAGTAGTCTGGCCACAGTAGAAAGCAACTGTGTTCACCATATGTTTACTAGTTAAAATAACATTCTTGCACGGATGTGATGGATATTCTCATTTGAAATGGGAATGAGCTACCACATGAACGCAGAAGTTAGCAGCAGTCAGTAGAGCACCAAAGTCCAAGCAGGTGGCACTACCTGCTGTAGTGAGTGATGCGCGTTGCTCCCCAGCTTAGCAGCGTGCGTTCATGCACAGAAATCAGGCTCTGTGGCCCAAAGTTACCCTTTCAGGTGAAAACGCACTAGCTTTCCAAATTGTTGTAAAGTCATAAGCCAGATCCATGCTAAGATAACAGCTGTTTGCACATGACGCCCTTAGAAAGCAGCTTGCCATGCTGTCACTGTGAATAACAGAAAACTGCTTCAGCTTGGTCTTCCATAATCGTTCCCAGCTATGCTTCAGAGTTTAAAGATCCAATCCTGTTTGTAAAATCCAATTAGGCTTCACCAAAAAAAAATATAAATTAGTCATTAAAGTTTTAGATAAACAGATACAAGCTAAGAACAAAGCTGCTTCACTACTCCAGTGAATTTCAGGATTTAAGAAAATCAATATACTCTGTCATATTCCTGTAAAATATTATCTGCAGTATAGCTTGTTTTCTCATTTGTGCATAAAGTTAAATTTTAAGTCCAGTTTTCAGTGACTGCTATTATGGTGTAAACATTAAATATAAAGAGCAAAAAATATTTACCTTCCATAAAAGCATGTTTCTTTTTACAACAGGTGGCCAAGTAATTTCCTGACTTTTTGGAGCGGCTCAGGAGGCAGAAGCCCTGGGTCTGAACAGCCTCCCACCGGGGAGGCAGCACAGCAGCACCTGCCTTTTATTAGACATCTAACATAGCAGTGCAATGACAATTTTCATTTGCAATCAAATAAAAATTAGTCAAGCTATTTTTTCACTTGCTCTCTTTGCTTTCCCTGGTTTTTTTGCTTTCAGTGGTATCTTGATGGGATCAGCAAGAAAGTTTTGGGGGAAGGAGAGAGCATTAATTTGCAACTTTCCTCTAACAGAGGTATCTTACAAATGTGAAGTGCAAAAATGACACAACTGGGTTTTCCTCTCTCTTCTAAAGCAGATTCTTATAAGCCTGTACATTAAAAAAAAATGTTAATTTTATCCCACTGTGTCTACAAGGTGATTTTCAAATTCCTGTTCATTGAATAAAGAACTTGGGTGTTCAGCACTTAGAAAAACACTGCCGTTTAGATAGACACTTTCAGACAGATTTAGATATTTAACCTGAAGAGTCAACATTTGCAGTTCTCCAGCAGGATTACTTAGACTTTCAGGGCAAACTTCTACATCGTCATATGTGCTGCATGTTGTGCTAACCTAGATCCTTGCCTTGCCCCTGTAGATATGCCTATACTAAATAATTAAATGTGGCCTGGCACAGCCAGTGGGACTCAGTTGTCTATACCATAGAGACTCTTTAGTGTGGCTTTGACTCATGCCGCAAGCAAAAAAACCCATAAATCCCAGACAAAAGTTTTGAGTTCAGTCCAGGAGCATCAAGTGGCCAAATTGATCTGCAGCGTAAAAGAGCTGAACAGTGTGGAGGTGTCAGAGCATGTCCTGCCGTCACTGAATGGGCCTTTACAGTGTTTAGTTTATTGGTATAGATGTGAGGTTTCTGCAAATTCAGGAACAAATCCTTAATGAGCCAGGAAGAAAGGAAGAAGGTATTTTATATTTATATTGTATTGAACGTTCGTTCTCCTCTCATACATTTCCAGGATGCACACTTTTCCAGAATCAATGTGAACTTTATTCCAAGAACAATCTGATAAAATCCTAAAGAACTGTCAAGAAAATCTTGGGGAAAGGAGGAAAACCAAGTCTTTGTCTTCTCAAATATTTAATAGCCGGAACCTATAAAGCATTGTTGAAGATCTGCCAACATTTCCAATGATTTTCAAAGTCATACCATTTTCACTTGCTCCAGAACTGCTGATATCAGCAGGCATGCCCTTCTAAATAATTTATTGGCATTTCTACATAAATTAGATACTTAAAGGTGAAGATGCCATGAACCTTGTGGAGGCTGAGTGCTCACTACATGGACTATAATCCATCAACCCAACAGACAGATTTCCAAACTGGCTTAAACCCCAGCAGGCTCACTGCTTGGAAATAGTTCAAGGACTCCAGCGACTGCAATACGCTACTGAAATGTCACTTGTAGTAAAAGCACACTCTACACAAAAATAAATCACCGTAACATAAGGTATAAACCTCAGATAGTTATAAATTGATCATTTAAATCACATCTTAGTTACTGCTCACAAAAAACAAGCAATGCAAAATTATGTTTACTTCAGCATAGGGCAATGTATTATAAAAGGACAGTTTACAAGACAGAGCCATCAGCCAAAACAAGTATCTACATAGTGTTTAAATTCTTCAGTAACACACTTCAGTCCCGCTTATCAGTTTTTAAAGTCACCATGCGCTTTTTTTCCCCCAAAACCTACATAACAGATGACTGGTTTGCAGGATTTGGCCACTGGAAAATGTTATGTTGGTAGTTTAACCTGTAACTACTATACTTATAAAGACCCCCTGACAGCTAAGAAGGAAATACTCTGAAGAAGATAATGAATGAAATTTCAAGAAGAAAGTTGAGGATGAGAAACCTGTGAACAAAACCCACTGTGATAGCCAAGAGCAGACCATAAATTTAAATATCCAAAATTTGTTTTGAGATGAAATAGAAAAAAGAAGGCTCCCATCCTGCCTAGAGAATTGTTGCATCCAAAGTTGTGTGAATATTGTTCAGATGGGTCCATTGTTCAGATGAATCCTTGAAATAAATTGGTATGAGGGCGTGAGAGAAGCCAGTGATGAATGGAATGCTAAAAGGGATAGAAGGATGATAAAAGCAGCATTTACACCAGAAAGCAGCAGAGTAGGAGTGGTAAAGATGCCACTTGAGATAGAAAAGAACAAGACAGAACAAGACTGAAAATGGAAATAAGCAGGCACAATCAGCACCAATATCTCAAGGGATTAATTTACAAAGAGTAAAACAAAAATCATCAGGAACTCAAAATAGTTATGAAGTCAACAATGGTGGCTTAAAACTTATGGAAAACCTGAGTTACAGCAGGTGAAGGGGGAAGGAAGCTGCTGACACCAGAGATAACAAGTGAGCATCAGTGAAGGTCATTTTATCTCCCTGGTCTCTGGGTGACCAACCACAGCCCACCAAGGGGTGGGAAAGGAGAACTCAGCCCTCTGTGTGTGAACACAGGTACAACTACGGGAATTCCTGTTTGAATACAAATCATGGTTTGCATTTATTAAAATGGCCAATGTTCTCATCATTGGGAATTCACAGGAATGGAAACAAAGGAAGATGCATACAGAGTGAACTCTTCAGCTCTTATCCAAAAAATTCTTTGCAAGCCGTCTGGTTTTTTTGTTTGTTTGTTTGTTTTTTATCTAATTCATAGCACAAACTCAGACTACGTGGGTGTCCAAACAAAATGAAGAAACCAAGTGGATGATGATCAATGAAACAAGGGAATTTTACAGTAGAAACATAATTTGTGGATCCTAGGGTTTTTTTCCTATTTATTCTTGAAATGTCCACCTTGACAATGGATTAAAAATGTTTCATTGCCCATCCTTGTTCAGTTACTACCAAAAAAAAAAGCCAGAAGATTAGATATTTTTGTACTTGGTGTAAACTGTGAGTTTTGCCTTGCTCCCCAGCTCTATGTTCTTTTCAGTATTTGGTTTTGCCTCTGACAAATCAGCTGTCTTAGCACTATCCAGATTACGGTTTTGAGGCCAAATAGAAAACAAGGTATAGCATCATCTTTCTTGTGAGAAGAGATGCAGTAAATTAGTTAATCAGAATTCAGCCACCATAGCAATTTAATCCATGCCTGACTTCCTACCTTGCTACTTGCCATTCCTATACCTGTTTAAGATGAGACACCCAGAGGAAATAGGGTTTTGCTCTCACATTTACGCAACAACATTACTTTATCTTAATGACTAACACGCCCTGTTTAATAAAGCCCTGGCATCAACTTTATTACTTCCTGTACTGCTAATGATTTGGTAGTCACCTAACGCATTAATCTTGATTCATGGCTCACTTGAAATATTTATATAGTACCAAATGCTTAAAGTGAAGGTCAGTTGCATGCAAAGACTCAAAGAACAAATTGCAAGATCTTGCCTTGTCTCTCATCAGGGGAGCATTTTCCCCCCAACTCCTTGGCTAGCCCTGGTTGTGTCCCCATGCATCTCACCTGCTCTCCCGTGCTAGAGAGAGTCAAGGACTCCCATACAGACATGCCTGGTCTGCTCCTCTTTCCCAGATACCTACACCTAGCTGCAACTGAGACCTACCAAGAACTGGAATTTCTTATTCTGCATCTACCCCACATACCTTAAAAGTGTCCGAGGCCCTAATCTCAAGTAACTGAAATTCCCTAAATACAGAGGAACAGCACCATTTGATGATGCCCAAGAACCAATCTCAAAAGATCTTTGAATCATGCAATGGATCAAGCTGAAGCCCCTATTACTAGAATGCTAACAAATACACAGTGATAAATAAAGTGTTGATATAGACAAGTTTAGAATTGCTGATTCAGAAACACGTCAAATTGGAAACAGTTGAAAAGCACAGAACGCTACCTACGATATCGGTGACCTGGCAGGCAGGTACAAACTGGGTTTAGGAGGTGGTCCAGCAACTGTGGGCAGCAAAATGAGCCATATGGCAACAAACATAAGATTATATTACTAAAGGAAGAACTTCATTTTCAGTACATTTTACATTGAACATACAAAAATGCTTTCAGCTGGTTTCATTGTAATTCCGCTGACATTAAAAGTATGTGCTGGCCCAAGGAAATTCAAGCTGTAGGACAGAAAGTGAACAATATGGGATCTAGAATCTATGATATAGGCAGAGAGATGAAATATCTGAAAAAGCTAGATAGGTATTTCTCTAAGTATAAAAGGAGCATACTGAATCCCAGCCATTACTGCTCGTGCAAGCCTATACCCAAGCCACATAAGGCAGGGCAGACAACACATCACAGGCTGCTAAGCCTCTAACCAGCTTTTTGCCACTTTTTCAGAATATACCTCTAAGCACATAGGAAATGTCAGCACTGCTTCCAGCAGCACTCACTTTATGTGCTACTTCTGCATGTGGTATGTGATTTTCTGCTGGAGCATTTCAGCGCAGGTTGTTGGCTGCAAGATGTTGTTGAGGCTGAAAGTTAGATGTAAAAGGTGGGGTTGGAATCCTTCACAGCCCCCTTCTTTGTCTTCTCTACACTTTGTCTTCTTTGCAGCTGTTTTTTGTTCCCCTGTAATGTCTAGTGACATGAATCATGGAACAGAAGGAATAGTTTAATCAATAAAGTGTTTAATTGCTAAAAATTATTCTACAACCGCAAACTCACAGCCAAGAGGCCACACTATTTGTCACTGAGGATGCATTATGAGGTAGAAGGAAAGAGGTTTGAGTTTCACTAGCAAAACAATAATAAAATAACACATAAAAATTGAAAATATGACCCAACAAGAGCATCTAAACATAAAACAGTGTGGTCCCCAAGATGGAATCATATTGCGTTACAGGTAATTCCATATAATGTAGTTTAAAATGACGAGTTGTATTTGTATTTTAAGGTGTGCAGACATATTTATTATGTGCAGTCATTTTACTCTACTGCTTCATGAATTCAAGAAAAAATGTAGTTTCCATCAAATTGAATTGCATTAAGTGGCCACTGCACATTGAGAAGAACAGTCTATTGCTCTCAGGTGAAGGATCTACCTGGGAACATATGTAAGACAATGAATTTCTACATAGTAGATATTGTGTCATATAGCAATGATGAAAACGAAGTTGTTGCAGTTCTGATCTTTTATATCCAATGCTTCCTTGGATACTTACTCACTTTGCTATGAAGATATATGTAAAGAGCCCAGCAAAATAATCTGCCTCAGCACTTCTGTTATAATTAAACGCAGTCACATGTTGGCACAAGTAATGACCACCATCTGCTCAAATCCACGGCTAGTCTGTCCTTCACTACAAACCACAAATCTCCACATGTCCAGCAAAATACCCATTATCAGCTGATTCTCCAAAGCACCATATGAATAATCTGAATATGCAACATGTTTGTTACAGATGAGTGCTAATATATTTGGCCTCTAAAAATGCTGGCCTGGTTTTGGATGCTTTAATACTAATAACATTAAGTGCTTAAAAGAAAATATACTAAATGACCCGTGTTGCAAAGTCACGTCTCGGGAATTAGAAAAAGCCAAAATTTATGTTGCCTCTTCAGGCTGTAAGCATTTGGATGCAACACCATACCCTCACCACAGAGTATCCTTGCCTAAGATGGAATCTCATTTATTTCACAAAGTTTATTTCACACTGCAGGTATGCTCAATGCAAATATTTCACTAATTATTTTTATTCCATTCATATCTCTCACCTTTTTACTACTCACCATTCAAATTTCATTACATTTGAAGATTACTAACTCCCTTGAAAGTTTTCCATTATCATTTCTACACCCTCAGACGAGGTCTGAGCACTTGGTGAAGTTTGGACTCTCCCACAGTTCATGTGACGGATTTGCAAGCACATACTCTGCAGCAGACAGCCCTGGGACAAAGCTCAGCACTACAGCACTGCTTCAAGCCCTTGTTCCTCTCTGGATGGACTGGGCACAGCTGCGTAAGACACCAACTCTTTGGAAACTTGCAGTCATTAAGATTATACTATGAATGCCAATGTTGACAGGCTACATATTTACGTGGAAGTAGGTGTGAACAACCTACCGGTGAGCCTGCTTTTCACCTACACCAGCATGTGCATAGTCTATGGTATTCATCAGCCTAAAACCCTCAGGCTTTATTCACTTAAAGAATTTTTCTTCCTAACACTTTTTTTTTCAAAAAAGTGAGAATTATTCTCCTCTTTTTACAAATATAGAATAAATGCTTAGAATAGATGAATGTCCAAATTTATTTCTAATTTGAGATGCCTAACGTAACATTCATTATGTCCTTCTCAACTTCTACAACCAATCTTGCACACAACAATTTATGTCACCACACTATCTTGGCTTAATCTCCGAAGTCACCAAGCATGAAAACCGAACAGGATAGAGCGTCTAGTGAAAAAAAGACATCTAGAGGTGATCATCTAACTAAAGATTGTGCAAGGATACCTGTATATACAGGGGAGACTTTATATTTGCATGCAGCTTGACGCTGCTGATCAGCCTACAGGCAACTTCTAAGTGGACATTGCTGATGAATGGGAGTGTCTCTCATGTTTTTCCTAATTCTTCTTTTTTTTTTTTTTATGGACCTTTGGTGAACAGAGGAAGATTTCTTGGTAGTTCTTTCATGCACAGCAAAGGGCAAGCACAATAGCCTCAAGTTGCAACATGGAGAATTCTGACTAGACATTAAAGAAAAAATCGTAATAGGAGTGGTAAAGCATTGGAACAAGGGCTAGAGAGGCTGTGTCACCCCCTCCCTTGAAGGGTGTCAAAGCTGGACTGCAGACTCTGTGCAACTGGAACTGAAATCTAGCCCTGCTTGGAGCAGGTTTGGACTAGGTTACTGCAGCAGTTCCTCCAACCTAAACTTTTCTGTGACTGTCCTTCTGTGATGTCTCCACACAGCTTATGCTGCATAGTGGGGTGTAGAGACTTCTCCCCGCTGCACCATGGACTTGTTCATTGCTCCAAATGAGAAGGAAATAAATGAAGCACATTCCTGATCTACTTCATTTTGAAGATACCATTTGCACAATCATACTCATATCTGATAGGTTATTTATGCACGATCCTTTCTACGTCTCCCCCATGACTGAGTAAGCATCCCACAAATGTATATTCCTAGTGAGATACCACAGTTTGGCTGATGCAATCATTACTGGAAATAGTACTGAGCTATATTCTGTCTGACATAAGTAAATTCAAGGGAATGAAATACTAAGTTCCAAATTACAGTATCATCCATCTAGACTTTCTGATAGTCCTGAAAGACAGATGGTCTAGCAAATGGCTGTAATCATCATCTGGGTACAGTTTAACTCCTAAGACATGTTAAACTAGCAATATTTGCAGAAATATCAACCTGCAGATGTGAATGGGGCCTTCTGATTGGGTAGGTTCAGTGAAATACATTGGTAAAATTTCAGAGGACATTTCTGCACTTTCAAAAAGTAGTTGAACAATAAACTTAAACATGACCACAAACAACTGATCTAGCATTAGTAATAGTGAATTTGTCAAGCTCTGTCTGTCTCACAGTGTCTGACTCTTACATCAAAGCAACTCTCCTTTAAGACAGTTGGAAGTTCTTCCAGGGTTTGAAAACACAAGACCAACGCGTACATCTGTAAATGATGTTGACAAGCTATGTCTTGTTAACTAAACAAGGCCAGAGCCCAATCTCTGATTCTGAGGCCAAAGGCCACAACTGCTCCTCAAAACAGGATGATCATATCTGGAAAGACCTTATTCCCCAAGCTGTGCCTCTAGTATTCCTGGGAGAGTGCTGACTGCCTTGAGCCAAAAAAGTGCCAAGGAGCAGCTAAAGGGAGCAGTAAGGCCAATGCTCAGGCTTGTGTCCAGCCCTGCTGTCAACCCACATATTCACGCATGTGCTGCAATGTGTAGGTATACGAATATCTCTGGGAGACACGTGTTGCTGCCTTACAGTATAAACATACTTCACTGATGCATAGTCTTATATGTACCAAGGTTTTGTGTACTGTATACAAGTGCAAAACACAATTCTTGACATTCTCAAAGCATTACCTGAATTTACCAACTAACAACTCTTACAACAAATAATCCCAATTAGCCCTCGAAACAGGACCTCTATACCATACTTATTTTAAAGGACAAGAATTTCTGTAAGCACATACTGTCTCCGAAAGACAAAAACAAAATCTAATCCTGACATGATTTATTACCCCTTTATCTCATGCCATAATTCAATTGTTCCTTGTGTCATGGCCTGATCCTGCAGCCTTTTCTCTTTGAAGTCACCCTGCTTTTAGCAAAAGGAGGGAGGGACGCAGGATTAGGTCCTGACCTCCAACCAATATTCTCCTCAAAACAGAATGATGCATTCTGCCTGCTCAGAATTGCCATGATAGTATGTGGCATAGGAAAATGTAATATTTCTTTGGTAAATAAGGTTAAGTTATATTGCTTCAGTTTTTCATTTGAAGAGAGCAGAGAATTTTCTCCTGCCAGTCTTATTGGACTCAGGAAGTCACCCACAAATAGTGGGGACGGGATGCAGAGTATCTGCGGAAAGATCCACATGGCACATGCAGATGGGATTAATCTCTTGTTCCCTAGATGTAATTGCAGTGTCACAGAAATTCTGCTAAAAACACATTTATTTGGCAGTAAATAAGATGACTAATTGCAAAGGATAGCTGCACATAAATTCCCAACTAAAATTTTTGGCACATTTCTAATTGTCATATAAAAGAAAATTACATAGTCTCTCAACTCATTTTTCCTAATTAAATGAAAAATATGACATTATTCCTACTACTCTTATGGGGGGAAATGAAGGTTATTTCAGTTTAACTTTCAAATGCAGCATATGGTTTCCTGATTATTGGTATGCTGTGCAGCAGAAGTCCTGGGCAGAGGATTTCAGGAGATGATCTGACCATGCCTTCTACTGAGGCCCATATAGATGCTCTCAATCCAGACTCTCAAACTGTTCTGTATAGAGTTCTATGAAGGTGATGTGGCACTAAATTATTGACTACAGGATTAGGGTGGGTGTTTTTTTTGTTTTCCAAAGTTCTCTAAATGAATTGCCCCACACATTTCAAACAAATTTTATATGATAATCAAGGTGTTAAAGCCCTTACAAGCCGATGGCTTGTCAGCAATCTTTGATTGTCTCTGGTGAGTTTATAGCAAAAGGTTATTACAAACAGCCAGTACCCAAAGTCACATAGGATACATCGGGCTGAAGAAGATGAACTCAGACCTTTTGTGTCCCAAGCCAATGACAAAACTGATTCCACATACAGGATTTTCAATGCTGAAAAGAAGGCTAAGAGAAATTGTGTAAAAAAACCTTTGCTGCCAGCTTTGAATAATGAAGCAAACAAACAAAAATCCTTTAAAATAGCACACAATGTAAGATATTCTAAAATACGCAACATTAAAAAAAACCCCAACCCTACAACAGCATACAGTGCAAGTCTAGCACAGAACAGACAGTTTTAGTAGTACAGTGGGATTTTATTGTTGCTGCCTTTATCTGTACACACAAGAAGAGCTCTGTCATTCTGCCCACATAATAGGATGCAAAATATGCCATTTTATTAATTGCTTAACATCTACCAAACAGCACAATATTTCCCATGTGGGAATACACATGCTAAGAGAGGAAAAAAAGCAACAAAAAATCCCTCAAACTACAATTTAAAGCATAACATTTCTCAGCACTGGACATAAAAGAAATTCAGTAAGAATGCAGTTGGTTAAACACCGTCACTTGCCTGACTGTGAGCCCTTCTTTATGCATGAGGATTTTGAAGTCTAATGAGTATGCACAGAGCGTTCCCACTGATTCACCACCACAGAGAAGAGATTTGGCTGGGATTTCATCCAGAAAATGGCTAAGAAAATAGCAAAGTACAGGTATTGGAGAAGCTTTGCTGTACTCCAGGATTCCGTCTTCACAACAGAGCTACCTTGTTCAACTGCAGCTATTTTCCCTGCCTTGCTACACATAAACCCTCTCTAAAGCACACTTCTGACACTTTTCCATTAGGAAGTTTTCCCAGACCCACGAGAAATATTCTGCAAGCCAGGGATCCTCCTTGCAAACATCACACACTGAAGACCCCTGCTCTGCACAAGAGACTCAAATGTTGGCATACCATGGCCAAAAAGGACAGACAAGCACTGCTCTCGTTTGTTTTTTTGGGGTTTTTTTATATAACTGAGCATTGCCAACCCTTCAGTAATCAAAAATCATGAGTTAAACTCATATATACACCAAATTATGAGATTAGTTAAAAATCCATGAATATTTTCAAACAGAAAACCTAAAATTTATCATTAGCTTTCTGGATTTGATCTTCCCAACACATTCATTGCAAGGCATTTTTTGTTGACTTGCTTGCTTGCTTTAGGTTGAGGGCTGCATGTAGTCACTTGCCTTCTGGAGTAGGACATTAAGAGAAATGTCAAATATTGTGAGAATTGTGATGAAAACTGTTGCTCACAATGCAGCTAAGCCTTCCCCTCCACCCACATTTTGCTGGAGGAAGCCAAGTAAAGGCCAGATCTGCTGCTCTCCAAATATCACTTGAAAGTTGTGGAGATGCTGGTGGCTATACAACATCCTCAATGGTGGGAGAGAAGACTGCAGTATTTGTAGTAGCTGTGTGTGGTCAGGATTTTTAATGGGATGGGTCAGGAACACAAGTAACAGGGAATTGATGAGAAACAGGCCATACAGGGAATGGTGAGAATACAATCTTTTACAGTTTTTCTGTTTTCCCGAACACATCTCAGCCTGGCAATGCACCGGGCTACTGACTCATCAATGCCAAAGACAAGATTTAGAATTATGAGATCCACATACTTGAGCATCGTTACAGTCACAATCTTGAGATGTTGGCTACCCCTGGAAATCTCAAAGTCACAACCAGTCTTCTCAGCTCAGAGATACTCATCTTCTTTCATTTTCTGGAGCTTAAGGAGTCAGCACTGATAGGACTGCAGGACACAAACCTTAGATCTTATTTAAATACATCATTTCAGGGGAAAACATCAGCAAGATATGGCAACAATATGAGCAGCTCTATCAGCCAGAAACATTTTATATCTAAACGTCAAATTCTCTAGAGAAATCTTTAGACTCAAAGAAAAAGCAAACTGCCGTATAATTCATCTTCATAATCTTGAAGCGTGATTTTTATCACTGACATACTACTACACTCCTGGCTTTTATTGTATTCTGATTCCTGTTAAAGGTGTCCATTTGGCCTTGTTGAGGTATAATTCAATAAAATCACCTTTTCCTGTTTATTTCTTTAAGACACTCTGTTGGTGGGAAGCTAAAGGTAGACCTTACACTTGTTTCAGCAATACCATTGATTTCAGTGACATTATATGTTGTTACATCTAGAGAAAGCTATTTTTGGTGATGCAAGCCCTTCTCCACGTGTAACTGGAAACAGGGAAAGTGTTTTGAGAAAATGCAGCTGTGCATTTGCCCTTTTTTATTCTCTTCTGCAGCTATCTGCTACTGACCGCTGTCCGAGACAAGGCACTAGACTAGATGGATTCTCTGCCCTCCTAAGGTCATTCTTATGGTTTTTCTATAGAGCAAAAATCTCAAGAAGTGCATCTAGTCTACTCATTTAACCTGTAGCACTACGCCTCAGAATTCATTTCTTTGATTACATAAAATATTTGGATCCTCTTGTTTAAGTGGAGATTGTAAATAATGCACTATTTAATACATTTTAAAAATCACCTGGTATCGAACAAACCATTTAATCTAATTTAACTATAACCAATATTATAATTAATTCCTTACTTATCTGCCTTTTGAGGCGATGGAACAAAATAGCTTGTATCAGTTCAGCCCTGTAGGACTGTGTGAAACACTGGGGCTGTGTTCCTGCTTCCTCCTGCTAAGTAAGATTAATCAGCAGAGGGTTTCCTTGTTTTCAGGAATGCTTTATAGAAGTAATTCAAGCTAAGAGAAAAAAAAAAAAAAGAAAAGCACAACTTCATTCATCTGATCTAGTGTCTAGTTTGATTTTTAAATCATTAGTCAGGATGACCTTTACGTAAATCATAAGGACTTGCCCTCCCTGTGTTCCCATGAAATGCTGAAGTACTCCTGGGCTCACACTGCTTGGAGGAGGCTCAAAGTACAGAGACTAACAGGAAAAACATCACATAATGTCTCCATTGAAGTAAGAGTACAACCTGCTGGACTCCTCCAGTGCCACCCAGTACAGCACCCAGGTCTCCAGTTAGTATCACAACAACCAGACATAGAGTCCCTCACCCCTACAGAGAAAAAAAAACCTCTCAAATGTATAATAAAGTGTGTATTTTACATGTCATAAGGGCAGCATGCCTACCAGAAAACCAGGTTGTTGTCAACCCTGTCAGTCTCTTGTCCGCTAATGACACAAAAGCTGAAGGATCATCAGAAATCATGCTCACACTTAATAGATTTTCCTAATTACCAGTCAACCAGACATATGACCAGAGGGAAGAGCCATGGCTGAGAGCTCCCAAACGCATTGCAAAAAGACCAGCTGCTACAGAAGTTAATTCGTCCTCCTGCAGTGGAGGTTTACTCTACAAACCTTCAGTTCTCTGTAACGTCCAAACATGCTACAGATCGTTATTT
Organism: Limnodromus scolopaceus; assembly: GCA_028565335.1. Classification (NCBI taxonomy): domain Eukaryota; kingdom Metazoa; phylum Chordata; class Aves; order Charadriiformes; family Scolopacidae; genus Limnodromus; species Limnodromus scolopaceus. The sequence continues at coordinate 7,877,376 of JAOXNO010000013.1, read as the reverse complement.
TTTAAAACCTTTTCCAAAGAAGCATTTCTGTTATCTGTCTTTCTCTTGGCAGAATGGCTTTCCTTGCCCATGGGACCTGTGCTGTGAGAAGGAGAACCAGCACAAGCTGGAAAAGTCTGTCTTCTACCCTGAGAGCAGTTTGGGGGAGTCCAGTGCTAAGCCAGGGGCACTGATCCCTTGGTTTGGTGTGATGCCAGGCAACATTGTGAGTGAAGATCAGCGATGAGGAAAGAGGCCAGAAGGCTGTAAATAAAATAGTTAGAAAACATATGCCCCCATGGAGATATCAGAAGGATTTAACGATTTAAAACTTCCTTCCCAGAGTCTTCCAATTCCCACAACTCTTGTTTAGTTTAATAGGAGCTGTGAGTGTGCAGATTTACTCACCAGTATTGGTAAACTCTTGATACTTCCCCTTAAGGCTCCTATCCCTTTAGCCATGCGATTTATAAAGAGTGCTTCTTTTTAGGGTGTCTAGTTTAAATTTCCTGATACCTAGGACCAGCATGAATTTCTTGAGAACTGAAGTCATGACTTCTTAACCCCAGAAGCTAACATCTTTGCAATGATCAAAAACTTTCTGTTGCTTTAGCTGCCTGGCACAGTAAATACATACTGGTACCTTGAGGCACCTACCAGTGAACACTGCCCTGGCAGCTGGGCTTTCTTTGGTGGGGCAAAAATACATAAAAGATGAACCTTGCATGCAACAATATCAGTTTCCAGCAGTGTTACTGCAATCTGCCAGTGTGCTGAACATGGCACGAGGGATGATGTTCAACCTATCTCTCACCACGAGGCATTTCCCCGATCCCTGCTCCAGTGGCTGACCCAGCAGCTGGACTGCTCAGGAGCTCCCTGGAAATTGTAATGTGCTGCCCATAAGCGCAAGTAGGACAAGTGAAAAACATGCGTGCCTCTGAATGACTTGCAGATTTTTGAGGTTTCGTCCTTAACGTCGTGCTGCTGGCAAAGTCACACTCTCCTAATGCAAAAGACCAGCAGGGGTGACAAAAATCAGAACAGATTCCTGATTAATACAGTTTGCCTCCTTGCCCTTTACCATATCTCCAGTGCCGAGCTGGCATTAGGGAGTAGCTCTGCATTAAGAAAAAGATTTCCCCTTCCCCTGAAATTCCTACTTGTATGGCTCAAACCTTTCTGAGATCATTTCCATGATCCTGTAACACTTTTGTTCCTGCAGGTTTACTGATTAAAATAGCTCAAAGAAAAGTCTATGTGACTTGGCTTCTAATAAATTCATTTAATAAGCAACAAAACAAAACAATAAACCCCACACTTGGTTTATCTGCCTCATTGGATAACAATTTTTGGCAAATGCTGCTACCGAGCTGAATTTAACAGCATACTAAGATGCTGCAATACTGACAAATACAGAGCATACTTGTTATAACAGTGTTAAAAATGATGACAACAAGAAGCCAGGCTCTTCCCTGAGAATTACTGGGAATCTTGTGCCCTTTTCACAATTGAGATCTCCACAGAAATCCCCTTGTGCCTCACCTAGTTTAAAATTTTAAGATGAGCTGCAGCAGGCAGCACAATTCGTAGTGAAATGCTGCTCTTCCCACGCCAGCCCCGCTAACTTCAAAGAGGATGCACAGGAAACAGAGAACGATTAAGCCGGGTTTTCAAAACATACCATCTCAGTACAGAGCATCACTGCTAAATTTTGTCCAGTAGCTGATTCAGTCATAGAAATTTGGAGAGAATTATGAGAAGCAAACTGGGGATGAACAGCATCCCAAATATCACATTTGATTATTAACCTGAGACAAAAAGGGATCGAATTCATAGCTGAAAATGACTGAAAGATAAGAATATTAGCCAAAAGTCCCCTTTGAGCAATATTCTTAATTTAGTGCCACTCCAGTGGGTACAGGTAAGCCTGAATATATGTAAGAAATGACATCATAATAGTGATGAAATAGATAGATAGAAATAGATATGAAATAGATAGATATGAAAAATTTCTATGCTCAAAGTCCAAAAAACAGAGCTTTGTTCCTTCCTAGTGTATAACCATGCAAACTTCCCTGGAGTTATTTTTGGACAACTGGTTCTTCTTTTTTGCTTTCTGAATTAGGTATTTCATCTTGCTGGACTCCTCTCTGGCCTTTTTGCAGTATGTGTGCTGAGAAAATACAGGGGTCTGTGAGCACTTCTGAGGCAACAAATTCAGTGTTTGGATGCCCAATAGCAGCTATAATCTATCTGGACAGCAAAATAGCATACGCTATGTCTTGGGCTAAGAAAGCATCTAGCAACTTGCCAAAGGTAACATAATGTTCATCTTCCTAGTAAAAAGGGCAGAGCAAGTTAACAGGCACGTATCTTCATGCTTCAGCTTCCAAGGTTCACCTGGGGAAAAACGTTGCAGCAGGAGGGCCATTTGAAGAAATATTTCTAACACTGTGAAGTTAGTAAAAATTTTTGAAATGGAAGCATTGAACCAGGCAAGATATAGTCACCAAAACCAACGCTTCTGCTGGGAATGTGCTGATTTTGATAAAATCATTAGAGATGGTGTTTTATGTTTAGAATGGTCTGAACATGAGAGAGACCATGAGCAAAAACAATAAAGAGAGAGAAAATATAATTGAGTGACCGAGACCAGCAACTCAGAAGTAGGTCAGAAAAATTTACTTTACCAGTTTCAGAACTGAGAGCTGAACTTGGCCCCTCATGTCCTAGGTGAGTGTCTTTTTTCTTCAATCTCTTTTCCTAGTCCAATTAATATTTAATTGTTTATGCAGCTGCAATAAGAAAGACTGAGAGAAATCCAGTCCAGAGCAGTTAACTGCTGAATGGTTAACACATTCCTTGGGGAGATGGGAGAATGGCAAATACCCTCATTTCTCTGCAGTTTGCTCTTCTAAGCTCTATTTTCCTACCAAGAACTTACCCACACAAAACAGGAAAAAAAAGAGCATATTTTAAAAAACAAACAAAAAACTCCCACAAAAACCTGAAAAAAACAAAAAAAAACCCCGCAAATAAACCACAACACTAAGCATTTTTGTTAGACAGAAATATTTCTTCCCATGCATGACCACATACAAAGAGTGTGGTGCAACTTTTGTCCCTCTGTGGAGTCTCAGACTTGCTGAGACTCTTTCCACTTCTGCTTTTCAGGAAAAGACCCAGTTATTCCCTCCCATTTGAAGACATCTCACAGCAGGCTCTGCACTGGTAGCACTTATGCCCAGAGCCCAGCTGGGTTTGGCACTGACACACTTTTCCCTCCAAAGATTTCAACCCAAGGTTAGTCAAGTGATCAGATTGTTCAAAGATTATCAAATCTTATACAAAAGGAAGAAGCATAAAGACTGAAGGAAAAAAAAGTTTTAATACAGAGAAAAAAAATCCGTGATGAGGTCTAGTTTACGCAAGCCTTTTATGTAGGTCACTCTTACCCCATCCCCTTTGAGCTGGGGCAGCTGTTTTCTCCTCTCCTTTTCACCCCATCTCACCTGCCCTTTTGAAATCCTCCCCAAGGTTACACTGTTATTGTCTGTGTCTTCTCAGCCTGGTTAAACCTCTTCTGCAGAGTGTCAGGGGTATACATCAAAAGCAGATGGCTCAACATTGTCTGATATCCCTTGAAACATCAACCAGGAGGTGTGATCCTACCAGCTAACACAGTCTCCCTTCCTTTCCTCCCTTCCTCCCTCTCATTCTTGATTATTTTTTTTAACAAATTAAATACTCAATATATGCCCTGATGAAATCACTGCAGTAGCTAGTCAACACATTGCATGCATTACTTATCACAAGTGTTTCTCCTGCCATTCTCATCCACCAGTGAATCACCAGCCAAAACAACACAACTGTGGGTAATATATGTTTTTTCAGAAGTGGTTCAATACAGTGAAGTTACAAAGGGACCTGTAGGAGTTGAAGGATTCCCAGATCTATCACAGTGCTAAATACCAGCTGCCCGTTACTAAGTCAGCCGTTTCACCAATGGGGCACTTTCAGACAAAGTAGCCAGTGATATTTCTTGCAGAAAATGTGAGCTATGTGGGGAGCTTCTTATTAGACAATAAATCTGCACCACATGATGAAAAAATGGCTTATCTTCTGGCACTGCAACAGTCAATGTACAATGGCATCTTTTATTGACCTACCCATAGCTGTGACAATTAATAGCAATTTGGTTCCAGCAAAAATGCATGTGATTGACCCTACTTCATTAGTCTGGAGATTATTTTACAAACTGAGAGCAAAGTGCTGTGATTTAACAGATGAACTACAATAGCCGACTCATTTAATCTTATTTCAACTCCGACAAACCCAGTTACCTTTCAGAGATAATATATTAATGAAACAGCCTCTATACAAGTATTGGTCCAAGATTAAAGAAAGTAAGTGTCTTTTCTCTGGATTTGTATCTCAAATAGCTCTCCACGTGCTTAACTTCATTGATTCAAGCCGTAGGTATATGATTAGACAGATAGATAGATGTAGTATTTCAACCGATCTACATTCATGACACCACACAAAAGCATTCAAACAGCATTTTAGCTTTAATTTCAGATATCTGACTCTTCAATAAATTCTTTTTCTAACTTAGAACACCAGTTTATGAAGCTGCAGCTGGAATATCGATATGGAGGACTGCAGAAAACCTTTGCTAATGACAGACAGCCTAAATACCTTTTAATTGTAGGCTGTGGTGCAAAAATAAATAATGAAGCTTTTCCCAGCCTCTTGCACTTTTATGTGGGGCAGGCACAGACAAATCATTGCGTGGTCTTGGTGAAGCACTCAGACTGAAAAGCACCCTTGAGATTGACTTGAGTGGGCCAGAACTACAGTCCCAAGGGGCAGGGTTCTTACCCCCCCCCAAAGGGGGTTCTCTACAAAACATTTGAGTAATAGAAATTTGATTATTTTTTTTTCCCCTGTGATGTTTCCAGAATGAGCCTGTTCTTGTCTCTTTTTAAAGGTATACTAGCTACAAACCAAAACAAACAACATTTTTATTTTGGTTCAAAGCTATTAATTTTTTTCCCAGCCCTTGGGAAAGAACCATTTTTCCTTTTTGCTTTGGAACTGCTGTAGAAAGAAAAAAAATGATCATTTGCACAGCACTATGGATGTGACAGCCTGGGGAGCGGAAAGGAATAGGAGCAGATCCACGGTCCTATGGTCTTCCCATACCCTGCAGATGCACCTGGACAGCACGGGGAAAGAAAGGAGCACGCAGTCCACAATAGAAGAAACTTCATTAATTGCATATGGCATTTTCAAAACACCAAAAGGAAATTAGGCAGCTAATGAACTTTCCTAATTCCCTTAGGCAAGGTTATAATCCCAGCTAGACCAGAAGACTGAGACAGTACACCAAGAAAACCACCATCTCTTCTGGGACTGGCTCTCAGCTGGCACAGCTCAGAGCATCTCCACAGAAGTCAGAGCTGGTTTGTACACGTTGGGAATCTGGCCCAACATTACTAACTTCAGTCAAAAATGTTCCATTTTTAACATTATCCGTGTATTTTAAAGGAAAGGAAAATCTAGCCACGCAATTTATATGCATTAGCCTGGTGATACAAAATCCACTACCAGACATGATCTGAATTAAGAAACCTGTCATTCACCCTGACTTGTCATTGATCACACCTCCTTTAGAGACTTAAAACAGCTGAGCGGAACAGTTTATGTTCAATAGACTTCCAGAAACCTCCAGCAGTGAAAACCAGCATCAGTCCTTTCAGGGCCCTGGCTCCTGCGGGGAATGGGAGGAGGAAGAGAACTGGCTGATGCAGACTGAAGTGCGCTGTTGCTGCGAAGGCTACTTGTTTTCACCTATCTTATCCTTAGGATTTGTGGAGGTGCACGCTATTTCTACCTCCAGCATTCATTCTACATATGTCACTGAGTTGTCTTGCTATGCAGTTCATTTTCTAAGGGATGGTTCAAGCACGTGATTAGCCCTCAGGATATTTGAGTCAAAGTAACAGGCAAATTAGAAGCCTAGAGGAATTAGAAGCAAAAAAAGCACTCGGAAATGAGCATTGAAAGATATGCAAGTTTTTCTCAGACCTTCACACCTCCTTCTGCTGTTGCAATAGCCAGGGAGAGATTGTTCTACTCTTTTCTTATGAAGCTGAGGGATTTAATCTTACCTGGCTTCTTGCAACAGAAGTGTATAAAGCTTGCTCAGGGTCTGTTGTTTTCTGTAGCTTCCATTATACATACACATCTTTCTTATCTGCTTGCTCAGTTTTTTTCTTTTCTTTTTTTTTGTTATTCTTTTTTTCTTTTTTTTCTTTTGAAGATAATCTGTTTGCTGGAGAGAAGCTCAGGCTGTGTTGATTAATTCAGCAGTTGAGCCTCCTTTTGTTTTTCTTGTGAATTTTAAAGCTGTAGACAGGATAGTCTTGAATCAATGATGTTATCAGGATTGGTTTTTATTCTAATGCAAGCAGTAGCCCATTGCTGATTTCCAACACAGAATCACCAGTCATTTCGATACAGTTTGGCTTTAATAGACTGAATCATTGGCTGCCTTTGTCTCTTACATAAAAGAAGAATCAGCCTCAGTAATGAGAGCTAAGTCTCAACACTAGCAGGAAAAAAAAAAAAAAACCCACACTCTTCCCAGTGCCAAAAGTCCCACATGCCCACTGCATAAAGAGAGCACTGTTAAAATCTGTTTAGCCAATGTCTAATAACCAAAGACCTTTTAATATGGCTAGATATTTCACCAACTCTTTGATAATGATCACCAGAAGAAAGGCGTATTCCACCCCTATTCAGTTACCATGGAATTGTCCCTAGATTGTCCATAGGAAAATTCACTTGGCAGTTTCAGTCATTTTGCACTTTTTACCTTTTACCATATAAAAATGTTCAGGCACAGGTTTTCCCATAAGAAAAAAGATGTTTTTTTCATCTGATCCTATAAACTCCCTTTTCTGATTACTGTAAGGTGTTCAAAACCTGCTGGTTCGCCTTGCTTTCAAATCTACTCTTTTCCATATTCAGATTAAAACTTTTACCTATAAATGACAGTTTTGCTGCATTTCAATTACATTGGCATTATGAGACACACTTCCACATGACAGACAGACATGTCCGCTTGCACATATCACCCTGGTGCAAAATATTCTGTAGCAGAGAAAGGTTCATGACCTTATTTCTCAAGCGCATTTCTAAGTAACGTCCTACTACTTGACACCCCTAAGTTCAACAACAGGACATAGGAAAGGACAGGAACCCCAGCCCAGAGCTGGAGAGGAAGCACCATCCGCTCATTGGGATGGGTGTTTTTTTAATGAAGGTTTGTATTCTCTGAAACTTAGGATGCTAGTTTCAGAAATCATTGCTACCACACAGTGTTCAGGAAAAGAGAAATGAAAGCACCTTATTTCAAAAATAATTGTTACAGCTCTTGGTGTTAGTGAAAGGGACAACATCGTCAGGGCTTCCTACCAGAAGTGAAAAGCTCCATCGTTCAGGGCAAGGTGAGTTAATGCTCTTCATGGAAATGCGCTAAATTCTGCTCTTTTCCTAGGGGTCTTCTAAGTGTTTATAACACATTCAGTTGTCATAACATGAGAATTAGATGAAATTCAAGCTACAAGGAAGTGAGGCCAGGCATGAAAGACAGCAGAAAGCCAGTGGTCCAGCTCAGGACTATGGCACATGGCCTCCATCTCCCATCAACTGGAATTAGCAATTCTGAGAAAATAAGTATTTGTTACTGCAGGACTTAGTGGTTGCCTCCATGGAAGAGTGGAAGGCTTGAGGACAACAAGATTAAAAGCTCTGCAACGTTGAGCATGAAAAAGGTGTTATGCAAGTAATGGATTTTTTACCCTTTTTCTCAGTCTCAGGTTTCTAAACAATTTTGGCTGGAAGAAGTTTGGATCCGCTACACAGATTTCACTACATTTACAGGAGTAATCAGTGACACACCATTCCTAGTAAGCTACTATTGTATAACTCCAGTCCTATTTACAGAGAATCTCGGTTGTATTAGAAGTATTGGGACAAAACCAAGCCAGCATGAGAGCTTTGATTCAGACACTCTTCTTCATGGATTTCTAGAGAGCAACTGAATTGCACTGCAGGAATGAAATACAGAAACATTCCTTGCCCTCTAAATAGGCAAAAATCTCTGTAGGCTTTTCTGTTGGCATGAATTGTCAAAAGAAGCATCAGTATTTCAGCCTTTCAGAATTATACCAACTATAAACTATAGACAAACAGATAAAGCAAAGATGCAATGTTATAACTGTTTCTCTGTAAGATGGAAGTAAGTGTTATGGAAGAATAGACAGAAGAGTTTCTTTGGTATGCAATGACCAAAAGTGCTTGGGCTTCTGCCTACTGAATAATAGAAACTGACCCAATAGTATGAGAAAAATATAACCAAACGGGTGAATTTTAAATATGATCAAGTATTAAAGGAAACTGCTACAGAGAAATACAGCTGGGAAAAAAAATTAAAACATTCCTTTAAACGATGTTGAGCTAATCTCCTATTCCTCACAATAAAATGAATGAGAGACACCTTCTCATCCCAAAATAAGAACAAATACTGTAGACTGCAAATCTGCCACAAAGGATCCATTACAGTGCCCTTGCAATGTTTTGTACATATCAAACAGGTTTCCACTACATCGTTATTTCTATTGCAAAAAGCTCTAGTCAAAACTGCCTTCAGAGTTTCAGGCATTGCAATTGATGTATGACCCCAGCCTAAAGATAAGTAGAGTTTTATTTGAACTGTATGAAATGACTGAATATGGAAAAGAAAAGAAGAAAGAACAAAGGTAACAGGAATAGAATAACGCAGTCTCACAGATGTACGACCTGACCATTTTCAAATTCAGTGTGAGTTTTATCACAGAATTTTTTATCACAGAAAATTAAGTAGTGAAGTCATTAGTTTCTAAGATAGTATCACTTTGGCTAAATTAATGGTAATGGACAGAAAACAAAAAGGACTGAAATCTTCTACTTCGCTACATACACATCTTCACATACCTTGAGATTTTCATTAATATCTGAACATGGAGATATTCACTCAAAGACTAACTGGGCAGCTTAGGCTTCACAGTCACGATCTCTGACACCTCTGCTGAAACTGTTCCCAGGGTGACAAACAGCATAGTGGTTTAAGAGACATGTGAAATTCTCTTGAGGACACTTGCCCAGTCAAGAACTACACAAACCACTGAATAGTCACTGCGTGAGACTCTGGTCACTGTGGATTGTCCAGTTATACTTACAACAGTGGAATATAGATTCAATGTTAGAAAATACAGGCCACAAATTACCTCACTATTTTTGCTGTGGTTTTTTGTATATACTGTCTATTTGTATTCCTGAATAAATTTTGCTCTCTGTAACAAATAGCTAGACTTGAAAATTAAGAGATTCCATAGAAATAATCAAGGATATCAAGCTTAAGTTACATAACTGTTCAATCAATTTCTCTGTACAGGAACAAATTCTGCTTCACATTTATTTATGTGGTACTACAAAGTTTCAGAGGAGCATACACAGATGGTGTCATAAGATTATTTAGTAGTGAAACATTAATACTATAACCTTTGGGCACATTCAGACAGTGTTAAGGGCCTAACTCAGAACTGCACTTCTTTGGAGGTCTTGCTGAAAACTTTTATAGTTTTCTTACTTAACTTTGTATAAACAGAGCGTGATGGTACATATCTGCTAGGAGAACATCCATTCACCCTCACTCCAAGGAGAAAGAGAAAGGGGATCACATCCAGGAAGTTGCTTTAATACCCTTCCAGTTCCTATTTGAATGATGAAACCTACCCTCAATTTTTGCTCCCTTGTTCTCATGGGAGAGCAATTTCAGGAGAGCGCTATAAGTAGTCTTGTTGTAAACATTTCAATACCATGTTTTATCCATATACAACTGGCAAGATTTGAAAATCTGAATACCTTTTATAGAGCAATTGATAAAGTTTGGGCTGAAACAGAGGCAGCAAGCTTCAAACTCAGTACAAACTGGGACACGCAGTTCTGAACTTCGTTTAGTTATGTTAATCAGCTAAAGAAGTTGAGAGAAGAGTGCCATGAAGGGTATCCAAGGGGAGAGGTGATAAGGCTCATTTCCTTATCTGTTGGACAGAAGGTGGAACATAAAGGGTTTATCAAGAAGGAAGACTTAGGAAAAAATTGTAATTCAAAGTAAAAATGAATCTATTGCGTCTGTATTTCTAATATCCAGTAAAGTCATGCATTTTATCCAAATTCACCTCCCTCAAAGGTATTTTGTGCATCCCCCTTGAGAACCAGGCTCAGCAAGTCAGAGATAAAGTAGTTGTTTGCAAAAAATGTTCTTTTCTGAGTACTGGATTTTCTGTCCTTTTCCAATTATCGGCGCAGAATTATTTTGGTGCAAAGTCACTGTTTGTTTCACTCACATAACTCCAGGAGGGTATTTGGTACATTACAGAAAGTATATCACACTCTAAGGCTTCCATGTGTAGAGCTCACTGGTGATTCGGTTGTCAAGAACAATTTTTTTGTGGTGGCTTTGGAGATACTTTGGCAGCTTTTCCATTTGTTGTTCTCACACAACCTGACTCTATAAAGCTTCAGATAATCAGTTTGGTGAGGTTTGGGAGAGCTTTTTAAAGCATAGAAGGAAGAGGATCAGCATATGTTATTTCTCTAATGGAGGAGGTAATCATGGAGTGATTTTCTGTATCCCATACGGGGCAGTAGCATAAAGCTCCTAGACATTTTCTAGTAGTGTGCATAAGTGTGTTGTTCAGGTGGTTTATTCAAAGATGTAATCATTTCCATAGAAAAGTGTCTTGCTGGATGAAAGTTGTACTTAGCTGAGTGAGACAGACTATGTGCATTTTCCCCTCAGCACAGAGGCAGTGGTGTCTAACTACGTCATGAGCCTGGGGTGTGTTTGAATAACACCTTGTTGTGTAGTGCTAAGAGCGTAGGTTTGTGAATCTTCTGTGAATAATATTTTATAGATTGCTCTTTTTGCTGTTGAACATGATACTTACAGAGGTTCCCTGGTATAGGAATATTCTTAAGACAATTAGATGTAGGACAAAGTAGTTAACGAATTTGTGCTAAAAACATAAAGACTTACTACCTGCCAGATTGGAGAATTACATGTGCTACTCCTTTCAATCACATTAGTAAGCGGGCATGTACTTTCCTACTCTCCCTACTGAAAATTCACTCTGGATGTCCAGCTGTGCTTTTATGTTGCTTTACAAAACCCTATCAGCTATTAAAGTCCATTTGCTCTGGGGATTTCATTATGTGAATATTTCAAAATCCATTTGTCAATGAACAGCAGAATCACCGGTCCTTTTCTGGAGGTCAATTCACACTGAATGTTTGTTGCTTTTCCACTGACAGCTGAATGACAAACCAGTGCAAGCAGAACTATTTGAAGTAATAGGAAACAAACCTATTTCTATGCTAATATGCTTGAAACACTACGTTTCTCTGACAATATCATAATGTTGGAGTCTATAAAATGTCTATACAATATTTGCTCTGTTGCTGTGTTAATAAACAAAGATTCATTATTCTAATTTTGTCCTTCATTCTTTGTAACCTTTGCAAAAAGGAAAAAAAAGCTCATAAATATCAGTGGTAATAAATTAGCACAGAGAACTAGACATATTTACATGGATGTAGATTTCATATTGAAACACTAATTACTGCAGGCAAATTTAGTTTTACCTTTAATCAGATTTTACAGGTAATTTGCAGTCAACTAAGATTAATTACTGCTCATTTTGTGTTAATGTCATCTTTTGGTCACAGAAAGTTTACACAGTATTATATTTGCCAGATGTAGAAGCTAATTCTTACATAGACTTATCAAGGTTATGGAAACATGTTTTTAGTCCACCACACACCTCTTACTTGTATTAGAAATATGCTTTTGCATGAGATACCTGTTGGGTCTCCAGAGATGCATACAAGATCTCCAGCAAGCCATCTAAAACTCCCATAAAGCTGCAAGATGTTCCAGCCAACCATTATCCAGCTGTAGTTAAAAGGGTTATCAGACCTGTGAAGTTCAGTACATTCAGTGTGAGACCACACTTTTGTACCCCACCCCGTGCTTCTGCAGTTAGATGTACGCAGTTCTGCAGCCTCTCTCACACTTCTTCCTCAGTGCCTGATACAGATTCTGGCAAGTCCTTCAACTGTTTATGAGTTGTACTGCACTGTAAGGCCAGGATCTGGCACATCTTCAGAGGAGCTCAACTAGCTGGTGGGCTCTCCAGTCGTACCTTATTATTATAGTCCTTCCAGTCAAGCAACCTTGTACACCCAAAGTATCTCACACCAGAGAAAAAGGACACGTGTCAGGCAAGCGTGGGGGTATTGCCTGGGAACTGCCTGGAGGACAGGCCAGGGATATTACGGAGACATTGGAATAATGGAGCAAGCCTGGAAATTTATGACCAAATTTGGCTCTGGGAAAGATCATAGAAAGCTCAAAATATAATTGGTTTACAAAAATACAAGGCAAGACCTTGAGAAGGCTGTAATTCTTGACATGGAACCAGGCTGCACCATGCCAAGATGCTTTTGCCTCGTTTCCTACTTTGACAAGTCCATCATTCTCTTTTGCTTTTCTCTCTCCTGTCGCAATCCATGTGCTGTACCTCCTCAGAAGTCTCACATGAGACTCACTGCTTGAAGGGCTAGTCCTCCCTGGCTGAACCAACTTGATTCACCAAATCTCACTCTCAAATTAATACAGCCACCAGTTTCCATCCCCTCCCAGGCCATTTTACAGAGATGTATGAAGTCCCCATCTTCTTTCATGCCCTACCACATCAAATAATTGAGCTCACATTACAGGTGTTATTGTATATAGAATCAAAGCACCTCCTGACCTATCACAGTTCAGGAATGTGAAAATGTAGAGTAAAGGAAACGAGTTTTTAGGCCTCATAACAAATAGTGAGCAATCAAAGCTGCTACTGAAACCAGAGACTATAGAAAATCACATCTTCTGAAAACTTGTTCAGAAAGTGAGCTGTAAAGGTCAGACATAAAGCTCATGGGAGGCTCGTGGGCTGCAGCACCTCAGAAGACATCAGGGCTTAATTCTAAACATCCCACTTACCTGGGAGGAGTACACTGAAAACAGTATTTTGGGTATTCCTCACCTATTCAGAACTGAGAAAAGGTCTATCAAATAACAGATGGAAGCTGAAAGATAGAAAGCATCAATAGACACACTGCTTCTGCATAAATGAAAAGGGTGGCCCCGAGCAAAACTCACTGGTAAGAAAGTTTTGTAAAAAGGCAGATCCCTCTGTGGACCCCACTTTCACACAGGCTTGATGTCATCCAGATCCCAACACATAGTGCTTCTTTTTTGCTGCCTCTAAGCCTTCATAGGCATGGAAAACTCTAGGATGTGCTTTACACCAAGATTGTGAATCTGAGGACTCAGCATCGCAGTCAGACGGAGGACACAGGGGCAGGGAAATGCTGAACTGATCTCTCCGCCCATCACATGCAAAGCGTACTAAATATGTGCTTGTGTCAAGTGAGAAAGTACTCACTGATGGGTTTTAGTATTCCTATCTAAACCAAAAAGGCTTAAATATCATCGTCTGACCTCAGACAAGCGAAAAAGCCCTAACAGATATGGGAAATTATACATTTTCCTCTTTTGTTTTCCCATTGCCCTCCTCTCCCCTACCTCGACAAAACAAAACCAAAAAACAACCACAAGTATATGAATCAAAAATGAAGAAGTAGACATAAATTTACCCTGACTGCTCAGTGTGTCTAACTGTGGAGCACACTGAAACTGCTTAGCCCAAATGAGGAAATAAATCTGATCAAGAGGTGAATAACTGAGAGCATTTTATCAAACGGACTTGAGGCAGGAAAGCAGAAACATGTGTAAGGTGTGCTCTCTGCAAAGCTTCCAGCTGCAGTTACAAAAGTCATAAAACACATTTCTGAGTGTGAGACCAGAGTTCGAGGAATTGTAGAGTCTCCCTCACAACAGGGTGGAAAATTCTTTTTCATCATGTCAATTCCCTCCTGCTCAAGTGGAAAGTCTCTTGCGAACATCTGCCCCAGTTACAAATGCCCGCAGACCATCAGAGCAGGGAGGAAGCTTATCAAGTCTTAGATGAGGGCAATGTGGCCTCCAAGTTGACCGTGCAACTGCAATAATATAATTCTAGAGTCACGACACGATTGAAAGACAAAACCCATCAGCACCCTATTTTTAACTTCTTGGGATGAGTCATTTGGTGGTGAAATAATTTAACGATACCCTGCACTGATAACCTGTTTTCATCTACTAATTTCAAAACATTTTAAAATACTTGGCAAAGCTTAACCTACATTACCCCGGGAACTCAAAGCTACTCTACAGAGTTCTTTTAGAGGAAAAAAAGGTGAAAGAAGGTCCGGGGTGAATAAGTGATTTTACCATGGCTACTCTAATAATCAGTGATAAAATTGGAAACAGGAATAAGAACACCAACAGACAATTTTCATACATTAATCTCGAAAGAGTCCTTCTTTCTGCAGCTGTGTTGCAGAGGTGATCACAATGACTGATTGTAGCAGTCAGATCTCCTAATAGAAACAATTTTGTTAAAATTAATTTAGAAATTTAAAAATTAATTTAAATTAATGAAAATTAATTCTGTCTGCACATCAATTTCATCTTTGCATTTTCCTAATTAGAGCCTGCAAGCTCTTTTGTTTACATCTAGAGAACTAAAGGAAGAATATCATCACCACTGTCTGGCACCAGAGCAGTTGTCCAGGTCCACACTGGCCTCTGCAATAACCGTTTGACTGTGAGGTATGCGAGTGTCCTAGCACTGTCTTACCATGCGAGGTGTGGGGTCCCACAAGGCTAGATCAGACATGCCCAGTTGGTATGAGCCCCGGACAAGCATCCTGGATACTGCTCTGTGTCCAGTAATGTGTAAAAGTCCTCTTCTCTCATTAAAGTAGAAGAATGACTTTTCCCTTCCGGCACTTTCCTGTTCCACACTACTCTCTTATTAAACTGGAGAATAAGAGCTCTAGCAAGACCTTAATATCTGCTTAATATAAGAAGGATATTTTTCCTGTCCCCTTCATCACACAACATGGTGGTCTATGCAATACTACAGAAGTGAGCAAGGCAATGCAGAAAACTAAACCTACCACCCGCAATCAAGAAAGCTGAGCTGTTGAGGCCAATACAGAGGACTTGTTGCTCTTATTCCTGCACAATTCCCACTTGAGGATGTGGACAGACCTGACATAATGTTAATGGTCCCAACTATTCAGTCCCTTGAATCCTACCATGCAGGGCTCAAGGGATGGCCCTTGTTGCTGCTGAGCAGTAATCATGCTACCACGACACGGTTTGAAAGGAAACATTTTTAGTTGAAATTACTGCATGTGTGAAACTTAAGTAACAAGTTTGGCAGTATGAAATTGGGGCTTATCATCACATCTGTGTGTTTGTACAGCACCTTAAACCAGTCCTGCCTGAGGCTTTGAGCATCACTGCAGTGTTGGTATCAATGTTCCCTACAGACAGCAAGTTCATTAAACTCAGTCAGGAAGTGAAGTGAGTTCAGTAGTCAATGGAAAGACCAAAAGACCAATTAAGTGAGACCTTATACATCATTCATGGAGGCTTCCACCAGAATTCAATAAAAATGTCCTGCTTCAACAAGCTAAGCAAATAATTTATCACGAGGAAATAAAAAAAAATAAGACAACTTTCAGTGCTTATATATGATAAAGAATTTAAAAGTGTTGTTGCGGTTTATGCAATACTTCAAATGTTAAGGGAGGATACAGAACCTAATTTACATCAAAGAAGCTCTTAATACATACTATATAAAGCAAGAAATTATATCAAATGAATTATATTTGTCTTCACAGAGAAACTTTAAATTCTTTTCCCTTTCAATATTCCTCCCTAAGTACTGCTCTCTAAATTCTTTATTCTCTAAAATCTCTGAGGCTGTAGTTTATATTTCTCCAAACAGCATGTTGGAGCGCATCAACGCTGGCTTTTATCTGTTCTACAGGCTCCTTTATCTTCCATCCAATCCAGAGCATCAATACTTTCCATTGCTGTATTCCATTTTCTTTCTCTGAGTTAATTTGTACCCTTCTGATGCAATATTCCTATCCTTTCCCAGTATCTCCTTATGACAGAAATGCCTTCAGGAGCAGTCAAAATAATTTAGTCACTTCTCCCTGACTCTGAGTCACCTGCATCAATTCTGAATCACTATGAAACACTGCATTAAGCTCTGTACTTAGAATATGCTGCAAATATAATAGGATTTGAAATACATTTGAACAACCAACTCATTTCATGTATCAATATGAGCAATGAATCAGGAGTCTGCAAATATATAACTATCTATAAGTAGAAGCAAAATCCTGATTCTTCATGTAAGGATGAGGAGGAGAGCAAGTTAGCTATCCTAAGTAACTGCAGGCATCTAATTTTGAACTGTATTTTCAGAAGATTTTGAGGGGTTCTCATCCTCTGACTTTAGAGGAACAAGCATTCATGAGGTATGACTCATTGGATAATAGCTTGGCTCATGGATTCCCAAACTAGGGTGCCTGAGAGTGTACTGTCACCCAATAGTCTTTGGGCCAGTACTGGTCCACCTCTGACCAGCAGGCAGCTCACAAAACAGCCTCCCAACAGGTAATACAGATTCCCACATGGGTAAATGAGAACACACATAAACCAGACAAAAATACCAGGAACAAATGGAAATTCAAAGTTTAACCTAAACTTTATTTTCTCATGCAATTCAGCACAGGAAGGTTTGGAATTTTTTTTATGAGTATGTAATCCTTGAAGAAGAAAGGGCAAAGATACTGGTCCATGGAAATGCACAGAACATTCACAGAAGCAGATGCTCACATGGTGCTGCTGTACCTTGGTTATCATTCATTAATCTGCATTTAAAAAAAAAAAACACCAAACCTTTACATAAATACATTGAGAGCTTGATTCTCTATTTTTTTGCAAGTTTCCAATGTATTAAAAAGACAGCTAGAAATACCGACAGTGCTTTCTTAAAGCTACTATTCTCTGCAGGTAGCTGCTTTAGTTGCTGCTTTCATGTAGTACAACCCTTAATGGAGACAGAATATGACCATGGCACAACTTTTCTCTGAAGACGTAGTTCACATTATGAAAAGTCTTCATATAACCCCTCTTGGTTCAACATTTGTAAGTAGTGCCAGTCCAACTTTCTGCAATCATTAATGAAAATACCAGGCTAGAATTTCCTTCTTCACCAACAATACACAGCAGGAAACTATGCAGCATGACTGAAAGTGATTAATAAGGTTTCCTTGAAATAGGACACTGACAAAATTCCCCTAGCACTTTCAAACTCCAGTCAAGTAAAAATCAAACTGAACAAAACAACAAAGTGAACCTTGGATTCTATATTGAGGATGAGAACGATGCTCTAGCTGAGTGAGTACCCTATTTCCAAGTGTCACTAACCCTTTTAACTGCAGAGAGATGCATATGGGCTCCACAGACAACTATGAGAAACCCCGAACAAGTAGAACTCTTTGATAAGAGCACATTTCAGTATAAAGAGCTATGCCTTAGAGAGCAGGCAGGATTAGACAAGCAGAAATTCTGTACCTGTAAGGTCTAATTTAAAGCTCCCAAATTGAGTGATTATTAAAAATAATTCACTAATGTTATTTACTTCAATAAAAAATAGACACTGCAGGCTCACTAAATGAATATTTCATTCAATATATTCAGGCTCTTAGGCCATTTCCATCACTTCAGTTCTGATTTTATGATGAAAGTTAAGGACTTGTGTCAGAGACGTTTCCTTAGTAATCTGCTTGGTGGGAAGGGAGGTTGTGTGTATTTATCTTTGTGTATTAAGGTTAATGACACTGTCATTTAAGGTTACGAGGTGTCACCTTGTTTGCTCTTAGTAAACTAGGATAAAATTTCAGCCTTCATAATGCTGATTTGCTTGATCAAGAGATAATTCAGCAACTGATAGTGACACAAAAAAACAGATTTATTAAGAGATGATGCAAGATAGCCGTAACTACTTTGCAGAAGAGAAGAATAAGATGCCAGCAGTTTAAACTGAGAAAATAATAATAATAAAAAAAAAAGTCTCTTACCTAAAACGTGTGGGGGCCGGGGCGGGGGGTGAAGAAATAATCTCCAACTAAATCCTGCACACAGATGTGCAAAATATCACTCACACACACCTAATCACAACCCCGTTTGCTACTGCCAGCTCAATAAGTGCCCTGAGGCCAACACCTGCTGCCTCAGTGAAAGAAACACAAGCTACCAGAGTAAGAGCTTCCCTCTTGAATCAAAATACAGCTTGTAAAGGGGCCTTACACCTGGACAAACCTATTAAATAAGCAGTAAATAGGCAGCAGAGTATTTAAAATAGATGTCCCAAACATATTGCAGAGTACTGAAAACAAGTTTAAATAACTCCAACATTAATAAGACTTAAAATTCTCTATGCTGAAAAAAAATGTGTATAATACATAGGAATTTAGAGCTAATATTTCAACAATGCTGCATGTAAAACATATACATGTATGCATACATGCACAGGCACATACACACACAGATGGACACATGAACCTGAACCCTTTCCCACACCAAGGCATTTTATTTTACCTCAACAATTTAGTTATTCTTCTTTCTGAAAAAAAAAAAAAAAAACCAAACCCAAAGACTTAAAATTGTTGCTTCTCTTGCCGTTACCCTATCTCATCCTCTAGTCGGTACAGGTCCTTCTGCTGCATGGTGGCTATGGTAAATAGACAGCCCATGAAAATATTATGCTTTATATAGCTATTGCAATGTCTTTCAATGACTACCTACAATTTTCAGTAAAGGAAGATTTTGGGATAGACCCAATAGTCTGGATCGCCTCTTAATAAAATAAGAGGCAGCATAGTTAACTTTCTGTAGCCCTTCAAAGGAAGAAATCAAAACCTAGAATTCTTGATATTTCAAACTTTTTTTTAAAAAATGCAGAAAATGCAAGTATAGGTATATCTATGCAGAAAATAAATGGTCTTTTATGCAGAGTTTACATGAGCATTTAAAATAAGGTTTGCTTTTCCTGCAGTGGGTTGTTTCCCTTGGGTTGCAGACCGCAGAGAAACCTCGTACAAAAGATGTGCAGACCATGATATCCCAATAGTGATGCAGGATTTAAAGCCCTACTACTGAGAATTTTATGATTCTCTCTTCAGCACTTCATACTGGGAGGAGAGTCAGAGAAAACAAAATGTGATTTCATCAGTACTTCTAAAATTTAGTGAATATTGACAGAAAAATTCTCAGCTGAATGCCATTGTTTGATCTGTCATTATTATATGAACAATTTTTAATTAAAAGATACCTCCCCTAAACTTAATGGATCTGCTTGCATGAGTCAGGTGTGCAGGATTTGCCCATAAATGTGACACAACCAGTAATATAAAGGCTTGAGAAAGTAGTAACTGCAATAACAACTTATACTTTATTCATTACAGATACATAATTAATATGTTTATGTAACTAGAAATGGAAAGAAGTGCAAGAGATATGGGTGACAAAGGGGGCACAGAGCAACTCGGTATTTAATAAATGCCTTGGTCTACAGCTTAAATCATGTATATTCTTAAAACATCTTGAAAAATTTAGCTTCCTGGTGACACTTTTATCCGGCTCTGAAGTAACTCTAAGTTCCTTGTCTTAACTTTATTTGGAAGAAATCAGAAGCATTGCTATGCATACAGAATCACAATACTGCGTATGAAAAGAGATATCCTCCTTCTACCACGCTTGTTTTCTTGCAGATAGCAGCTCATCAAGATAGAATTTATTCAATAACAAATATTGTTATCTTTAATTGGAATTATTCCACACCTGATATTAGTCTTTATTGTGCTTGTATTCATCTCATTAGTAGTTACTTTCTCCTCTTTCCCCTCAGTACCTTCTCTTCTGCCCGGTCCATGCCATCTTTCAGCCAACAGCCCTTTGGGGGCCATGACTGTTGCTTACTGTTATTCTTATTTATGCCCAGTACCATACAGTTTAAATTGTCCCTGGCCTTCAGGTAGTATTTCAATATACATATTGATACAGGATGGGAGTATCCTGAATGCTTTACAGAAATCAGCAGAAATTCAGATTCTGCCCTGACCTGTATATGACTTTAAATGCTAGTCTGACAAACATCCAGCCAGACAGCAGCCAGCTATAGGAAAAAGGTCTGCAGCCACGAACTCTCCCGATGAGTATTTATCGACTTGCCAGCTCCGGGCACTGGGGAAATCCTGAATTTTCAGGAGCAAAGGGAATGACACAGTGACTTCTGCACACTCACTTGAAGGCCAACATTAGCTGTCTTCATTTTTGCTGGAAACCTTAGGCACACGTTATAATTTGATTGTGTAGATGATACAAGCAAAGCTGACTTTATGTATGAAGAGAAAAAACCTACCAGCAACAAAAGGCTATAATTTATTTAGGGAAAAAAGGAAGAAAAAAAAAAAAAGTAGCTGAATCAAAGAGCTTTGAAGAGTTTATGATGGGGTTAAAAAACCAAAACAACTTAAGAAAGCTACTTCTGTTACACGAATGCGGGGAGACGAGCAGATTGATAAAGAAACAATGAAAACTATGGATATTAAGGATAGCTAAATATGACAGCTGAAAATCTCAAGTGGCTGTATTCTGTTTGGGGATTCTTGATCTGTCAAGTTCTAAACCTGTTTCCCTTTTCTAACCTTCACAGGAAAAAAAAACAAAAAACATTACTTCTGCTAATATAACATTATCCAACATACGGAAAAAGCACATACATACAATTCCAGCTAGAAGCCATTAGCCTGCCTGGAGTCCTTCAAGCAAATTACATTCTTTCAGGTGGAGATTTACATAGCCATCGAGTCCTTACCACATGAGTTTTCTCTCTGATGTATCCGAGACAGAAAAGCCATCAACTTCACACCTCATTTGCGGTGACATACACTATTCCCTTGGGAATTCCAACAGACACCCAGGATTTAGACTCCACTTCCCAAACTGCGATACTCCTGTCACTAAGCACTGTGAAATCTGATTTATTTTTTTAACTTGAGGAAAGCTTATGGGACAAGTGCTACAACCTACAGAAATCCTGAGGATTGCAGCCAAAACTTAACAACTTCCACTGCTATTTTGCTCAAACTTCATCTTCTAGACACTTTTTTAACATTAACTCATTTGCCTATGTAGTTTATGAATTCTGTTATCTTGTTCCCCTGAAAGTTACTGTTGCTGAAAAGGGAGTATCAAATCTCTTCCAATCCACAAAAAAATGAGTCAGGGAACTTTACAGCTGTGATCTGGACAGTATTACAGTCCAAGCCAGAAAACTGGCCACAGAAAAGGAAACTACTGCATGTGCCGATCAGCCAGCTGGCAGGACAGCCAGACCATGCAACTGTCAAGTTCATTCTCCATCCTTTTTTTTTCCTGCAGAGGCAATAATCTGAGTTTTATTCCTATGCAGCCACTAATTTTCATATTTGGACTTAATACTTTTGTGATCACTGCCTGCTCTGTCACATTTGGCTGAAATCAGCTGCTGGATTCCACAGTTATTAGCATAGATGGACACTAAGGTGAAGGCATGGACAAAGGGCATAGTTGTACATATCCTTCCAAATCAAGCCTAGAGGTGCTTCTTCAATTAAAAGTTTTCGGTATCAATATGCAAAGATTTTGTCCTAACAGAATGTATAGTTTTAAGCAGGAACTAATCTCACAAATAACTTTATACTTTTTTTTTTTTGGTCATATTCCAAGCTGTCTATATGGATGACCCTGGTATACTTTTTCTCTTTCCTCAGCTTCTGAGAAATACGCTTTTTGTATTTCCTGCTGCATAAAGAGTAGTTCTGGAATGTTGGGTTTTGAAATTACACTAGAATTACTTTCAGATCCTCTCTGGTTGCATGCTCTCTTTCATCCAGTTTCAATGTAAGCATTTAAGACATTACTTCTATATGAATTACAGCAAGCAGGTAATCTTTGGCTATTATTGCTGTCCTTTCCTGAGCTATACAAAACAATTTATCCTATCATTCTTGCAAAATGCAAAAATTCTGCTTTCTAGAGGACTGCACAAATAGCATGTATTTTTAATTTAGTTCATAATCATTTAGTCTGTTCTGCCTACATTCTCTTGAACCAACAGATCTCACATTCTATGGTTCATAGATGCAATGTGTAGTTTATGATAAATTTAGGACACAAAATCACTTTGCATACTAGAAACTGGAATACAGCAGGTAATCCTAGTTGCAATTCTTTCGGGCAAACAAGAAATATTCTGTAAATGCCAAGCTGTCTTCTTTTATTTCAATGGACATTGAAATAATGCCTGTATATGTTTTGTAAAAACATTTGTTATCTTTAAGTCATTCATTAACGTATACAATTATCATCTGAGGTGAGGTATACAGAACTTAATGTGAAACTATAGTTATGGGATATAAAACACATGACAGGACAGACAACTCATAAGATCTTTGAAAAGATTATTAGCTGGAACAGTCTCCTAAGAAACTAAATGCTTCTGAAGTGTTGTGGATCTGCAGGGTTGCATGGAAGGCAAATAACACCACCTGTTAGAGAGCATTGCAGGAAACCAGAAAGAATAAAGATCACTAAAAAAATGAATATAACTAAAAAGATATCGGTAGGATTCCGCTCGCAAATCACAGATGTCACAAACTGTTTTAGATGGCATGGGGCATCCTGCTTGGCTTCCCTCTGCCACTCTAGGAAGAAACAGATCTTAAGTTCTCTGTATATGGCAGATGTCAACCTTAAGCAAGTGCCTTGGACAGCAAAGGGCATAAAAATGGCACTAGGCATTTACTTTTAAATAATTGAATGCCGTTCCTAATGCTAGGAAACAACCACAATAATATCTGAAGTCATTTGCAGGCACGGTGAATAACTGTGAGGTAATGACTGCTTATGTGCAATGTCATTTTGACCTGACTTCAAGCTTTGACTTAAGGTCAAAGTATAAACATGTCTGACATAAATGCTATCTTTCAATTGGACTAGGTTCCAGCTCTTAGAAATAAGAAAGGCTTTATACAATTAGCAATTATCACAGCAATTCAGTCTGTAGTCTAGTTCCTACTAGAACAACCCCACATAAATTTGTATTTATGTGTGTTTGTAGGCCCTCTGGTATAACTCCCCATGTAGGAAAAAATACAATTGATTTTTAGTCAATTGAAATATACTATAGGTCCATTAAATAAATCATATAATTTAATGATGATGCTGATGACTAATGATATCCCTTGCTTGTAACCAGAAATGAAATTTCTCAATGTTATCTTTGCCTTGGTATGGTAGGGATGTTCAGAAGAATACAAGTTTAATGCATGAGGATGTTTTCAGGTTCATTGGCCAAAGGGGCTGAAGTGTGTAATGATTGTTTCATACAATTTCAAATAGAATACCTTTATCAGAAATAGAGTATTTCTTCCAGCACAGCACTTCAAAGAACATGCCCAAGTCACTATTTCTACAGGAACTCCCAATGTCCTACTGTTAATTCTAGCAAATTCACGCTTTGTGTAACAATGTCTTCTCCTGTGCAATAATGTTAATCCAAAAATGTCTATCAAAGTACGTGCAGCACTGAGAAACCATTTTTTCTGTTTACAGATATCAAATAAAAATATTAAATACCACACATTTTCTAATTTTAGTAATAAAACTGAAAAGACTGAAATAGCTCATTGAAATGCAGTGAACAATTCATGCCATACGCACAAAAAGTTGCAAAATGTCATTATAATAAAAGGCAGCCACTAAGCATAATTAGAAGTCTGCTTATCAAGAGACATCAATAATGTCTTTGTATATAAGCTAAAACCAGGACACTAGAAGTATTTTCTTAAAACTACACAGCGAAATGCTCATAATGTGTACACAACAGAAAATGCTTCCAGCATGCTCATTCCTGCACATTTATCAATAGAGAAATACATACATTAATGCAAATTCCAGAAACCAACAGTTTATTTCCTTTTTCTCAGGAGCAGACGTTGCCCCAGAGGACACAGAGAGGATGCCGCACCCAAATTTACCACAGAAAGTATTTGAGGAATAAACCACATGAAAGCAACACAGTTACCAACGGAACAGACAGTATTAGATGCAGGAGTAGTAATTTAAGACTTATTGAATAGCTCCTACAATTTGGGCACACTTCGAACAAAGCTGATCCCAGAATTCTTTGCTAGTAGACATTTGTAAGTAGATTGCAGACATTTTCCCACTTGGGTATGACTGACATCTGAGCTCAAGAGAGGAGCAAGGAAGGATGAAAGCACGGAATAATATTAAATCAGAACAGGGCTGAAAGAAGGTTCAGAGAGATAGCGAAAAAAACAATAATCCCAATTTTTACTAGCTTTGCGCTCCAGGATTCCAGAATCCTTCCCTTTTATTGCTCACAGTATTTCTCAGAGATCACATCTTTCTTTGTCATCCACTATCCAAATTATTCAATCTAGCCTGTGGCTAAATTCTGGAGAAAATGTCATCTAGAGCAGATTGCTAAGAAATAGAATTTTGCTGAAATATCATAGATCTGCAAGAGTTCATGGAAGATAAATAACATGAGCTTTTAGCAAACATTGTAAGTTCCTGGAAAGGAAAATAAGAGTCACAATAGAAATCAATATAACTAAAAGACAACAGTGTTTCAAGTAGTAGGGTTTAGTGGCTCTAAATATCAGTTGCCTTGTAGGTACATTTTTAATAATCCCAACATTTCAGGAAGCCTGATGTGCAATTACTAGTTACACTACATCCCTTTTCTATTTATAACTAGAAATCCCAGTTTCCAGAATTAAAAATTGGGTTTATTCATTTGTTTGTTTGAATGGTTTGGTTATAAGTGTTGTCTGTTATGATTTGGACAAAGTTGTAACCGGAGTATTTCTACTGATTTCTATAGATATGGCAGGCCGTATCTTGTTCACTTTAACAAAATAGTCGCAGTGATGGACCCATTTGCAATGGCTCAGGCAGAAGAAGAGGCACTCTGCAAAGTGGGATGGTCTAGGTCCTTCAATGGACTGACCTGTTGAAATGGAGCAGCTTGAGAGCTGCAGAAACCTTCTAGCAGCTGATGAAAGTTATTTCCTATAAACTTCTCCCAAGAGTTGTCCTGCTACAGTGATGATGAATGCTGTTCCTATTCAGCTGAGGAATAGCTTCTCCATCCAGCTCTAGGAAAACAGCTGAAGTCTCCGAGGAAATGGAATATGAAAATACAGTAGTCATTAACTTCACTATTAAATGGAGCTTTGTAGTGCACACCATAATTCAATTTCTGGTGAAATCTGATTTTCATACATTTTCTTTATCTTATAGAAATTTACTGGGATGAATTTACTCTCTCCCTTGCTAAATCAGCTGTTATAACAAAGGACTGAACTTTTTCCCTCAGAGGAATAGACAGCAATCTTACCAATACCTACAAAAACCATAGGTGTGGACTAGCACAAGGAATTTGGTCTCAGCCTTTCAGCAATAAAAATTTGCTCCTTGTAAGAACAAATCTTGAAGTGTGGTAGATAGAAGAGTGAGATTTCCAGCTATCAAATCACACAGTGACTTCCAGAAGTTGACTCATCTCTTACGGATGGGCTTATGTGAGTGCACACCATGTGAAATCCCCACTGCTCTTAAGAACACATTTAACACGTAATACTAGAGATTTAGTGATACATTCCTGTTGTGTAAGAGAACAAAACCTTGTTATTCCTAAGACTAATTTATATCTAACATTTAAAATCTCATCATCATATGGACTGCTACTATCTCATTAGGGTTGGTACAATTTTTTGAGGGCCAATAATAAGAGCAATAAAAAAATGAAACAATACAGAAATGTGATTTAAAACAAATTTAAAAGCGGAGAGTTCAGTATTCATAAAACAGAAAGAGATGAGATACTAGGAGAGAAGGAATAATGAAATCACTTTGTTCGAATTCCCCTCGGAATTGTGTTGCCAGAACTACTGCAGGCAATAAGCAATGCTGAGTCTCTCTTTTGTGCCACCATCCAGCCAGGCCTGTTGAGCTGCAGGTTGAAATTCTTTCCTGAATACAAGAATAGGGAAAGGAACTTGCACTTTTCCTCCCTTGCAGAGTCCCACTGAAGAAAACACTGATTTCCAAAAAGTCACACTCTTTTGGGATGAGCACGTTATTCATTCTGTTCATTGATCTGAGGTATTACAATGGGCTCAATGTACAACCCTGTACTTTAGGATCCTTATCAAATCCTAGTAAGAGAGAGGCCTTTCTGTTGTCGTCTTATGTCTTTCTGTTTCACTGTTTGCACTCATCATCAACATGATCTCTTGCTTTACACTTAAATCTTGACTTCTTTGGAAACAGAGACCACCACAATGACCAGAGCTACTAGATATTATTACAATATGAATAAACACATGATAACCTAAAAACAGAATTTAGATTTGATGGCCAAGAGAGAATAAAGGGTGTTGGAAAGTCAACTGAATTAGAAAAAATAGACAAAAATTTAGACAATTATTTCCCAGAAAGGATAGTATCTTCATTTATTCTAGCCACCTCCTAACGTGGTCATCTCCAAAACAGCATTCAGCATGACAGACCTTGTCAAGCATGATAAAGAAACATCCTCCTATATGTGTATATATGTGGAAAAAAAAAAAAAAAAGAGTGTACTAGAGCAGTGGGCTGCCATGGGAGAGAGATCTAACAAGTTTTCCAAAGCACTCCCTTAGTTTGTGAAAGTGGACAGCTTCCTGGAGTTAAGATGGGTATTTCAATTCAATTGCTAGCTCACTTGAAGTCTCACTGTGAAGAATACTTCTATTTGCCTCTGCAACTTCTAAGGAAATAATGTTTTCCCCCTGTGATGTCTCATAAATTGTAGCAGTTAAAATGTTTCTTCTTTACTGCTAAGAAAATGTGCAGGATCAGGGAGCCTATGCCAAGGGTACAGTAGAAAATTATGCTGGGGGTGGGAGGAATAAACTGCAGCACTGATTTCAGTACACTCTGATTTGCAAAGTGCAAACGAGACATGGTAGGTGCCATGAGCAAAGCTATGATGAAAAAATTTCTCTTTTGCAGAGGACGACAGTAATTTGCTACTAGCATAAGATACTGCATATACAAAAAGGATAGAAAAAGTCTTAAAAGAATGGAGAAGAAAAAACAAAAGCAAAATCTCAGCACACTGGTTGGAAGACTGTATCTGCAAAGGAGCAGATAAGTGAATTAATGCTGCTAAAATTACACTTCTGATCCAACAGCTCTGCATTCTGGTACTGATTCTACTACAGATTTTTGTGTCTGACTTTGAGGAAGTCTCTCCTCATCTTCAGCAAATGAAAAACAAGTTCAGCTTCCTGCAGGCCAGATTCTTCCTTCCCCGCATGTAAAACAGGAATAAGAGAACATGATATGTCAACTAAAACTGCCAGATCTTCGTGACAGTGTCTGATAAAGAACCTGACACATTAGGGTTTTGATTTCTGATGCTTGCTGTAATATAAATAATACTAAAACTTGACTCTGGGTCATTTAAATACCAGTCGGTGCACGTCAGATGCCTCTGTAGGTTACCTCAAGGTTTCTGACGTTCAGAATCAGGTCAATGGAATTCTGCATTCAAGGTTAATAAGAGAAATTGTGCATACTCATGTTATGCACTAGCAAACAACAATAAACGCTGCCAATACCTAATTTTAGCATCTCACATACAAGGTTGTTCTTCATAGAGAAAGCTAACAGCCCTTAGGAATGACAAGAGCTTCACTGAGTTCAAGCATTTTTTTCCAGTGTATTTTTCAGACAATTTGCAACATAAAACATAGTTTGTGACTTGAAAGTACTCAACAGTGGCCTAACTCTGCTCCCACTAAAGTCATCCATAACATCCTGTTATCTTTACTGGCAACAGAGACAGGACAGAGTCAAGTGCTTTTGAAAAATCTCACCTCTATTCAACAATAACAGACAAAATCTACCTTAAGGTTAAGGTTCGCACGCAAGCAGTAAATTGGGGAATGTCAGACTTAAGCCTCAAGGTCCGCAAGCTGTAATTCAGCCCCTTGTGTGCATGTACTGTGATAGAGTCTAATTACATATCCTACACACTTTCAGCTGCCTCAGATGTTGCACCAAGTGGCTGGTGCTCACATGTAATGAGGCCTTTTCAATTTTTCATTTGATCCTCACCGTTGTGCGTGTGGACTTATTCGCAGCACACAATCCCAGCCGGCTTTAAAGGCAGAGTTATCAATTTTGTCATAGCAGTTTCTATGGAGCTCATCGCTACAATATGCGAGTGCTTCAAATATTCATCACTTTCTTTCCACAGCACCTCTACGTGGTCAAGGGAAGATATTATCCCATTGCAAGGATGGGGAGCTGAGTCAGGGAGTGATTAAGGTCAAACATTTTGCTAATTTAGGATGTCCAATTTCAGATGCCTGAGATCAGATTTTTTCCAGAGTAATTATCATAACTTTATATAGTTAGGTATAGCTCCTATCTAGTTCAGTTGCAGGTAAAAATGTCCAGCACTTCTGAAAGTCAGGAAAAAAAAAATTGCTTTAGAAACCAGAGTTTTACTGAGCAACTACATCCAGCTGAGCTTTGGGGGGAAAAAAAAAAAAAAGGGGCAAACAAGAACTATGGAACCTGTAAAAAAAAATGGCTAGAAGATCACTCAGCATCAGATAGAAATTACGGTACAAGGGAGTGAGGGGCCCCATGATAGCATTTAACCTCCTCAGCCAGCAGACCATCTTTCTTTCTTGTTCCCTTCTGATCCCTCCAATAACTGAACCCAAGTCCTACATAGTAAACTCATCATTATTACGCTCCAAAATCATACTCTCCCATAATTCACCCTAATATCAAAGACTGTTTTGCTGAAAACCCTTAAATTAGACATGCGGGATTTTTATTTCAACTTTCCTACTATTTGGTTCAAGTCTTTAGTTGCTTCCTTGCATAGGAGAGGTTGGCTTTGGGTGGGTGAGTATGCCCATTTACGTGTGCATATTTGTATGCATTGCTTGATAATACATGGATGCAATGAAAATAAAAGGAATATATTTGGTAGTTTTTCATATTTTGAACTTTTACAAAGGACTCAAAGTTAGCCAAACAAAAGTGTGTGTATTATAAATACACTTAAAATTTAACTGTTAAGCCAAAGGAAGGAGAGTAATTTGAAATTATTAGAGGCAAATTACTATCTTTCTTAATTGGAAAATATTTCTTGAAAATAGCATTTATTGCAGTCAACTGATTGCCAATATCCTTGTCTTTTGGAAAGTGCAGGACTAGCCAGATCTATGTCACTAACACTGCCAGAGCCACAGGGAAAGGGAAAGCCCACTTGGATAATTTCAGGACAGAAACTATCTATAATTTTAGATGCAAGAAAGAACAGGAAACAGAGGGGGATGATGATTTATTTCACTAGTGATTTCTCCTCTTCTCCACATATATATTTTTAACACACTATTACATCTATTTTCAAGGGAAGGCTCTCTTTCCTCCAGCCTCCACACTTTCTCTAGGCCTTCCTTGTCCTCATTAGTTGTAGCTTACTGCAAATGCAGTTGGTTTGCCATGCTATGAAAACCAGAAAAAGAAAAAAATTAAGGGATTTTCCTGAAAATCTCATCGTATTTCTTTTTCCCTGGCCAGTGACCTGTGGCCACAGAACTATCTGTCTAGTAGGACAGCTAAACGCAGCACTGTTCAGACATCCCTCATGCCATTGCTATTTGCCCACTAAGGAACAACATGTATTTTGCCCCTCAAGGGAAGCAAAGACATTTGCAGGTAATAAAATACTGCTGTCACTGCCAGGTGAGGACAGGAGATACTGAATTTTCTAGGAGAAAGGCTAGTTGGTGGTGAAAGCATTGTATCATCTTTTTGTGCCTCCATCCTCTCTCTGTGAAAAGGAGAAGCACGAATAAAAGGTAACTGTGCAGCCTGTGATAGTTAGGAAGACTAAACAGGTAACCAAGATGGTCTGTTCAGGCTTCATAAGCTATTACGGCATCCCTGCCACTGAGGTTAAATTCATTAACAGTTGTGAGGCACTCAGATATGGGAGGAGGTTATATCAGTGCATCCGAGAGGCAGTTCTGGGGCTCATTTTCTCCTGTCACTGCAAAGCATTCACCCACAGCTCTTGGACTTTTTTTTTTTTGACACAAACCAGCATATATCATGAAATAATTCTTCCTTCAATAACAAACAACAAACCGCTTCAAATTTAAAACCATATGCAGATGAAGGGCACTATTCTTCCCTCTAGAGATGAAACATTTTTCAAGTGGTGTACCAGTCTGACTTTTCTTTCCCAAGTCAGTTATTACTTGGGCCAGTAGAAATCCAGTGGGAGCTGGAAAATGCTGCCTCTCAAAGGGGAGAGACACTGCCCAACACCTTTCTGGAAGCGTCTTAGCCTTAAGGCAGTGATTTCTTGCTCCCAGGTTCAGAGTTCAATGGGTGCTGGCAGGCACAAGGATTCATTTAATGATTTTTGTGATAGGGTTGTATGTCAGTGTATGTGTGCATGTATGCATGAACATGTAGAGCCATAGTGTGCACAAGTGTTACTGCCAGAGTGTTGATATCCATAGTTACTTGTTAGTCTGGTTTAGTAGGAGTTCCTTTAAATTGCTGTCAAATCTCTAAAAGTGCCCATAGAGATCCGAAGACCCAAGGGTGTCTGATCTTATTTAAAAGAACCAAAACCTGAGTAATTGAATGAATGAATCATTGTTCATATCTCCGAAATGCTTAAGCGATGTCAGACACGTCTACACCTTGCAACAAACTGCCTGAAGACAGTGCTGACCCAAACTGATAGTCCCCACAGCACTGAATAAAGTTTCATCGTGTGGGCTCGGAGGCTGGAACACAGGAGCAATTTAGCCCCGGGCAAGTCCCTTCATTGTTGTATTAAGATTCTTTCTGCCACATGTGGGTAGTACAGTTTACCTATATCACTGACACGTCAGAAAGAATACTTTTAAAGGCAATTTGAAGATATAAAGCACAAAGAATGTATTAGGTATTATTATTACATGTGGAAAGTGCCAGTTTAACAACACACACCTTTCTGCAGGAGACTATATTTAAAAAACATAACCCTATAATTACATTTCATTATCATCAATAGTATAAATAGCTATTTTAGAGCATTTCCTGTGCTGAGGTCTTTCAGAATCTGTTCCATTCCAATTAAAAAAGAAAACAAACTATATTCTATCACTAAAATGGCAACTCAGTTCCATTACTATCTCTTGGATGCAAAGAAAAAGACAAAACTGAACAGGATTATCTAACGCCCTAATATCTGAGAAACTGCTCCCTTTTCCTTCTAAGTACCGACCAGCAGACCACCCTCAGTTTCCCAGAATGAAATGCTATAATTTGACTACACAGCAGTTCTAATGTGTTTGTTTCAAGAATGCTACCTTTTCAGGTGTTTTCAGAAGAAAATAGAGGGAAAAATAAATGGCCAGTAACAGCAGAAAGCTTTTTAAAAACATCCTATTTAATACGCAAGAAAAGTGAGCCTTCAAAGCTGGTGCATAAGCACCTACATAATTGGCTGGATTTTCAAGAGCACTGAGCTTTCAGTGGTCCCCAGTGAGACCAACAATAGCTTTTGGATGCTCAACAATTTATCACGACTCAACAATTTCCCCTCTGGGCATTATTTACCAACTATGTGGCATACAGAAAGCTAAAACATTTGAGACTGTCATTTTCAGTTGGACTTGGAGGTCTAACTCCATTAGGCTCCAGTAAAACATCCCCAGGTATTTGCACGTTTTATTCCTGGATCTTACACCAAAAACCATAAACTTAATTTAAATG
The DNA here is from genome assembly GCA_028565335.1 of Limnodromus scolopaceus. Taxonomy (NCBI): domain Eukaryota; kingdom Metazoa; phylum Chordata; class Aves; order Charadriiformes; family Scolopacidae; genus Limnodromus; species Limnodromus scolopaceus. The sequence goes on along the minus strand of JAOXNO010000013.1, from coordinate 7,845,341 downwards.
AACACTGGACACTAGGAGTCAAATGTCAAAACTATATCGTGCTGGTACAGACTACATAAAGTAATGATTAATTAGTCTTTTTCCCCATTCAGGTTTTACTTGTCTGTCAATAAAAGACAGTAGATGATTGCCTGGCCAAAGTATGCATTATTTCCAGCTCTCTAATGTCACTGAAAAGCAGGCAGCAGTTCAATTTGCCAGCAATAATTTATTGTGTAGAATCAAAATTCTGCAAGCAACCTCTTCTCATCTGTTACTTTCAACATCTCCCACAGCTATTTGATTTTCTTCCTGGCTTTTCCTGTTAACTGGTCATCTCCTGCCAAATCCCAGTGATCTAAATAATACTCTGCAGCTTGTTCAGTAGTTTTTCATGCATGCAGAGCGCGTTTCACAACAAACGGGATCACATCCTTCAGTGGCATTACCCAGTCAAAACTCCAGAGGATATTTGTCCCAAATGCTCTAAAAAAATAAATACTCAGCCTTTTAAAAACTGAATACGTGGCCAAAGTTGGAAGTGTTGCCCAACCGATAAAAAGAGTAAATGGCTAGCAGGCACTAAAATCTGCTGCTAAAAACAGAGGGGAGCTTTCGGTGCCACCCTCAGCCATCTGCCTCAGCTGCGGTGTCAGGGAATGCTGCAACCGAGGCACCAGGAGGAGGAACGCCGCAGCCAGGCAGCGGGAAGCAGCTCCTTCCCATCCCCTTTACAAACCACCTCCCAGGCGGGGAGGAGGGAATCGGAGAGACCAACAGCAGCAGCTACTGCTGCAAAAAATCTTGCCTGCAGGAATTACGGATTTAAGGGAAGAAAGAGTTACAGGTGGATTTTCTTTCTTTTTTTTTTTTTTAAAGAAAGCTCTTAGCCTTCTCTTGCTCACTGGAATTTCACAAAGCAGACGTCAATGATTTTATTGGTCTGTTTGCTTAAGCTAATAGTCTGGTTTAAAACATGGTTTTTTGTGCGGTCTCTCCTCCCTCCCAGAATATGAAAGCAAAAGGAAAATGCAGTGATAGGTGACATTTGCAAAGACAATTAGCATAACTTGACAGGTCAAGGCCACCCCTTTTTTCAGACAGACTTAGTCTTCACTTTTGCACACTGCCAACACAATCAGTCCTGAAGAAACCTTTAAGTAAAGTTGACCTCTTCTTGCGTTAGTTTTGTTATCCATGTTGATATAAAAAAATACTGTTCAACAGTTTTTTGGCTTGGGGCCATGGACTAATCTTCAGTTGGTAATTGAAGGCTTATACAATGGAAAGAAACTCTATGGAAACTGTCAAGATAATGAAAAGTAATGAAGTATAAACATTTGAGTGTCATCTAAACTCAGTCTCCTTAGAGCATCTGTCATCTCTTGTTTTTTTCATCAGTTTCAGCAATAAAAATAAATAAAAGTCACACATTACACCTGACGAGCAGCCAGCCACATGTAAAAATACAAACGGTATTTGGTGAATAGCTTGCAACAAGTTAATTTCTTTTTCCTCACAGAAACAGTTTCTCTTTGACACAAAGCATTTACTTGTGAAATGGGCCAAGGAAAGACAAAACATAGGTTCAGTAGATATTGGAGACTGTGTGTCTGGCAACCCATAGCCATTTGTGATCAAAACCATGAGAGCATGGATAAAACAGAATGAAACATAATACGGAACATGGTTTGAAAAAATGTATATCACTGTTCCCTTGTAGAGTGAATCCCCAGAGAAAGAGCACACTTGTATAGCTTTGTTATAATCTCTCATTAACTGCTTCCCCAAACCCCTGGCACATCTGTTTATCTCTGAAGGATTATGCACAACTTGTGTATTAGAGTAGCCTGTGCCACAGCAGCTTAGCCGAAGAAAGAATTGATTCTTGCTCAAACTTTTCCATAGAGGTCAAGGAAAAGATGAAAAAGAAGCTATTTGGGAAACAAAAACAAAGAGAAATAAGCTCTAGTTTCAGTGAGAGGACTAGAAGTAGCATGAGCACCGAGCATCCCACTAGGATTCATTTAAGCTTATATTTTTAGCCTCAAGTACATACGTTATTTCTCATGTGTATTTTACATGGCCTGTTGAGCTCAATTACTTCATATCTTTGTGTACATAAAACAGTGTTTCCAGAATGTTTTATTACAGAAGTAGCAACCAGCCAAGCCCAAGCCCTCTTTTCTTTCCTAGAACAAGATGGGGAAAAGCTTTCTCATATTAATCGAGGGGTGCTATTAACTCCAATTGTATCACTAATTGGGACCAAAAGTTTCAGTTTGCAGATATTTTAAACACTCAAGAATAAAACCAGAAGCTTATCACATATTTTGGTAGCAGAAAAAAATTTTTAGAACAATGAAAATTTTTTGGTTTGGTAATTCCCCATCCCATCAAATTTCAGTTCCAATCTTTTTTGGTTTTCCATTTTAATGTAGCTGCACATAAATTCTTAAGTAAACTTAAGCTCATCATCCAAATGTGTTCCCCATGGAGATTCAAAAGGTCTCTTCAAAATATTTTTAATTAGATGATTTGGCAGGAATATCCCTGCATGGATGAACTGCATTTTACAGGAAAAAACCCAACACATCATTATTTCAAACAGCACTAATTTACAGCAAAGTAAACACTGAAGACTTAAAATCTGGGCCTAGGCCTGTGACAGCGGCTGTGTGTTATTGGTCACTGTAGTCTTTCTGGAATTCCCACCAGGATGCTGAAGAACAAAAAAAAAAATTGCTCCCTTCTGGCATGACATTCAGGATGACAGTTTATTTACTGACTCACCCATATGCTAAGAGTATCATAACTGACTGGAGAAGTTCTAAAATTTATGGGAACCTATAGGAATTTATAGGAAGAACACCATTTAGTATGGAGGTTTGACAGCGGACCTACTTGGTCTCCAAGTGCATTCTAGTCACCTTCCACCTCAAGGTCAGGAGAAGACCAGGGTGAACAGTATTTCCTCACAAATAGGAGGATGGGAGCCAACGGTTGCTAAAATAAATCTCCTGAAACAAATGATGAGGAGACCAGGCCTGCAACCTTATTCTAGCATGTAAACATGGCCTGATTTATATCGTGGTCCTAATCCTGAAGTCCATTCTCAGACAGAGCTCCATCGAGTTCACTCATCAGAGGACCTAAGAGAAATTTGACTTCTGAACGAAGCATTTCTCCCCATCATGACAGAACTGTACAGAGAGGAACCATTTACAATATTTAGCTTTTTCTGTCATAAAAAGCGACATGAAAACAGAATGGTCCAGTTGGAATAAAATTGTTAGTTACAAGTTTGTTGCTCTTGTAGATTTAAAGACTCAGTTTTCCACATAAGGGCTTTCAGAGTAGTGAAAGATAGCACAGAGGCCAGCTCAAGGCTTGATTGATGAAGGCAATCGATTTATTCTCAATTTGACCACTCTCTCCAAACATCTCCTCATTGTATTTCAGATACACACACTTTCCAGAATTCCTTAGAAGTTCTCCATTTTAAACAGAGATACTCTGCCAACATGCAGTCCGGTATCAATGCTGAGTTCCTCAAGACAATTGAGTGAAAGATGCCAAGTAGATAACAACAGAGTCTCCAGTTCTCCCAGAAGGATATTAGAAAGCCCAGGATGTAAACAAGGAATAAAACCAAATGAAGACATTGTCTATTTAGTTACTATCAACCTTAAAGACTTTATGGGAAGTAAGATAACATTTCTGTTCAGATGAGCAGTAACTGAAGTATCTAGTCCTACCAAGAGATACCTATTTGAACAAGAGAGAACTGAAAACCCTTCAGCAAGGAAAATCAAAACGTTTTCTAATCATGCATTTTACTAATGCACAAACTTTATGTACTAGGTACTTTCCAGGGCTATTTCAATCAACTTCTCCTTGGATTTTGCTGTCCCATACATTCACAACTGCTCTTTGTTTTATCTGGCTGGTTTAGCTTGGAGTGTTGGAACATAACTTCTAATTATAGCATAACTTGCAACAGCAAAGTCAAGCATCAATATAATCCATCTAAAACCATGTATTATACCTTACGAGGAAAAGGCCATGGAAAATAATTCAATTTAATGCAACTGAAGCCTCCAATGATTAAACTCAAAGATTAATCTCAAATACTCGTTAGGTTCAATGGATCAGCATTCTCAGCAACGTTTGTAAATTAACTTTTACATCAAAGACACTGCAACATGAAAAGTATAAAAAAGAAGGCTGCTAGTATTGTTAAGTTCTACTAAACTGTGAAGTGCCAGGATTTCTTAAGTAGATGAAAGTTTTGATACAAATTTCCTGCTATGAGGAGCAGTCAATGCTTTCTACACTCAGTGCAATGGCATCTACAGAATCCAAAAGTTAGGGGAAAAAAAAGAAAAGTTTCATTACCCTTCTCCACCTTCAGTAATTCCTCCATTTTATCTAGTACCACAGTATCTCAAATAATAAAAAGCCTGAAGCTTTTGCGTATTGTATCCTTCAAGCTTTGTCATCTGCTTTGTCATACACTGTTTTGCGCAATTAAAAACCCATGACTTTGTCCATATTAAAATGAGAGAGAGAAGAAGCATGAAGTTGCATTATGTTTTTCCCACACATCTGTGAGTTTCTCTCTACTGGGAGTCACAAAATGCTGCATATGTATTTGAAAATAACTTGTTTGCTCCTGGCCATGAAAACAGAAAGATAAAAGTGCAAGGCTGTCAGCATACTTAAGGCTGGTTACAACTTAATGTACCATTCATTAATTCCTACAACCACATTAAGATTAAGTATCAGACCCCTTTAAACCCTACACAAAAAGAGTTGAGAGGTTGGTCACAGTGTCTGATTAAGCTAAATTAAAGGCCCAAAATGCATTCCATATAATAGGCACAGTATACATTCACCCCCAGTCAATTACATATTTATTACAGTATCTGCGACAGACTAAATTAACAATAAATTAATGTCTAAGTTGTGATTTCACTTTTGACAATAATATACTACAACTAGGCCTTAAATATCTGCATGCAACTATTCAGCTACAGACATAGCAAAGGTAATGGAGTCAAAAAGTGCAGACTAATTGCTTCAGATGAAGGCTTATTATCTCTCCAATTTCAAGCTCAGCAGCAGTTAAGCAGGAATATAAACTACTTTAGTCAAAGCATTGCAAATCTTTATGTAAAATTTATTTTCTTTTTACCTCTTTTTAGTCTTTATAAACAATAAAAGCAACAGCCATTTGCTTTTTGAATGGCAAAGATAAGTAAACTCGAGGGTTAAAAAATACCCCAGCCAACAGTACAGCCTTGAGATTTGCTTGGTTTTACTATTTCACTTAAACTGTCCCTCTTCCCCTAACAAATTTTTGCACAAGTATTTAACGTGTAAGCTCAGCTTAACTCTTTTTAAGTGCTTCAGCTTGTCTCATCTCCCTTCACCATGAGACACACTCAGGGCTTGATTCCCCACTCAGCCTACACTTGTGTATTCACACCCAGGAATGTGGATGCACTGAGGGCATGAGGCTTTCCCACACAGGGATGGTGCTGGTGCATATTCCCACACCAAAGAGCTGTAAGGGACACGCCAAGTTTAAGGCAGCAGCAGAGAGACAATGTCTAGACAGACGTTCCTGCTCCCTCGGTGGCTCACCACAATCCCCTCTCAACCAACTCTCTCCATCCCATTCCATGCCAGTTCTAACAAAACTCATCTATCCTCTGTACATGATCATCACACAAGGCTTGCAGCTAGTCCTCACTATGCACCTCATTCTTCTGATGGTGCCACTACATCACCCACATGCTCCCTGGGGAGCAGTCACTGTCTCTCACTTCGAGCTCTCCTGCTAAGAACCTCCACTAAACGCATTCCTGGGAAAGGTAAGTGTCATTGCTGCTCTGTACAGCTTGGTTGTTGTACAGAGAACCATCACCCTAACCATAACCCTGTACAACAGGGTCATAGCTGATTTTCCTCCTTCCTGCTGCCACCTGTCTGTGGGACAGGGAAGGGTGCTGCCATGTGCTCCCTGCTTCCTCATGAACCAGCTGCCTACCTGCAGCTTCTTCCTCCACAAGCCTCTTTCTCCACCAAATCCAATCATCCTTCTGCTGTAATTCCTAACACTCCTCCAGAAAGCTACTCTTTAGCCCGCTCATCTTTTCCTCTCATTTTCCTTGATCTGTGGAAGATTTTCACCAATGGTGGTGGGAAGAGCCATGTCCTCTTCTGTCATGCTTGAGAGCTCTCTCCACAGCTCCTACAACTTTTGTCAGAGCTTTCTGTCTGCAAGTACCAGGTCTAGGCTTCAGCCTTGGCTCATAGCCTCATCCTGACTTTCAGGAAGATGCCTTCCATTAACCTCCTGGGCGCCAGCTTCAGCTTCTGAAAGGTTTTGGTTTTACCCTTGACCACACGTATCCCTGGCTCATCATCCCCACATTTACTTTTCCATTTCAACTCTATGTCTCCTAATTATACTGCAGTATTCCTATTGAAAAAAACCTGAATTACTCCTTCTCAGAAAACATCTTTCTGCATTATGCAACAGAGAGCTGAAAGGTATATCTCTGTCTTACCTTGAACTCTAAAATTGCTTCACATTCCCAAAATCAGATAAAATCCAAAAATTCTATGCATTTTCTCTCTCTCTTATTTGCAAGTTTGCTTATAACTATCTGAAGTCCTGCCAGGATTTACCTTTATCTTGATCTTTTTCTGCTGAAATTCTTATTCATATCTAAGTCTTCAGAATGAGTTTTAACTTTTAGTTTTTCTCCTATGACCCTTTCCCTACAGTCTCTAGATGTCAAGGAGGTTATCTCTCTGATATCTTGGGTACTTACTTGTGCAGTCTGAGTTACAACAGTATCTCAGAACCTCATATTTCATCCTCAGGAGACTCCCAGGTCTTTTTGTTTTCCAACTTAAGATGACAATGGACTATCTCAGGAGAAGAGTAGCTGCTGACTGACTAAGGACCTATGTCTAACACTTTTGCTCAAAGCCACAATAAAATTCTGTAGCACAAGAAGCACAAAGTTCCACACTCCAAGTACTGAAGCATCATGCAAAGCCACCTGATAATCACACTCAAACATTGCTTTTAAATCAGAAATTGATGCTAACTCACCCTTTCACTCTTGATCACCTTCATTGATTTCAAATATTCATCCCTCTCCAAATTTCTGTTTAACAAAGGTTTTGAAAACTTGCTCAATGTCCTTCTCTCACTCCTGCATTTAGTTCTCCACATCAGCAGCAGTCCTTTGGAGAAGGGGTGCTCTCAGCTTTCTTGTTCTGTTGCTGCACGCACTCTCCTTTCTCTGAATCTATTTCACTTATTTAAATCCCACTTCAGAATCAGAGAAGGATGGACAGAAGGACAAAAGAAAGGATGAAAGGGTAGAAAATGGAAAGGACAAAAGAACAAAAGACTGGAATGCAAAACATACAAAATAAACTAAAATAAATAATAGATCTTACCATACTTCACATCATCTAAAGAGTGCTACCTACATCATCCAAAGTGATCATGATTCACCATGGCTTAATGCATGATAAAGATCACAAAGAAGCAGAATAAAAGGCATAAGAACTGAAAGCAGGTTCATGAATTCACTGTTCATGAAATGAACTGTAGCAATGCATAGCACTGCTAATGGACCACAACTGGAATGAAGAACCAGATGCTCTAATACAAGAGTTAAAAAAAAAAAATCTAACTACTTTTTTTTTTGTGGGATCCAAGCACAGTCTCACAACCCCTAAGTAACTGGTGACCTTCAGAGACAAATTATTCTTTCTTGATTCCAACAACAAGAGGAAGATGTAATGAGAAAGACTGCAACACAAGGAGGGGAGGGAGCACCAGTCAACAATCACTGTCCCAAGGACAAGTGGCAGAGCACATCCCACTTGACCTGTCAAGTTATAGCCAGAGTGTACAGCATACACAATCTCGAGCAGCATCCTACAGAAGTATGTTAACTCTTAGAAGCTGTGTGCCTAGAAGATCACCAACCATAATACAGCCTTGACACATCTGAGGACTTCCAGAAGCACTTCCATTTGAGTACTGAACACTAAGAAGCTTTTCTACAGCCCTCTCCTTTTGACACTTCAGTTTTACACCAAACATGCTCCTTTCCACCTCAGTCTCTCCCTCCCCATTGCTTAGCTGCCTGCATTCCTCACGGCAAATTAACAGCTTGAAAAGACTTCCAGTTTGATGCAATTTCATGTTCTTGAATACAGTGTTCTCAGGAGCACTATTACAGAAATTTAATCTCTTGAGAAATAGATCAGATCCATTAACAGAATGAAACACAAATGTTCTCTATGACTTCCTGGAGGAAGTCTGTGTTGGGTCTACAATAAGATATATAATTTACAGAGCTGTTATCAAGAAAAAAAAGTATTCTCATATCAATAGTTTTATTTTTAAAAAATTATGCACTTAAAGAGCTAACACTAAACAGTTCCATTAAAACTAAAAAAAAAACCAAACCTTTTGTTTTCTATGCAAGTCAGAGTCAGGTTTTTCCTCTTTCCCTTCTCTTTGGCAGACACCTTCCAAAAGTGGACATTGCTCCCTGATTTCTGCACAGCTGTATTATCAGAGCCAAAATACTGCAGCAAGTCAGCAAGGGATGAGGGATTCTCACAAGCAAGGACTCACCTTTCAGATATGACAATTTTCAACTCCAGCCAAGAACATAGGAGCTCTGCTATGACAAGTGACTGAGATAACACACTAAACAAGCTCATCTCCTGGGAGACTCACTCCCACCTGTTCAACAGCTCCAGGCCAAGCTCCTTTCAGCCCTCTGCCGAATCTGGGTACCGCAGAATTACAGCTCGGTGGTCCTCAATTCCTCTGTGTGGATTCTATGCCACTGGGATGCTGCAGTGGGCAGTCTGATTGTGCGACCTAATGGCATCATAAATCAGGGCTTTCTTGTAACACATTCAAAGCTCAGTCTGTTTCTGAACATAAAGTTACAACTTGAGGCGCAGCCTCAAACCTTGCTAAGAAAACAAAACTCACTAGTGGCTCTCTGTGGTCTAGCATACACCAGGGATGGTATTGACAAATAAAAGAGCAAGGTCTCTTCCCTATTTTGACAGATAAAGTTTACAACTTACAAAATGCATCTGAACCTGCTGTTCAGTACAGCCTGTGTATAATGTGACTCTTTGAAGCCAATTGGTATTGTTCACATGATGTGAGGAGGCTGCAGTGTCTCAGAGAATCAGGATTGTTGCAGTCTTTCAGGTAAAGCATGTTGAACTAACCAAAACATCTGGAACCCAGGGATGGTGATTTGCTGGACAGCCCTCAGGTAAGCACAGAATATCTGGAATGATTTTAAGTCACACCTCACGGAGAAAAAAAAAACAAAAACAACAAAACAAAAGCACAAAAGCAAACATGTAAAGATATCTTCAGGCACAGGAACATAGCTTACATGAAGTTACATTTATTTAACCCTGTCTCCCACCCCTGCTAAAGACACATGGAGCACATCTGGTATTTTTGTTCAATTCAGAATTTGCACTACTGACCAAATCTCTCAGTTGTACCTATCTATCATGCTCTAACTCATTTTTATAGCGGCCTTAGAGCACACAAACTGGATTCCTTTTGAATGAAGCTAAATGATGCTGCTGAACTGCTAATGAACATTCACACCACTCTGGAACTGGCTTGAAATAACCTCCTGTCCAAAATGTGTATTTGGGAGCTCAATACCATCTCTCATCCTCATGGGGTGGGTCCACATGACTTCCCAATGTAAGCACACCCAGTTTAACTACTCTGAGAATGAAGTAACAGCATAGGACTCAGCTCATGATGGTCGAGGACAGTTATGATACTGAAAAAGACAGTAGGACACACAGGGATTGACACCGCCTGTTATGGGAATCCCAGATTTATCTGGATTATAAATATGTAGGGAAAAAGCCTGCATAATGCACCTGAAGATCATCCCTTTTTTCTCATTTATATAAATTTACTCAAAGGCACATTTTGGCATAGTATATTAGATAGGCCAACCTTACTCACTCTTCAACATACTACAGGCTATTTCTGTGAAGTACAGAGTGGCAGGGGAACATTAGGAGCATGAAATATTAATCTTTCCATCACGTTATTCCTGAGTCTGGCCTAGGTTTTCCAAGTTAAATGTGTTCACTCTCCAATCAAAGACATCTATTATGTGGAATTCCATCTGTTCTGTAAAATTTGAAATTGATTACCTTAATGATAGCTAATAGGCAGAACTGTTCCATTGATCTGAATCCACTCCTCCATGGAGCCCACTTCAATAAAAGGCAGCCCTCAAGCTATGTTGCCTCCTTACTTAATTTTTGGTCTTTTACATAGAGCTGCAAGCAAACAATCATTAACAACCTTGTCTAGGACATGAGCACATTTCAGAGCAGGATTTCGCTCCCTGTAAGTCCATGACAGTTCTTCTCTATACAGCAGAAGAAATGGGAACAATCATTTATTCTAACTGTTCGAGTACCCAATTAACCAATTGACCCTTTAAATATGTTTTATAAAAGGTGTTCTCTGATAATCTGTGATCCTGTTATCCTTGATATGCTGACTCATTTTTAAAATACTTAGTCTCATTTTATCTTTATGCGTATTACCACATTTTCATAAAAAAACAACCTCCATATTTTAATGTATGACTGTAGAGCTGTTTGTGCTCCCAAAGCCATTAAAAGTAACAAGAATGGGGCTAAACTAAGGTAACAAAAGTACGGGCTCCCGTTAGAACACAAGAATCTTCAGCCAGTTTAAATTGCCAAACACTGACCCAGTACTTGACCTGTTGTTATTTTCTTCTCCTTTTTCTAATGGAAAAATGGGTTTAATGCTATATTCACACATGCAGCTAACAATCCCCAAGACAGTGAACAAGATTCACTAGTTCTCTTGAGCCAGATCCCAAGTCTATCAGTGTCTGCGGGATTTTCTACAGAGTTCTAATCATTGGCTCTACCAAAAAACCAACTGCTGTCATTGAACACCACATGGTATCCAACTCCAACCATTTGAACAAGAAACCATAGCTGTGTCAAAAGCACCTCAGTGTACAGAGGCAACTGCATACAACTTACATCTTGATCGAGCAATCACAACTTGACAGGAAGAGAAAGTATTGCATACCACTTAAAGAACGTTTTTGGTACATCATGCCCAAAAGACTTAAAGTTCAGGCACATGAAATAGATACACAAAGAGATAAATGACTGAAATTCTGAAGAGTTTAATTGGCATGGAGGTGAGCAACATCACTTATCAGAACGAAACTCTATAGAAACATTTTTAATCAAAGGGAAGAAAGGGATGCTTACTGCCTGGCTTCAGGCAGGTGAGGCAGTGCATTGCTTATCTCCACAACCCAATCATTTTCTAATTATTATAATGGTCCTAAATCTCAAGACAGCACATGCCTTCATTTGCATACAGACACATGGGTCTGAATTCAATTTCTAAATTTATGCCTGCAAAGCATCTGCAGATGTTTTCAAACTTTTCCCACCCTGTTCCTGCAGTGTCTTTTCGCGCCCAGCTTCTGTTTGGGTTAGTGTGGTAGGAGACAGCATAGACTTAAGCCAACTGTGTCACTTGCCTGCCTCTGGATCCAGGGAATGTCACAGCAAGGAACAAAGAAAAGTGATGGTCACAATCTCTTACGACAGCAGCAGCTGGTTCTGAAAAACACTCAGTCCTCTACAGACTATCAAAGACTAGCACTTTGCCTTCAATTGCCTCCCAGCTACGATTTTCAGTTTCTTGATCAGTTTTAAGCACAAAAGAATTCTAAGCAATTCTTGATATGCACAAGCCTGGAAATAGAATTTCAGCTAGAAATAGAATCTGTATAGAAGTTTTTTCAGTTATGAACTGTTTTAAATAAGATAAAGGTTTAGATCTGTGTTTGGTGTTAAAAGATAAAAGTGCACTCAAATCAGTGGACAGAGATTGGATTCGACCCCACACTGTCAAGCCATTTTACTAACAATGTATTGTGAAAAGAAAAAATAATAATTATGGGACTGAGCAAAGTTGCTTACAGACTCAAACATTAATATTCATCAATATCATTGATATTTATATATGCCTGATATTTCTATTTCATGCTCACACTAGGGCAGAGCTGAGAGTGTGTGTACTTGCAGAATATTAAAAAGTACCATATGGGTATAATTGCAACTCAATCAGTTATAGAATATACTCAATCAAGACTCTGCATAATACCAAAGACCTATTCTGGGCATTTTATACTTCATATGGGAAGAGAGAAGTAGCAAAGACATGGCATGTCAGTAGCAAAACAGCATTAGGTAGGTAATGCTACCTGAAACAAAAATAATGCTCTTTTATGCAAGGCAACCGACTTAGACTTCTTGACTTATAAAACCCTGGCACTTGTACACAGCTCTGAGGAGGAGGAGGGGACAGCTCCACAGCTCTCTTTGTTCAGAACAGGCACTTATACATACACCCCTGCCCTTCCTCCAGAAACACAGCTACACTAATTTCAATCTGCAGCAAACAGTGAAAAAATACATATTCCAAAAGCAATGGAGAGAGAAGCAGAGAAGCCCTACAGATGTAAGGTTAGATGAAGGCAGTGTTTCTTTACCCTCCCTATCAAAGTTGTTTTCTTCTTGTTTTAACTGAACAGTTGAGCCTGTTTTGGCCATGAGTAAAATGTCACCCTGAAAATGCAGATTATATGATGCTACTTGTGGTGCCTGGTGTCTTTCCATGCTTTTCCCTTCCCCAATTCCTTAAAATAAAGCACAAAGAAAAAAAAAAGAAAAACAATGTGTGAGGCTCTCAGCCTATCAAGCCAGGAAGAACTATTTTAAGAATTAATTTGTGCCCTGAGAGATCTGTTTAAATTATCCTCCCATGCTGTCCTAACCGAGGATTAAAGCAGTGAACTTCCAGTGTCTTAAGGAGATGCCGAAAATTGAAGAACTGGAGCGTACAGGCTCCTCCGTGGTCCCCCCAGGCACGGGGCCGAGCGCAAGGAGGGGAAGCCGGTGCTGAGGAGGATGGAGCTGCTGATCTGCCAGTGCACCAGGAGCCCAGGAACCTTTGCCACCCCCAGCTGGAGCTCACAGATTGCAACTAGACTTTCCATTATTCTACCACTCTCTAACTATGCCTATCCTTTACCGCTGAGGATATGTCCCTTTTTTCTGCCACCCGCTGTTTTTTTGACAGGGAAAGTTTTGACTTCATTCTGTCCTGATAAGTGCAGTCAGATAGAAATATCCTTTAATTTTTTTCATTATGCCTGTTTTTTAAGTCTTTAACTTTCTGCCTCTATAGAAACACATACAACACCTACCAAGGGAAAGAAAATGAACCAAGTTCAGGTATGGTGCGAGCACTGCAATTTTCCCTGAAGTCAGTGGGAGTTATACCTACTTACGGCTCGTTTTTGCCCCTGTCCCCCATCACTGATTCACACGCACAGCCTGAGCACACACTGTACCCTGAAGTGTCCCTCCAAGAAAATCTCAGACGAAAAAAAAATTAAAAAATCCCTGAAAGTGCATGACAAAGTAAGAAGCTGAAACCCACTTTTGCAATTTTAGATCCATCTGCAGAGGGGCTGTTAAAAAGCCTTACCCCCTTCCTCCAGGGACAAGGGGCCTCCGTCCCAACATCCTGCCCCCCGCATATGCACATAAGGAAGAAGTTACAGAACAAACCTGTATAGCCTTCAGCAAGAGGTGCAGGTTGGTAAAAATAGCACAATTTCAGCTTCACTCCCCCCCCAGCCTCCACACACATCGAGAAAGCAGACCTTGAACCCAGCTACACGGTACTTTCCTCCTGCCACTGTCTGGCAAGTCAGTTAACAATTTTAAGAATGCACACCAAGAAGATAAAAAAATAAAATAAAATAATAATAATACAAGACACACAGAGTTATACAATGCAAATCTGTATTTGTTTGAAATTGAGGAAAATAAGCATTACCTGTTCTTGTTGTTGGGCTTGTTTCCCTGATGCATTTTGCTCCTTGGCTGTAGTCATGCTCACCTATTTGTGCCCACTGCAGTGGCAAACAGGATTTTACAGCGTGTGTGTGTAAGCTTGTCTGTGTGTGTTCAGACATACACGCGCACACACACACACACACAAAGACTAAAGGGATGAGTAACTAGTCCATCACTTAATCACCAGCTGAGAAATTTCCCACCCCCACAAAAAGAAATAAATAAAAATGCAATGTAAAAAAGCACTAGTCTAGCTGTCTTCCCCCTTGAGCCTCTAAAATAAAAGCAGAAGCAGGAGCAGAGAGAAGGATGCTGTGGGGGCTTCTTCAATTAGCAACAGCCTCTGCAATCGTCACAGAAACAATGATAACTGCTTGGCAACCAGCAACTGGCAGCTCGGAGCCGGGAGGCAGCGATGTGGTCCTCGCTCCCCACCTCCACGGCGGCAGCCGGCGCGATGCGCATGCACCGGCCGCCCCGTAGCACAATGTGCCGCTGGCTGGCGATGTGCGGAGCCGGGGCTCGCCAGTCATCCCCCCTCTCCCGCAGCCCCGGGAAAGGGGCGGCAGGCACCCAGCGCTCAGGAATTAAATCCCGCATTCCTGGTGGGGGGAGTCCTGCGGATACGGAGTTTCCAGCAGACGCGCTCTCCTCTCCTCCCAACTCACGGAGGTTTCAGTGCCCTGGCAGTCCCCGGCTGTGAAGGACAGCTGTGCCAGGGCAGTTTTAGAGGATGCAACGTGCACTTCCAAGGAAGCAGGTTCCCACCGATGGGATGCAGAGAGCACCAACGCTCCCCAGGAAGCTGCTTGCTGCCTCGCTGCCAAAAGTTAGCAGTTTCACCGGGGTAAAACATGCCCCCGGCCTCCCTTGGCCCTCTCCGTGTCCCTGATGTGTCGGGGGCCACTTTGCACTTCTGATGCCGTGGCTGCCTCCCGCGCTCTTGCAGCTGCCATGTAGGTCACATTGCAGGGTGACACACCAAGTGCTGCCTGCTCCACTCCACGCTGCCGTAGCTCGCTCCCCACAGGCTCCCTGCCGTAACAGAGATCTCCCCAAGACAGCAGAGCTGTCAAACAAGCCTTCTTAGGCCCACTCACCCACCTTGCTGTCAGCGTGGGGTGTGCCCGAGCAGGAGGCACAAAGCCAGTACCGCTCTCCAGTAACCCTCAGGGGGCCTTACATAGTTGGACAAAACTTAGAGCA
>JAOXNO010000013.1:7760823-7830010 GCA_028565335.1 Limnodromus scolopaceus | reverse complement strand
GAGCAGGAGGCACAAAGCCAGTACCGCTCTCCAGTAACCCTCAGGGGGCCTTACATAGTTGGACAAAACTTAGAGCAGCATGAATGCTGTTCAACATTTGCTTGGGAGTGATGCAAGCCCTAGCTCACCTCAACATCAGGTGGCATGAAACTGCCACGTTGCTGATTTCCCCTCCTCACCTTCTTCCCAGCGCACCCGACGTACTGGGCTGGACGGAGCCCAGAGCTCTGTGCTGTAACGCTGTATAAAGCTGAATGTTTTCTCACTCACATGACACTGACATCTCTGCTGAGTCCGCAAATAACCAGCTAAGGAAAAGGGAACATCAGAGTGTTTATCTGACAAGGAAGTGATTATGCTCCATTTGATCCTAAATTTTACAGCACAGATTTATTATACAAGGTCACATACACCAGGAGCACAACTCTGCTGGAGGCAACCTCTCCTTACACCAGAGATGAATTTGATCCTTATTGCTTCTGGGACAGATTAACGTGAGGTCAAGTTTCTTTAGAGATTAGGTAGTAGCTGCTACTCAGACCATCTAAGTATTTCTGCATTTTCACCATTAATTATCACATCAGTTCATAGAATCTGCGACATAAGAGATCTGTAACATGGAATTGTGCTGGTAGGAAACTGGACAACCTTGTCTGGTCCCAGGCGCCAGGATCCAGGCAACAGCTCATTAAAAAAAAAAAAGTGAATAGCACCTCTCTAACAAGAAGCAATAATTTGCATTTAAATCTAACAGCCTGTGTCAACCTCTTCCTGGGTTGCTCTAAAACACAGTCCCAGCTTACATTGCAATTTCATCTCTTTGGTCCCAATAGTTTTAGTCACAATATTTTGTGCAGATGTTTACAGTGAGGTTATTCTTGCTCATACATTTTTCCCCAGCCATCAGAACACAATTGCTTTCAAGGCCTTGTATAAGTGGATCAGTTTGAATTTTCCAATTGGTTTGGTCTATTTTTCTACCTACTGTGGGTAGTAATGAAGGCTAGCTTTATTCCACACTATTTTTCTATCCAAGAGGAATTTAAACAAAACTGTATCTTTATTTATTTATTTACTTCCTTACAGTATATCCTAGAAATTTCTGCAAAACAGGTCCCTTTCCAAACATAGACCATTCACCGGGTCCCTGACCCTCAGTACTTACACTGGCAATCACTGAACTTAACTGCACTGTTATTGAAAATAAATGTATTTGTACCTGCCTGTTTACCCTTGCATGCCCTCCCCATGCATATTCAATTCTTCCATGGTTAACCATTTAAGACCCACAGTTTTCAATCGGTCTGGAAATAGCCACTCTCCTTACAACGTAGATTTTTTCCAATGACCTTGTTGTTGAACACATAGGAAGTTAATTGTGCTAATTAGTCCAGCAGTTAGCTATGCAAATACATATGGCTTAGCCTCATTACATAAGTGCATTATGATGCTGACTGTTCTCACTGCATGTCCCAATGTTTTGGCACAGCTAGCCCAGGGTTACTGAAGTGCCTTGGTCTCTCTGCCTGGTGGTACCCCTCTGTCACCCCTGACCTGTGCGGACATTTTCATCCCCTCAGATGGCCATGACCTCATGCTCACTGCCAAGAGGACATGGAAGCAGAGGACAGTCACATCCTCCAGCTCTCTGACACCATCCTTCCTTGATCAAAGGCATTCAGAGATTGCCAAACACCTCTTGGGGAGACGCTAGAGGAGAAAGCGGTGGCCATTGCCATCCAGAAATACTCATTACTAAGAGGCACAGAATAATCTGCTCTCATATTAACAGGGCTGAGGCTATCCATCCTCACCTCTGTGCTATGTTAGGGTACCAACTTTATTGCTTGGCTGAGTCATCACTTATGAAAGATTAATACATCCCTATCACAGGAGAAGAATCAGTATCTGCCAACTTCAACAGCTGCTTGAGGAGAAGGATTTACACAGACAGTCCGATTTAGGGTGTTTCAGGAGGCACTGGCACATAAGGATGCTGAGAGTATGACCTTCCCATCCATCCCACCCCATAGCATCCCAGCTGATCACAGGGATACAGGCAGCACATTTTTCCTACCTGCCAAGTCTGAAGATGCATCAGGCGGTTCATCCCCTACCACTCACCATTTGCAACAGGTTTGTCTCCACTGGCTGCCTGAGCTACATGCAGTGTTTATCTCCAGGTTCACTCCCTGCCACACAAGCTGCACTCCCATCATGAGCATTCTCCATTAAACCACATAGTCCATGCTGTAGGACAGCTCAGGAGCACTGCTGTGAGCACAGACGCCAGTTCTCCCTGTTATCCAAGATGCATGTTCAAAATGCCAGCTACAACCATATGAATGGCATCAACACACTTGACACCAATTAGCTCCTCCAGCACCACGGCAGGACAGACAGCTATTTCTCTCCCATCAGGAGAGGAAACAGTGACAGACGAAAGGACCTGTTCCCAGCTTCTCAACTCATCTTCATCCAGAGTGCTCATTTCAACAATATCATGCAGCCCTGCAGTAAGACAGATAATTTTTAATTACCTCATAACAAATTAGTCACACATATCCTAGAGCCTTTCCTGTTAGAAGGGAAGTGCTTCATTCCCCCGAGACTGATCACAGATCACAATCCTGTTCCTGACATTCTCAAAACACTCCCAGGATTTTCTGGAGAGCATCTCTACCACCACCACCACGTTTCCTCATGCTCAAAGATTGTCACAAACCTCACACATTGTGAATGGAAAATAATGCTGCAATGGCTCTGGAAGACAAGATGGACTAAAACCTTAAAAAGTCATCACCATGAAGATCTATGAACTCTTAGAAGCTAAAGCACAATAACCATTGTTTATGACCATCCACTATAGCAACGCATACTAGATTTGTTATTGCTCCCAAACATTTTTAAGCAGATCAGTTTACTCAGACCGTCCTTGATCCTGCCCCTCCAAGTAGGTAGAGATCTCTGCTGCCCACAGATGCAGAGAAGCCCCTTCTTAGGAAGCAGCAATGGGGTCTCAGGAGTCAGTGCATTCCCATCCCCTGCATGTTTCAGAGGCCAGATTTGAGACCAGCCTCTGCTCGCAGGGAGCCCTCCAGCTGCACACATCTGTTCAAGGGACTATAGACTAAGCAAGGGCAGTAATAAGCCTACAGCAGTAGCAGGTACAGTTATTAGATGCAGAATCCTCCTGCTCCTTTGAAACCTGAGGTTCTGGCTGTGCCACACTGGGCTATTTATTCCCCCTTCATTACCACATCAAGGATGTTGAATCCAGTAGGAAAAATGGGTAGAAATGAATTCTACTTGATTAACTATACCTTCACACTGTCTGCTAATGTTCTCCCCTCCCCAGATAAAGACCAAATCCCATGGTGAGCTATGTATCTGAAACTTTTAGTGGGTCTAAACCATTAATACCTGGGGTATGGTAATGTGGTACCTCCAGCAGAACACACCACATGATCTACTTTTGTACAGCCAGTCCCTCCGAGCTTCACACTCACTACCAGTTCCCATTGGTTTCAGTTCAGGGAGGACACATGGCCCAGGAAAGCACATACTCTGGCAAGCTGTGGCAACGGAAAAACCTAGGTAGGTCACAGGAAAAGTCCAAAGGGTGCAGTTTTTAGTGTTCTAGAGGTAGTAGATGTTAGTAAGATACCTCAGGAAGAGAGACAGAGTCTGCTAACACAGGCATCTGCTGCAAGAAAGGTGAGGTGAGCTTGTAAAAACGTTGTAGCCATGGATTTTAGCATTCAGTCGTTTGAAAGGTGGCTGATGTAGCTTGGATCAGGACAGGCCCACAGGATGCAAGGAGAACAGTGGTCAGTATGTATCAGTGCTGCTTTCTTGAGGTGAGGGGGGAGACAGCAGGGTGGGTACACAAGGCTAACAGCTCCTGCAGCAATTACATAAGAAGGTCTAGCTTACCCATGCTCTTCTAGGACCAGTGGCATACTCCCAAAGAGTTAAACCATTTTATCTCCAAGGCTGATTTAATACATTTGCAGCTGCCCTACTGCCCCACCATTCCAGCTTTCCTAGAGAATATCAAAGAGTGAGGAACAAGAAGGAAAGGTCTCTACAAAGCAGGCCATCCAGGGCATCATCATTGCCCTGCAGATGTATTAAGGCATCCTGGTAACCGATTCATCCTCCTCAGTCCCAGTGCCAATATCTCATCCACACAAAAAGCAATGGCACAACACCTCCTTCTGGACCTCTGTGGCTCAGATGCAGTGAGACAGAGGGATCTGTGCTCCTCCACCAAAGATCCTTCTGCATACAAAGTACTCCTCATATGAGGGAAGCCAGAGCAGAACAAAGAGCTGTAAAATCATGAGGGCTGCATGGTTAAAAACTGTCTTTACAAGAGTTCGCACTTTTAGATGTTACAAAAGCAGCCAGACATCCTGGCTGTTCATCCTGGAGGTCTCTGTTCTGTGCTCATCTGAATAAGCTTTGGAGAGGAAGAATTTAATTTTGTTTTGAAAGCACAGAACAATTATGCCCTACCCCTCTCCAAGAATGTGACAACAGTAACATCACATTATTGAACAGCAATGCCCCCAGTTTGAATTAGGAATTGGAAATACTTAGGTAGTGGATAAGTTGATATCAGCCCTACTCCTACAAAGGCTTCAGAGCACCACTATTGCTTACACACCATCCCCAGCAATGCTTCTCAAGCTTGTCCCTATTAGAAGACCACAAAAACACTTAATCTTGTTCTAAGTTAATCCCTGTCTTTGGCAAGAGTTCTCAGCTCGTCAAAGGGCATCCCAAAAATATTATAAAGGGGATAAAATCTTTGACCTTTAAGGATGTGTATTAATTAGCTTTATCTTGCATCAGCCCTGCTACTGTCACCTCTCTCTGGTTGTCTCCAGCACGTCGGTTCTGTCAAGGATTAGCCATAGAGGAATCTCTATGCCCAGATGAATTTTCAGGGGCTCCACTGAGAACCTCTGTGGCTTGGGGATCCACTTGGATAATTTTCCGATTTCAAAGGTTCTCTGAACACACTAGAGGCAATAACAGATTATGAATATAGTTACAGATAAAAAAAAATATCGCATTTCCATTGCCCATGACCAAGATCATTAAGAAAGCAATTTGGTGTGGTATTTTCGTTTAACAGATCAAATCCAGTTTATTTAATCAATGCCATTAATTAGTTATTTGCATGAATATCCATTCCTACAGGGGATACACTTCAAAAAAGCCTGAAACTTCCTGCTGAGACAGCAGATACATGTAGTAGAGGACACAGAGACAATGGGCATGGAAATAACAACTTGTGGATCTGTATAACAGTCCCATGGTGTTGCTACTATTTCTGCATTACTGAAGCTGTACTTTTTTCTCATGCTCAAGTAAAAAAAAAAAAGTAACTATCAAAATCACTTTAAAACACTATTTGAAGCATTATATTCCGCCACTTCCTGTCTCTCACTGCTCCTCCAAGTTCCAGGACCCCATGGTTCATGGTAAACAAGTAAGACAACACTGGGATGCAAGCTGTGAAGAAGTCTGCTCACTTGTGCACAGCTTAAAGCTGTTTTGCATAGCACTTTCCTGCCTAAATTGGAGCATGGCTCTGGGGAACACAGCAGGCACTTGTGCCCTTCTCACTTCTGGATTATGTATCCACTCTGGTTTGCTTACCCCAAAGATCAAACATGCGTACTGATAGTCAGGCATTCCTATTTAAGTGGATTATATTTTTCAAAGATATTACTCCACTGTGGGGTTATTTTTTGAGTCAGCATATATATTTAAATACATCATTCCAGCCCCAAAGGCACATGACTAGTGGTGCCATTGTTGTTTGGCATTGTGTTATTCCTGCAAGGAATACGGACCCTACTGCTGGCTTTTTTCTTCCCCTCTGCCTGTTCCTGCTGGTGTGACCTTGGCAGCTGTAATGCAACAGATGCCTCTTTCTCACTTGTTTATCTATGTGAGAGAGACTTCTGAGGCCCCAACTTCAGTGCCAGCTGTGAATCGTCTCCAAATTGGTTTTTCAAAGTTTGCCTCCTCACATTCTGGCTTGGTATTTCTGCTCCCTGTGATCCTAGGGATCAATCTTCACTGACATTTTTCCACCCCTCTCTGGTTATTTCTGGGTGGCAGCTGAATCCCTCATTGATTCAGTACAGGCTCTTTCTGACTGCTGTTTTAGGAGTGAAAGGATTTATTTCTTTGCTCCCTACTCTTCCCCCACGCCCTTTATTCAAATATAGGTTTTACAGAATAGACACTATATATATTTTGTGACTCGAATATCTAGGGTCAGAAAATGTAAGAGATTACCAGAGATAAGAAAACAGAGATAACAAAATAACACACCCCACCCCAAATTGCTGTCAAACAGAGAATCCCCATCTTCAAAACAGCTGCAAACACATTAGGCTATTTAGCAGCCTACTGCTTGGAAAAGGGAGAGCCTCATCTTCATTTTTAGCTGCAGCAGTGATTTATAGGATGAATAAATGATCTGCATATAAGATGATTACTGGTTTAAATGTAAACGTTGTGAAAGACTTCTTATGTAAGCACATACAATTGCCTGAGAGAACCTCATACATAAAAGCCACAGCTGGAGCAAGTGGCCTTTTAAGCATTTGTTTTATGAAGTACACTTTTCATGTCAACAGTTGCTATTTTTCATTTACTTTTATATCAGCTTTAACCAAAGAAAGAAATACTTGAATTTACAACACAGTCTGTACACTCTCAATAGTGAGGTTATGCAAAATACTGATACTGTTTAAAGCAGCTAGATGCACATAGCATACATTCATCTTTTAACAATTTAGCTGGAAGTTATACCACCACAACTGATGAGGTCTCAGAAGCGACGCAGGCATAAGAATCACATGTTCTTAGTCAAACGTCCTTAGTTTCTGAAGGTAAAACCTGACGAGCGGCTGCAATCGTATCCTGTTGGCTGGGCAGAGCTGAGCCCAGCTTTATGTAGTGAAAAGGGTCTCCTTCGGACTGCTACCATCTGCAGCAAAGGGTGGGCCCTGAGGAGCAGTGACCCGTTGAACACGTGCTCCCAAACAACACCTACAGGGGCAGCGGTGCCAGCTCTGCCACCTGCACTAGTATTTTCACTGGAGTTTACTGCCCCCCAAAATGCTTACCCGAGCTGGATGGCTTGTAGGGGTCAATGTCCTCAGTTACTGGTGGGGGCTGCGATGGCCACAAGTGTTTGTACACTAGTGTGCTTTTTCTCAAGTATTTCTAGATCTCTTGGGATTAAACCTGTTATGTTAAACATATGTTGCTGTTCTCCTACTAGCTCTATGGTAGATAACCTTTTCTACCAGCCCAAAATAGCCTTTTCAAGACTCTGAACAATGAAAACACTACAGACACCTGTCTTCTCTAGAAGAGGCACAAAGGGATCCAAGGCTTTTCCTGTCTGCTTCACCTCTTTATTTATGGAGAAAGTAAAACCAAAATATTTTCAGATTCCTGTACGTGAATCTTTGAAGGTGCATGGGAGAGGCAGAAAACACCACTTGGGTGTAATTGTACTTCCCTAGTTGGATGAAACAAATGGTGCACAGACACAGGTCACTTCTCTCACTTGCCCCTCTGTGCCTCAGTACTCCTCCAACACCCACCTTTCTGGATTGGAGGTCTTCCACGGTACACGTACTAAAGCAGGGGACAGCTGAAACTTTTTACCACTGTTTTGAATGCCCTCTAGTGCAAGTGCTATTTCTGGAAAATGGGCCAACTGGAAAAGCTTACCTCTGTGTTAGGGATTCTGGGTAAAGGCATGTCTTTACTAAAACAGAGAAAGAAGGGGATAAACAGAGTTGACTTATTACTAGTACAACCTCAATATTCTTTTTCCCTTGTGATGAAGCAAGCGGAAACCAGAACAAAGCCTTGTTCTAATTTTTAAAAATTGACCAGCAGTTTTGATGGGCCACTTGGAGCATCTCTGAGAGGTTTTGTCTTCAGCAGATGAGAGGTGCTAGCACTATGTCTTTGATATGGCTGCCACAGTTGGGTACTCATCAATTCTGACAATGCTGCACCAGATTCCCAACTCCTTTGAAACCAGATGACATGGGAAAGAAAGTGGAAATTTTACTGCATGATGTACAAATGCATGCAATACACAACTGCCTAAATACAAACTTAAATAGCATAAATAATTCAAGTAACATAGCAGCAAGATCCTGTTCCCAGGTATTTATTTGATCTACTTATAACACAAGAGAACTGATGCAGAAGGGATGCTAAGATCTATATATCCTATACATCTTACTGAAACCTGGAGAACAGCAGGGCTCTGAGCACAGCATAAGACCTCTAAAAAGGGATAAGACATCCTTTACTTAGCATTGATGATGTTCATTAATTACACAGATATAGCAGGTATTCAGCAATGCCACCTCAGGCACTCAGGCAGAGCTGGAGCAAGAGCAACTTGCACAGCACCTGATGTGCCACAAGCAGAGGAGACATGAAGTCCCTCACATCTCTACTTGGAATGACAAAGAGTGCCTCAACTTTGTCCCCACCTGTCCATACTGGAAACAAGAACGAGGCTATAAAAGGCTGCAGCTGGCAGGGGCACAAGAGCAGCAGCAGAGGTGGGATGTCCAAAACATACAGGGAGCATAAAAAGTATCTTTCCAGGGTTAAAGACTACTCCCTGTGTCTTTCCATCTGAAGTGTTTGTTCCTTTGAGGTCCAGCAGCCAGGCAGAGGAAGGGAGAAGCAGTAAGTGACAGTGATTTGGGTACATATAATTGCTCTGGATGTCTACATACTACCATAGGGTCCCAGGAGCAGTAAGTAGCATTCATTAAGGGACTGAGGACCTCTGTTTAACACATGGTGACTCAATATGACTTTGAGATTGTGCCACTACAGTTTGCAGAGCTTCACTAATTTTTGTGAATAAAATGACTAAAGTACATGGCAGCCTCCCTAAAACATTACACAGCTACTAACTGTGATGTTCTTCATCATACCTTCCTCCACACAACCCAAATCAACAAATGCATTCTTTCTATACCACTCACAAGTTGGTCTCCAGTAACACAGTTTTTACTATATTATTGTTCGGTATGATATCTATGACCTTTCCATTTTACCACATTCTAAAGACAGTGAAGAAGAAATAATGACACAACATTTCAAATTGCCCCACAGCTGAATAAACGAGCATCTCTGAATTATTGCATAAAAAACCCCAAACAACCAACCCCAAAACAATCTGCAATTTTCTTTAGTTTAGAAAATAGCACAAGGATGGGAAGACTGCAGACTAATAGAAAGTTCCAAAACATTACTACGCAACTCCTACAAATGCTATGAGCTAAAAGAAAGCTATGCTAGAACGTGCATTTTTCTTCCTGAACATATATCCCTTAGGAAACCATGCAAGTATGACATTTGAGCTCAAGTGTACCAGGCAGAACCATATGCTTGTCACGAGTAAGTAATGCACGTCTTATTCACATACCTCATAAGTCTATGTACAGCATTACATATTTTATGCCCATCATATATACAGATATAAAAAAAAAAATCAGATCACATGTACCTCACAGATGCAAGTAGCACATGTGATTACCTACATATGCTGTAGTACAACAACGTCAAAGAGAAAAAAGCTGAACCCACTCCTGCTTCCAGTTGTTCAGGCAAGCCTTTCATTATTCTCACCTGTAGCCTAGTTAGGAGAAGTGTAGAAGAACTTATAACCTACTGGCTAAATGTCCACAGTAGGAGGCAATAGCAGATCAATACCATGTGCTCGGATCAGGCTTTGCTGTGAACAGTGTGCTCTGGCAAGCTCTGGGTCATTGCCCAGCCCTACCTGTGAAATATCTGCAACTGCAACGTGTTACATTTGGGAAGCTTATGAAGCCTGACCTTCATACATGAAGAGAAAAAAAAAAAATAAAAAAAAATTAATCGCAACACCCATCCCTGCATGCTCTGTTAATCAGACCAGACCTTTTAAAACAAGAAGGGCAGATTTCATCGCTCAGGAACACTATCAGCCTTTTATTGAAAATATTACCAAAAGACAGTTTTTTGGACATATTTTCCAGGGACAACAAGACAACTAAGGGCTTGTATTTTTTCATGGAATCAGCAGTCTTTTCATCTCTATTGTTGTCCTCTATAGATCAAGACTTCTGCTGGTGTGGGAAGCGACTGCAGAATGGGACATTTAGAGGCTTAAGCTACAAGAGCCTGGAATAGTGGAAACAGAAGCTGGCCAGCAGGGGAAAAAAAATAAATAAATATAATCAATCCCATCTGCTTTATAAAGCAATCCAGAGCACTGAATAGTTGCCTAACTGCCTTCCACCTCATGTAATTTGGCGATATCAGAAAAAGTAACACCTATGCTAAAGGATTAATGAGGAGAAAGTATAATAGATTAGTGGGAGAAGTATACACATTCATGCTTGCCTGTAAATCTGAGCTCAGCATGAAAGGGAAACTATTGTACAAAGCTTTAATGGACAGGGTTTTTCAGCAGTACTTCACCTGATCATTTTGTAGTAGTCCAAGAAAAGTCAAAGTAAATTGGAAAATTCTAACCAACAAATCAGGCTTTTAATTATGTCCCGAAATGAAGTCAAAGGATAAGTTTTCCAAAACAGATTAATCTATTTTCAGTGTTTTTTCCCCTTCATAGACACCAGAGATAGTCTGCATGTGATTAGAAGTTACAAAAATAGTAGAATAGTCAACTGTAGTCTTGAAAGGATGCTTTAATTTGGTATTTTCTTCAAACTGATTTCACTTCAGATAGTACTGGCAGCAGAATGAGATACACCCGATTCAACAGTTCATCTTAACAGAAAGGCACTAGCCTGAGATTGTTGGTGTACCCATGCGGTAGTTGTAGAAAAGCAAATAAATATTCATTTACAGTCCCTCCAGCCGCATGCTTTAATGCTCTCTTATCATCTGGTCCATTAGGATGACATGAATTGTAGTATAAATGAAACCCTTTGTATCTCGTTGTTAAGTAAACTTTGCCGTATCATTTTCTTTGGTACAGATAAATTTTTTAGCAACTTGGTTAGAGGATTCAAGCAGTTCCCTTAGAGAAACCTTTTCTAAAGATTTAATTTTCTCCCCAGAGTAGGGCATGTTAACAGAAGTTAACACAAACACAGGTGGTAGAATAAATCCTTATGACACATCAAGACCTTTGCTGAAAAAGTGAAGCCCACACTGCATCGGGTAGCATGGTACCAGACCACTTCTTCCCTTTGACTTTCCTTCCATGAGGAAAAAAAGGGGTAGTTAATTTACCTGGTACAAATTCTTTCCTGGGTGACAGAAACTTTAGTATATTCATCAGATTTTGCACTGCAAATGAGGTTTAAATTTCTATAATCAAAGATACTTGATTGCTTTAAATGGTTGATAGAGCTTCCATCCTGGCAAAATCCTACACATCTTCTCCTAGGCACTAAAGCAGCTTGACGTTACTCTGGCGCAGTAAAGTGGCTATAAGTGGCTGTAAGTGCAATGCACATCAATTTTAAAGCCTCCTTACACAGGCAGAGAAGTGCAATGCAGACACAGTATAAATGAAAATCCATTTTTGTGTGCTGAATTCAAAACCAAAAAGCATCTATTCATAAAATGGTCCTGCAGTATAGTTCCCTGCAATCAATATAGTCAACATATTAGGAATTCATTGTAATGAAACTAAATGAAAAATAAACCTTTTTTTTTTTAATTATTTGTATTACAGCAGCACCCAGGAGCTGCACAGCCCAGGGTTCCCTGTGCTTTGGTCTAGAGATGTTTCCAACAGAACAACAGATCCTGCTGAAAAGAACTTACAATCCCAAGAAGAACACTGTGCTTGCATCTGTCCAGCACACTACTGTCTATTTCTGAAGAGACCATTTTTACTATTAGTGAGTTTCTCTGTCCACATAGGACAGACATTTCTTTTTCCAGTATGCACTTCTGAGGAACCCTGTTAAAAGGCTCTTTCTGTGTGTGTGGCGTTGTATCTCTCCCCATCCTTTCAGAGACTGCTTCAAAGTACCCTTCCTAGATACAAAAACCATGAATGGTTCACATCATCATTCAATGGAGATAGAACAGAAGTGAAAGCCATTTGGGTTGAGCAAGGATTTAAAAGGTGCAGTTCCCTGCACAGGTTTCCAGCTGCTGTCAGTCCTCCACTGCCAGCTGAGATTTGATGCACACTCCACTGAACTCAGCGTTGTGTTTCCACTTGCAGGGCTGGGCTTGGACACCGAGACCGCAGCCTTGCTGGGGGCCAGGACCTGAGCTTTACCCTGCAGCTCAGCAGTACAGAAATGTACAGCTTTGTGTTAAGCATCAGGAGATAATTCAAAGTACAGGGCTTTTTTCCTTTTGTACAATGCACACCTAAAGAGTCACTCATGACTAAGACTCCCGATCCATACATAGTGGGACACGATGGCGTATATACAATCCAGAATCCATTACAGTTAATACTGCACTATTTACGCTCATCTGCCATAAATTTAATATTGTTGTTATGGCTGTCCCATTTAATGTACTCTAAGAATGCTCTTCAAGCCAGTATCAATTACATTTGCAAATAAACTAATGCTTTGGGTGAAACAAAGTGAAAACATTCTTCCTCTGAGAAATTTAGTACTTTGTATCTGCATCTATTCTGAGTGAGTCTTGTGTTTTATTCAATTAAGTACCACAGAAGATTACAACGATCCAGAAAACATTATATGAAAACATCGATTCTACAATAACAACATTGGATGAGCCATGAACTGCTACCAATAACATAATCATGACGCATCAAACTCAATTACAACTTCAAAATAGTCCTTTAATTTCACAGTAATTATTTAGTGTTATTTTCAACTCAACTCTTACCACTGACATTTGCACAAAGCTGTCTCTAATTTCAAGGCTGATATTTTGTGACTTCAGTCTAGACACCTCACACAAACTTTCAGGTAGCATGAATTTTCTAGAATAATATGTGTTCTCTTCCTCTTCAACGTTATAGTTTGCAAGACTAGATCATGCAGGCACATCAAGCAAGGGGGTTTGTAACAAACAGACATTAGTATTTCTTTGCATTTTGCAAGCCTGCAATTTCCCTGACGATGGTCTGGATTGGCCAGTCTAAGCCCTACTCAGGAAAGGTTTCAAAAGAAATCTCTTTGACACCTTTCCCTTCTGTATTAAAAAAAAAAAAACAACAAGAAACCAACCCAAAACCCAATGAAAGCTCAAACCCAGATGTCTGAAAGGTAGACACAAGGAGAAAGAATTTCCAAGCTAGTTCATTGTGCCATCATGGACATTTGATACAACTAGAACTTTTTGCAATATAGTGTCACATAACGTGTGCAACTTTATCAGATGTATCATTCCAGCCTCAGTACGATGGTTTAAAAGGCAATACCAATTCTCATTAGATCCACAGCACAGCTCGTAAAATGTCACTCTTCCCTTACAGATCAGGAGTCTTTCCAGCAGCCTTCTTTAAAATTATGTTTATTATCAGCATCAATTTCCATTTCACCATTCACCTCAGAGGAAGAGCAGATGCCTTTCAACACTTACAAGGCAAAGCGACAATAATTGCTTTACCCACTATGGAAACACAGCCAGTGATGGGGTGACACGAGGCAGCTCTTCCTAAATCACAGCAGTCCCTAATGACAAGTTAGTCAGCAACTAAGGAATAGCACCGGCCAGTTTTGGGTTTGGCTTTTGGTTGTTGGGTTTTTTTTGTGGGTTTTTTTCCCCCCCCCAGGATTTTCTTGAGCTACCAACCTTTTACTCAGGGCTAAAACACACCTGCAAAGAAGGAAGTATTTATGAGAAAAGACTGTGCAGACCAGCACGTTTGGAGAGGTTGCTAGAAGGTGCAACTACATCACCACGAACGAATGATGTATGGAAATTTCGTTAAACTCCTCACTCAGCGAGGCATGCAAGAAGCCCAAATTCCATTAAGAAAACAATCAATTTCTGGCCTTCTTGAAGAAAGAGAAAAACTTGACTTCATTCACACAGAAAGTGCAAAACCCAGGAGAGAGATAAAGAAGCCCCAAAATACTTTCCTTTTCAAAATACCAATAAATGCTGATACTCTTTTTCTTTTTAATATGTATTATTACTGCTTGAACCTTCAGGTCTGACACTACAGCAGCTTGTCCACCCAAATATTTAGCAAACTTGATAATACTTAGCTCTAATAACTTCAAAGCCTGAGAAAGCACAGGAACATCATCATTTCACGCATCAGATCTGTTTAAGAAGAGATACAAAGTACTGCTCACAAGCCGTAACACAAACATTATTGTCCCAGCAATAAAAATCATAGAATGGAAAAATCACAGTAATATTACCCATTTTCAAGTTTCATGAAAAAAAAAACAACAATCAAAAGTGAACAAGACTCTGGTCATGCTGCTTTCACTGGAGAAACTCCAAAGGAAAATATAACAGTTTAACACAGGGTAATGAAATTATACATTTTCTCCTCAGCTTGAAGGCAGCTGCCTGGCCAAAAATAAATTAAATCTAGTTTTCAATATGTAAAATTTAAAGGCTCTTTTCTGTTTTTGCAGTTAGTTTTGCTACTGTTATCTGTCATACAGCAATACTAAATTGAACGAGTGTATCAATCTGTCAAATACTGTAATAAAACTGGAGTCTGTAAGCACAGCCACCTTACAGGTGAAGCCATTTCTGAGTGAAGGATATCTTTGAATCAGCAGGCAAGATAAAAACCACAAAACATTTCACATTGGATGAAACCAATGATCAGTTTAGCACACCTTATAGCACAACAGCCAGAATCAGCCAGAGTGCAAAAAGACTATCACAAACCTGCACAAATTTTCCACTGTTAAGAGATATTAATATTCATTCCAAAAGCTCTTTTTATAGATTTCTCATCTTTATGCTTATAAATGTAAATGCTTTTTAGTCACATAAACACAGAAGTATAGAGAAGACCTGACTAGAAAGTACGAGTGGGTGAATTAATTGTGTAGAAAGCATAATTAATTTCAGAAATCATAATACCCAGGAAGGATGCTGTGCTTCCAGCTTAGCTTTTGCCTTCATCCCTACTACTTAAAATTTGACTTAAGTCTGCATGAGAAGGGGAAAAGATGTCCTAATAATCTGTTTGATCCCACCCCCTTCCTTCGTCCTCTTCTACTGTGCAAGGAAAGGGCTCCAAACTTCCAGGTGTCGCGGTCCTACACCCCACATACATCCCTTTCCTCTCCTCCACTAAGGTTATTTTGCACATCCCCAATCAAAAACATACCTTTTATTCCCCGACTACTGAATGGCCAGTTAGTTTCATTTGTTCAACAACCTACTGTCTCCTCCTACAGGACACCATTCACTTCTTCCCAACTCCTTCAGACCTCAGCACCTCTCAAACACTCACCCAAATGCCCCATCCCAGGACTTTCCTATCCTCCAGCCTTGCCACAGGTCTATTTACTGCATCCCTCTTCATGCACCAGGCTTCCTCACCACCCTACAGACAGGCAGCATAGGACACATTTTCCCTCCCTGCAGGGCCCTCAGCTCCTCATTCATCACTTTCCATCCTTCTCATGCATGGGGTAAAATTGGGGATGCCGATTACTGGCAGGACATCTGCCTTTCATGGGCTAGATCTGGCCCACAGTTTGACACCTGAAGAGCCCTGTGTCGCAGTTTGGTGTCTGCTTTGGGGTCTCCTTTCCAAAACTAAATAACACCAATATTTAACAGTTTCCCCATGTGTTAGATTTGCTCAAGCCTCAAAGCAACCTCATCAGCCATCTCTGAGCCCAGCCATGCATGCAGCGTTCCAATGAAGCTACAGTGCTTACTTATATAATTATATTTATATAATTACATTATAATTACCCTCTGTATTATCCACCATTCCATTTTTTATGCATTTTAACATCTTGTTTGCATTTTATTAATTCCTTTTTTTCCTGAATCCTGCTAAGCTCGTGGCCTCAGTGATGTATTGTGGTGATGTAGCTCCAGAGGTGCACTGTCATTCAAGCAATTACGGTTGTCCATTATCAACTAATTTCCATTGTCTATAGAAAAACTCAAGGTCACACTATTCCACTGCAGCTTTGGGCTGATCACCCAAAAGAATATGCCACTAATAATTACTGTTTAAATGCTAGAACAGATGAATAGTGAACACATTAGCAGTGGTTCAGCTATGAAGATTATGCTGGAGGAGGAGATTATCACAATGCCAGATCCCTGAAGGTGCCGAGTACTTACAATTCCTGTTTGCATTCCTGCTGGGTCAGTGTGAGAGGGCTGTTCTGGCACGGTAGAGTGTAACACAGAGAACTGCAGTGAAGGCATGCATGGAAAGTGTGTTCCCTTTACACTGTAGGACAGATCCTACAGCGTCATGGTCTGACTGCAGTTCCATCTGCTTTGAATAAAAATCTCACCTGCAAGAAACCTGTTATAGCTGTTTCGGTCTGCAAAAGAAGACAAAACACTCTGAGAAAGAAACACAAGTGACCAAAAGCAGAGGTAAGGTGAGGGTAGAGATTGCCCCTCTAGTACCACATCTACTGCCTCAGGACACAGCAGGTTCAATGTAACACCAACCCCTATCACTTTGAAGCATGAGAAGACAAGTGGAACATCACACACAGGGTGGGGATGGACAGCTGCCCACTGCCATTGTTTGGAGACAGGAGCCCCCAGAAGCAAGTGTGGGAAGGAGCCCAGTGCAGAGAAAAATGCTGAAACTATCATACTGCATTCTTCATCCTCTGTTAAATATTTTCTGACATCACATTCAGCAGTGCTTGAAACAATCTAGTTTGCCATCATTAATACTTATGAGGCTAATCATCACCCCAGGCAGAGCTGAGCTTCTTCAAATATGGAATTGTGCCTCAAGGGCAGTCTCTGCCAATGGTGGACAGAAGACTTTTTTTACAGAGATGAAAGGTTATCACGCACAGCCTTGAATGGCTTGTCATGGTCCTGCCTCTTACTGAGCCTGAATCCCCCCCCTTTTCTTCTACAAAATTGTAAGTCTAATGCTCAAAACAATGCAAATGTTGCATAAGGATCTGTAAAAGCTCATCTAATGTATGTAGTGTACTACACATATTTGCTCTCCAGCTCTCTGTATCCCTCTGCAATGTTACTGACACTATTTGTTCTTCTTCCTGAGGTAATTTTTAATCATTTTCAGGAGATAATGTGCGTTTATTAAGTAGATCAATATTTTGCATGATATGATTTCAGGAAAGCCAGATAATTTATAGACTTTGCTTGACATTTGTCTTCTAGTGCAATAATGTGTTTCAGAAACTCAAGTAAATTTATAAGCCAAGAAATCCCTTTCCCCGAGTCCAAGCAAACAATCCTCTGTCATGTGCTTGCAGAAATGAAACATATTTCTCCCTTATTGGTTATACTCTTACCAAACAATTGCATTGACACTGGTTTTTTTCATGAGCATTGCTTATATATAGCAACTGCATTAGACCTTCTGCACAATCCTTTTGAACCACCCCATCCTTGGAGATGGATCAAAAATTCTCTGCCAAAGCTTTCAATTCCACTTGCTGCTTCCATCTCAGTTCTGGGATGTAACTCATCTGGACCCAGTGCCTTGTCAACTTTTAACAGCTCTAATTGCCTAACTATCTGCTCTGGCATAATCATAAAACCTTTTAGCATTTTGTATTGCCCCCAGGAAAATGTATTCTAGTCTCCGAGGTGACCTTCAGCTTTTTCTCTTAATACCTAAGGCAAAGAATTCACGGAGGCTCTTTGCAATGACAACCTCATCTGTCACTCCCTACTCATGTCTCTTAACACCCTCATTGACCTTGGCATTGCTACATTGTTTCTCTGTTGCTTAAGAACATTGGGGCTGTTTATCCATATTTCAGTTACTATCTAACAGTCTTAATTTTTAGATGCCTTTTTCTTTTCTCTATGCGGACTTTTAATTTTTTTTTAAGTTTTTCTCATGACAATGATGTGACAAGACTGACAGCCGCACTGAACAAAGGACTGGTTTTTTCTTTTTTTATTTGAAAGCTATAATTAAACATTCCCTCACTCTCTTTATACATGTGCACACACACATTCAATTGGCAGTTGGTTTTGTATGTGTTGTAGTTCAGATAGGTAATTTTCCTTATTCAAACCTCCAGGAAATTGGGACACTCACAAGGGTAAAACAGGAAATCACTTGAAATAAAAACCCATGAGTATTTACATCCAAATCTTTGCGTTTCTGATACGTCTGATCCTTATATTCATCTCTGTATGCAGAAGGGACTAAAGAGCTGAAACACTGGAGGGAACTTGCTCTCAGCAGAGATTCTTTGGGGCAGACTCTCATTTACTTTAAGCTTCTTCTTGTGCTACTCGTCGGAAGAATGTGAGGGGGAGTTGAAATAAGAATGACAACACCCCTTATCCTCTATACCATCTTTCCCACCAATCCAGCATTTCCCTACTGCTTTTTCCCAATCTACTACACAGACCTTTCTAAGCACTAGGCTACACTATCCATCACACGTGATCAGATCAAGTGTCTTATTGCTGGTGCTGGTTTCCCCATTCTTAACTGCATTTTCTCATACTTCTTCCATTTTGCCATAATGTTACCTCTGCTTTCTCTGCTGAAATCTACATGCAGAGGTTGCTTTGTCCCTTGGGTTAATCAGCCAACCCAAGCTTTTTGAATCAAGTCTCATTAAGTGGTTCCCCCTTCATCTTCACTTCTATTTTTTTGTGTATATTCAAATATCTCCTTAGTAGTAAAGCACCCAGACCAGTTACAGCCCAACAGCAAGGAGAGATTCCCACATTCCATGTGTCTGTGACTCGTTCCTCAAACAGTCCAAACAGGCATTCCGCTTTATGGGAGCAATATCACATGGCAAATATAAGTCTACTTTTTTCATAAAAGGCTTTCAACTGAGCCAGGTTTTTTTAAGCATATTCCCTTCTTCCACTTCACCCAAACACATTAATTTGTATTATGCAGGGATGAAATTAACTCCATTATCTGTGAGCATTTATCATCTCTATGTCCCTTTGTAGTCTTTTTCTTTCTGCTTATTACTCACAGTTCCTTCCTATATAGCGTCACGCACAAATTCATTAACAGGCTGTTTACTCCCTCTTCAGGATCATTAAATGAAGATGCTAAATGAGACCTGACCTAACACAGACAGCTGCAATAAGCATTTCCTTGTAAAGAGAGTCTTTGCCATTTGTCAAAAACTTTGTACTAATTTTCAGTCCAAAGTTGTTTACATTGAGACAATTTCAACAAGTTTTCAAATTTAGACTCGGCCCATTATTTTGCCCTGACAGAAGTTAGTAAAAGGGGCCCATAACACAAAACCAAGAGTTCTTTAAGACATTAAACTGATCTCTGCAGACGCTCTGTCCAAATCAGTAAGAAAAGCTAAATACATCTGTGGAGCCATCAATAGCATGAAACAAAACCAGTGATCCTCAGTTGTCTCAAGAGTCGGAGAGACTGTTTATAGGGTACCAGCCGCACTCAGCCCTGGGCTGTTGAAAGACGCAAATCGATTGGAGAGAGTCCAGGAAAGGCTCACAGATTTCCTAAAATACATCATATCTGAGGAAAAACTTGAAAGAATTCAGATGGTTTAATTTAGAGAGGCAGAAGAGATGTAACGTCTCTCAGGAACGGCATGGGTATAATTAAACTTGCCTTTGGACAAAAGGGTAAATTAGATGACCTTTAGAGATCCTGTCCATTCCTATTTTCTCTGATGCTTTGATTGCTTGGGTCGCTTCCTCAAAGTTCCCTTACAGACAGCAGCTGTCACAGACAGAAGCCCTGCAGCCCCAAGCCTCACAGTTTAGACCCAAAATACATCCACTGCTGCTCTGGGGTTGCAACTCCCCTCAGATCCCATGGCTGAGGCAGTGGATGCTCAGTCCCCTGCCAAATCTGCATTTCAAGGGCAGGAAAAATCAGTGAGCACCACAATAAGGGCAAGGACTGGAAGCACTCACCTCAGGATGCCAGGGCCAAGGTAAAAAATCCTCCCACTGGGCATCAGAGAGCACCTTAGTTCTAGATGCTCCACTCAGGCACCCGCAACAGGGAAGGGAGACACCCAACAGCCTGAAAGTCACTTCTGGAAAGGTAGATCTCTGTGGCCCACTAAGGACAGGGAAGTTGCTTGCAGCATTGCTGTCTGTTACATGATTCAGTCTGCCCTTAACTGCAGAAGGACTCAAGGAATGTCCTGCTTCAGCAATGTTATTGCTTTTTTTTTTTTTCCACTTCTAACCATCTTCTTGGCCTCTCTATGAAGAGGTGTCATTAGCACAATTTATTATCAGAGACCACTTACCTCAAAGCACTTGCCCCTAGTCTTTATTTCTGCAAATTCTTAGAGACAAACATTTTTCCTTTTTTTTTTCTTTTCCTTAACAAACAAGGCCATGCATCATTCTCCACTCATCTCTCCTTCACTATGACTCTGGGTACTAGTCCCCAGAAACAATTCCTACTAACTCCCACCATGATGATGAAGGAATATCTACCATCCTAGATCTTATCCACGTCTCCAAAACAGCTGCTTTTGCTTTTTATGTTCTCTTGGATTTGTGAACTTGTACTATCTATTTACAGATATAAATACTTTAACTGTAATTTGTCTGATATGTTTTCTTTCACAGTCATGCCCATAAACCTCAGATTAAATCTGCTGCTTAATTAATTTGCACTTAAAGTGCATGTCTCTCTTTGCTTTCCTCGGAGCAATGGTTCTGCTCCCTGCTGTACTCGCCACCACCTCCTCCTCTGCTTTCCCAGGGATATCAATTGCTCTTTCTCAGGTACTGCCCCGTCTGTACAGACTACATACAGCTGTGCAAAACTCCTCATGTTTAGAAACAATTGTCAGCACTGGCATTTGGTGAGGGAGAATTTGGTTTTAATCAGACACTTTAGGTAACTTTATGCATCTATCCTCTTTGATCATAAAAAGGGAAGAACTACCTGTGCTTGCTTTAAAAATCTCTGCTCGACAGCAAATTGCTCAATCCAGCCCAGAGAAGAGATTCACTTCTAGGTGAAACAAGCACACAAAATATTTTCTTTGATCACAGGAGATGAATATAATCCTTCCCCCCCCAATTTCCTCTGCTCATTTACCTACAAAACATGCTCTCACTCTATCTCCTCCTGCCCTGGCTCTCTGCTGAACCTCATCCCCGCCACTGTCCCCAGGCCAGGCAGGTCACCCCAGCATTTCTGAGGAAAAGGGGAGATTATTGCCAGTTCACCTTTCTGCCCAACAGCTCAGCTCCTGCTGACCCAGACAGCTCCACTTTCTGTACCTGGGCAGGCAGACAGACATATAAGGCACCAGAGGAGTTGAATTTACTGTAAAAATATATATCTTTCAACACCCTGCTGGCTGGTAATCACTGTGTAGCTCCCCTCCACCACCAAAAGACAGAGGAGAGGAATATATATACAAAAGCCAACTGTGTCAAGTCTCAAACAGAGCAATGACTCTTGCTGTCTCCTTTCCCACCTGCAGCCAGGCATTACTGTGCCCAAGAGCTAGTGGGGCATCAGTAAAGGAGGCTGGATTAGCAATTAGCACCTGTGAGCAGCAACCCACATATAGGGAAACACTAGCACTGAATAATTGCAGACGTATGCATCCACTGCCTTGAAAACTGTGCCAGTTTTGCCAGAGAGCAAGGAGAAGACAAGGTAGGTACTCTCTTTTGCTTAAAGGAAAAAAAATAATCCCCTAAAGTGGAACTGGACCCTGTCAGACTATGGTGCTGCCTGTCTACCATGATGCTAAGGTCCATGGAGAGCAGGTCAAGCTCCCACAAATCACAGGTTGGACACTACCCGACCAGACTTCCCAAAAGCTGCAGATCAGCCCCTGCCTCAGACCAGCTACCCAGGACTCACATTTGGTATCCCAAGGAAATTCTAGGGCCACTGTGGAGACTTTGGCAACTGCCCTTATCCTATACTATATATACCTAGATACGAACACACAATTATATGTGAAATTTTCTGTAGTGGTTGGTCGATTTCCACTACCGACTGCTTGTAAATCTCTGTACAACAGCCTCTCTAAGCTGTGTGAGCTCTGTATAGATTGTGATGTACACACACACACAATGTGCCCTCTATACATATTTCTACTGCATCCATGGCTACAAACCTGGCTGTCCTCTACACCAGGTATTACTTTAATGAAATGCAAAGTGTCTGAGCAATCAGGCAGCAAAACCAAGCTACGAGTTAGTGACTGGATTAGCCAGATCCCACCATCCAGCATCAAGAAAACTATTTACAAGATTTTATTTTCGCCCCACAGTAAAATTACTGTACTTTATTTTCCTTTAACTTAATGAGAATAACAAACAGATAAAAGAAGCAACCTCAACCTTGAATACAGTTGGGCAATATCTTAGATGAAATCAATTTGCACAGCCTGTCAGAAATGAAGAATGGGATTATAATGGATTATTTTTGTACAAGCTTTTGATGTTTTGTGTAAATGTTTTTGGTTTGGTGTTTCTTTTTTTCAAAGAGAGATGTTTAACGGCAACTGCTGAAAAACTATAAAATACAGTACTTATGAGCACCATGTACTGCCTTGGAGTTTTGAGTGAAATTGCATGCAGAGGATAAATATATGTTCCACAGCAGGAGAATGACTAACAGAAGCAGCAGTATTAAAGTATTTTTATTCTAACACTTTAATACTACAAACCCTAGCTGAAATCCTACTAAAGAAGGCATAAAACTCGTGTAGTATCCAACCCAAAAGAAAAAAGTTTGTGAAGCAGGAAAAACATGCTGGCATATTATTAAAATGTTCTTCATGTCCAGCAGTGTACTACAGACAAAAGTATTCTACCCTGTAAATCTTGGAAATTATAATTATCACTCAGAAAATTTCATTGCCCCTTATACTTGTTCAGCATTGTTGTCTTCAACCATCTACGAGCAGAGCCCAGTGCACTGAAATATACATCTACTTCCAGAAACACAAATGGGGAAGGAAACACCCACAAGTTTTTACATTAGCAGAAATGCCTCCTCCTCACCAGCAACCTGCCAGGAAAAGTCTCTCTGAACCAAGCAGCTCAACAAGCTGAAACCTTTCCAGGTTCATGATAACCTCAGCCTGATCCTACCATTCTGTCCTCTCCAGAGAGTCTGTTTGGAGATTAAAAAGTAGCTACATACAGCATCTCCTTTTTTCTAAGGGAAAAAGGAGAAAAAGAAAATGAAAATTTAAAACAAAATCCAGGTGACACAAAGAGGACAGAGCCTTTAAACACCCTGAGACTGCTGTTCAATATACAAAATAGCAAGAAATGCAGGACTTGCTTTCTTTGTAACCTCAGCATGAGTGCTTTTCATTTAAAAATCTTATCAGCATAATCATTTCTCATTTACAGAGAGAAAACTAGTGCTCAGTGATGATTTATGGTCACTAGAAGCCATTATCATTGCTTAGTTGTGACTATAGTTATCCCTGTATAAATTGCATAGACCAATTAGGTTATTCACATTACTAATGTGTGACAGCTAATAATACAAATACTGCTTCAGGTCCTAATGATACCTCTGCTGTGGATTGTAAGAAAGTGCTTGTCTTACTAGGTGATAAGAGTGGTTTCTTGAGTTTGCTTTCTATATAAAAACTAAACACATGAATAGAGCAAAGAAAAATGTTATTTATAATCCTAAATATCATCCTATTCCCCAAAGTGACAAGATCAATATTGCAGCTTGGCACTTGCTACTGTGACAGATGGTGCTATTAAAATACCAAACGTATCTTTTCTGCAGGAAAAAAAAAATCATAAGCGAGGACATTATGCGTCGTCCTCATCCAATTTGCTTTTTAGGTTGCTAAAAAATTTTAACAAAAAGTAGAAAACACTTATGTGTTCCTCTTTCAAATATTAGAAAACACTATAAAGGACTATTATATCCTTTTTGGAACAGGGAAGTGAAGGATGCCTACAGCAGTCTAAAGACTGTCAGAAAAGAGATTTTATTTTGTTCCCAACTGTATTTTGCATTAATTTCACCAGGGCTCTTTCCTTTTTAATACAAGTCTGTACCAGAACACATAAGGTTGGAAAGATTACCGA
The DNA here is from genome assembly GCA_028565335.1 of Limnodromus scolopaceus. Lineage (NCBI taxonomy): Eukaryota > Metazoa > Chordata > Aves > Charadriiformes > Scolopacidae > Limnodromus > Limnodromus scolopaceus. The sequence continues at coordinate 7,805,791 of JAOXNO010000013.1, read as the reverse complement.
TGTATTTGTGAGCACCTCCATTCTATCTGCTGGGAGCCTGTTGCAAAATGCACCTGAGAAGAGCTCGGGTAAGAGTCAGTTGTTTCCCAATTCCCCACATATTTTAAATGAAGATTAGTTCAGGTACTTACTATGGGTCACTCACAGAGCTCATTGTATTGCTGAAGATCCTCCCAGCTGAAATCCTGTAGGCTAAAAGCCATCTGCAAGTGCATTGGCAATTGAGATTACTCATTGATAGAAAGTTCCCCATTTTTATTTCTCCCCATTAAGATTCCCAATTTGTTTTAATTACCTCCCCTCATCCCCATCACTTGTGTTTAATCCTCTGTTGTGAATTTCTCAGAGTTGCAACAATTGGCTTTGCTCTAGTTATTTATCTGCTCATTTAGATACTGGTACTTAGAAGAAAACAAGGAATTGGATGTCTAATCAGGAAATTTTTGTATTAATCACATCTTTTCAGATTTTCTGTGTAAACCTAGACCTGACATTTTCTTTCTCATAGTCTTATAAAATGTTAACTTTCCTCAAGCAAGTTCCATTTATTATGTTCTTTTTAACTCCAATGAATTCTGGGGATCTAGGTGATTCAGAAATATTTTTTTTTTTTTAATCTTAATGAGAATTGGCTGGAAAAGTAAGATATTTCAAGTGGGAGAAAACCAAAAAATCTTCCTATTGAAAATAGAACATTCTTGCAAAAGATAAACTAGGTGACAAGTCTTTGAAGTAAAGCAGAACAAACTCAACATGGAGCTTTCAATATCTGCATTAACAAATAAAAGTATTTCTTCCTGCCTGCTTCTGCTTCCCAGGTTCAACAACCCTCACCTTGTAGCCCCATCTACACTGCCCAATTGCTGTTGCTATTACTGTGGGGCAGAGCCCCCACATGCTTATGCTGACCAGAAGGGTTTCCTGCTGGTGGGGTTACACCAGATCACACATGCTGCCTCCACCACCAGGACTGCTGCATTATCTGTGCTCCCAATGATAAAATGAAACAACTTCTGTATTTAGACAAGGTCACAGTCTTGATGTTGAATTTCTGTGATATCACACAAACAATGCAAGAACAGCTCTCATGTCAGGTCCCCCTGCATGGTAGGAAGATAAGAGTCTTTACCAATATGTAGCTTTTGGTGGACAAAGCCAACATAACTTGACATAATTTGTACCACCAAGAAAACACTTGTAAGCCCCATTTGTTTAATTTACCATCAACAGGACACACGGCAGCTACTGCAAAAGCCTGTCTGCATTGGGTCCACACAATGAAATGCTAAATTCTTTAAAAAAGGGTTTCTGTGTTCCTTCAGTGGCAGTGGACAGACTTGGGTAATGACACAGAAGTTTAGGCATGGCTGCTGATGTTGATTTTCCTGGTTTCTGCACAGGAGGATGTAGGTGGAGATGTTTTTAGGGCTTGGAACCTGGACCAAGAATGCTGGCAATAGCTGCTCATCTTTTCATGTAAGACAGGAATTGTAGTCTCTGGACTAATAAAGGAGAGGGTGTTAGCGCTAATGAATGGAGACTTTTTAGGAGAATATAATCTAAAGGGCACTGTTAATACAGCAGAATCCAAGAAATAAAACCCTACAATAAGGAAGTACAAAGTCTAGTATAAACCACATACTCGTTATATGGGATATAAGAGTGCAACAGAAGACCAAATTGTCATGTCAGAAGCAGGAGTGCTGTTCAAAAACTGGGGTAGAAGATGGAAGAACAGTAAACTTCTCTAGAAAGCCCAGGATACAAAGAGATGCTGGTCAATACGAACTAATTCAGTCCAACGCAAAGGACGTAGAAGTCTGACTGTTTTAACATGCCTTTTATCTCATGCTCGACCCAGACTGCAAACCTGCTCTGGAACTGAACAGCATAGCGCTGTATTCCAGTTTCTTCAGTAGCAGGGTAATCTGCCAACTGTTGTGTTTTACAGCAATTCAAAACAGATGTAGCTAAATTTTAAAAACTCAACAAACCATAGTTGCATTGTTTCCCTGTGTTAAGGGCATGGCAGGGTGGAAGAATGGTGATTAGCGGTTAACATAAACAGGTGCCAGGGAACTGTTTGAGGATGGAGCTTATTAAGAAGTCTTGATTTACACACCAGACAAAAAAGAAAAAAGGTGCACATTGTTGCTAATGAAAATAACTTATATCTGAGCAACTGGTAGAAGAGATTTGGTAAAAGTGGGAAAGGAAACTGAAAGGTGCTTTGAAAGAATCATGTGAGATAATTAATCCTACAAGGAACATAACTATGCATTTATAGGGACCAGATAATAGCATTTTAAATGTTGGCAGGCAGGGCTAAGAAGGGATAGTCTAGGAAGAACAAATCCAAGAAGCCTCATTGCAAAAGTTAACCCTGGTGCTGCTATATACAATGTAGTCAAACCTAATGTCTAAATCTTGAAACAAATTAGATGTCTAATTTAAAATCAGAAACTGTTCCACGTCTATAAGTTTCCATTTTTGCTGAATTGGAAAAAGAGAAGAAAGAGCTGAGATTTTTAATGCCAAGAATAGAATGTAGAATGAGAATAAATACATTCACTAAAGGAAAAATGAGAACATTACATAAATTCCAGTATTATACAAGTCCTGTCTCTGTTATTAGAGGTGACTGAGTCAACTAGTCAAAGCAGCCACATTTTAAACAGATTAATCTTGAAGTTAAATTCTGGTAGAAGCAACAGAAATAGTGCTCTTTTTATAATCCTTTCCTGTGTCTAGGTAAACTGGGGAAAGACCAGCCCCAGAGCAGATGGGTGGGGAATATCAGAGTCCTCCACCCACCACCTGGGAGAGGGAAAGACCTACAGTAATTCCTTTCCTCTTCAAGCAGTCTAAAGCCACAGGCTTCAGGGGGTGGGCCCTTTCTGCGTATGACAGTGTCTGCTTTATTTACTGACTTGACAACCCTCCAGGAACTCCAGTAAGGTGTTCCTTACCTACTGCCATGCTGATTTAAGACACTTGTTGTTATTGTCTTAAATTTTCCTTTTAGAGAGTTTCTAAATAACAAAGAAACTCGCAGTAAATTATTTAAAATACTTCCCTCACCGCCCTTGGAAAAAAATACAAAATCCGTGTGCAGTTTAACAATGCCCAACTTGTAAGAATCCAGAAAAGTCCTCAAAAATCAAACATCAAAGCTACCAGAGAGCTCCTCTACTTTCCCCAAATACAATGAACTGGTAAGATGTAGGTGATCAGGCCAGACAAACATTCAAGCAGAGAGAGGCAAGTAACAAATTCACTCACATGTGTACACTTTTACTGTCTGGGTCTACGGCAAAACTCCTACTCAAGACATGCTGGTAGACAGGTGAAGATAATTAACCAAGACTATGAAGGTGAGGAATAACCCAGTTCCTGGCTCTCCAGCAGCAGGAAGCCCACAGGAAAGTTTGTTAGCAGCACCACTGTGGTGTAAAAGCGGTGATCAAAGGAAATGAGAAGGCAAATGATTCAGTCCAAGAGCAGAGAAATTAAATGGATTTCTTTTCATTTTTCTTTCACTTCAGAAGGTGAAGGGGAAGTATCCATCCCAAGGTGACACTTTACAGGTAATGAAGCTGAGGCACTTGCAAAGGCAGATATACTGAGAGAAAAGGTGAAAGAACAGTTCAATAAATTAAAATGCAATAAATCACTCAGGCTGGTATCACTCCAAGAGCGTAGAGGAAATGAAGATGAGCAACCAAGGTAAACGTATATTTTAGTATTAAACCATTTAATTCACAGTTTCAAAGCGGTAGGGGGTGGTGAAAGCAGCGTCTGTTTATTAAAAAGGATGCTAGAGGCTGAGAGAGGGCTAGGAGCTACCCATTACCCGGTCTTGCCTCAGTAACATGGGACACCAAATGAGAGAGAAAAGAATGGGAAAAGACAATTCAGTGTTTGTTATAAAGAATGGGCAGATATGGCCAAATCCACAAACCACTGCAGTATTTGCCAGAGCAATTGAGCCAAATAAGATGAGCAGGGGAAGCTGGGGTCAAGCCACTGAGCATATTACTCTCAGAACAGCTGTAACACAAAAGCTGAAGAATAACAGTGGATTTCCAAAAAGACCTTCCAAACAGGCTGTCCTCGGGGTGATATTTGGGTAATAAACCAGAGATGGAGGGAACAGACTTCTGTACACTTTAGGAAAGAAAGTAGAATACTAGATGTGCATTTATTCTTAGCACACATACTGCAGGATGACAGCAAGGAGACCTAAAACCAGAGCTGCTCCAGCTGCTGGGCATAGGATTCATCTGACTAAAGGAAGATATCCACACCTGACCTCTCCGTATCATCAGTGGCTTTGTAGCCAACAGCTACCTGCCAATATATTCTATGTGATGCCTGGCAGAACGTGGGCCAGAAATCACACCCTTAAAGTGCCATTTTCTCTTCCACGACTATAAAGATAGCATGGAGTGACCAAGTCAAACATATACCACATGTATAAATTCTTTTCCAGCTTTTATATTCTAAAAGTGAAATCCCATACAGACTGACATCATTGCTTTCAAGGTACTGTTCTGGGGTTTTCTTCCCCCACTGCAAATATGTATCAAACCTGCATAGAAATTACAGGCCAGATCCACAGCAAACCCGAGTCCCTCTTGCAGCGTGTCAGCTGCTCTGCAGTGTTGAGGGACGTCAAGCGAAGATTACAGACCACTCATTTCAAAGGCAGCCCATACCCAAAACACAAATCAAATCTTCCTGAGCTTTTCAATGCAGGATCAGCTGCTAATTGCAGAGGTTTACCCTTCTCACCTCCCTCATGAAGAGCAGCAAGGAAGTTTTGCAGGGAGGACAGACTGAAAACACCAGACCACTGGAGTGCTTTTCTAGAGAGCTATTATCGGCTCAGCCAGGGGTGAAGCTCCAGGGGGGACACCAAAACCTTCTAACCTACTTTTCTCTCTAGTCAGACATTAAAATGCAGCAGCTGTTTCCCCAGGGAAGGCAGTGTGGTGAAGACAGCTGGATTTTCACTCCACAGCTGAATCCTGCTGAGACCATGGAAGGGTAAAGGAATAGATTCTCTTGCAGAGGCCAACCTAGCTCATGAGTTATCAAGCCTCCAGGCAAGCTGATTTACAGGTTCTATGCACATTATTTATTTGCAGTAATAAAATAAAATGAAATTTTTAAAAAACCCACATTTTTGTGACCCTAGTTTCTTAAGATGGGCACAATCCCATCATGAGAACAGATGTTGCAGTGACCTCACTGTACATGAAAAGGCTATTTTAGCTGACACGGGTATGGAGCCAGCAGACGAAACCACACAACAGGTTCAGGCACCAGATCAACCTGGAGACCACAAGCCACGTGCTACACTGTAAAGCCCCAAAGTGGATGGCACAATCACAGCAACAGACTCAGATCTTGCTGGAGTTTCACAGACATCAAAATTTACTAGTCTCTTCTCTAAATTTAGGATTCACACAAACTAAGAAGCTAATAAGATTTTTTTAGAGACAACAGCCTTTCACAGCTTCTCTCCTAAATTTCTGAGCAAACAATTCTTGCATTCCCTTGAATTTTAGCTACCAGATCTGTCGGGTCAGTTAAACAGTTTGAAGGGGTCAGGCCAAAACTCAAAATGGTAATCTGAGGCCCATTTAACTTCAGGGGTGAAGGTCACCACTTGCTGTGCTACTCTTACCAATTTCAGTTCATCATTTCAGCAACCCAATGCTAAACCAAGAGAATCACAGACACCAAATGCTCACCTGGGACTCCAGGATGTGCAACTCACATAAGCACCTCTCAGTGCTCTTCGCTCTCCAACTCCAGTCTCCAAAACACTCTGTGCTGAGCAGACCCCAGAGGCTACAGATTTCCACAAAGTCCCACTGCAATATTGTATGAGCCTGGAGGCAGCAACATAATCTCCTGATGGCTGTCCTTCTGTGCTCAAGTAGGAAAAGACCGGCTCTAGGATCCTGATATGTCAAAGAGGATCACCTGGGGCAAATCTGCCAGATCTTCTGCACAGGTGTGCTAGTTAAGAGTATTTAACTATATAGAATTTAATTACATCATCTCCACACTAGGCTGGGGTTGAGGCCATTTAGATGATATTCAATACAGCTGAGAGCACCTTTTTTGCTAATGCAGGAAACTATCTGGCTGTTTGCTTTGGTCCTGGGGAATTCTCTGCCTGTTTTCCACACGATTATTACAGGCTCCATTTGCAAACCTCAGGTCTCAAGAATTTATGTGTAGGCACTGAGGATCAAGGAAATACATTTTAGAGAACTCCCAGCACTTCTAAACTGCAATTAAGCCTGACTCATGGAAATCTATTTACAAAATCTCTTCTTAATCCAACAAGTTTATCACATAAACATATACGAAGCCCAAAAATCTGCAAAACCTAGAATTGCTTCACGTTTGGAGCCAAACTCAGTTCTACTTGTGCCAGAGGGAGTTTAGTCATACCAAGCATTGTATAAGATGAGTATATTTATAGGCAAACCTATGGAGTTATGATATGGTTACATCATTTTTTTTTGTTCTATTCTTTTTTCTTTTTTTTTTTTTACTGTGCGCAGTTTCTAGGCATACCTTTTCAGATTTGAAAGGATTTCAATACTTCAACATTTGACATTTCTTTATCATCTTTCTTGCAAAGAGCCCAAAATAATCTAAAACAATAAGTATGTCCCATAGGACCACTATAAACTCCATATAATTATTTCCATTTTAGCCACTGGGAAGCTAAGAAGTGACCTGCCTAAAATGAAGGAGCAGCAGAACCCGCAACAGAAATCTGGAGCTCTGGATCTGAACTCTGATCTAACTGTTAAATATTCTAGGTCCTACACGGATTTAATAAACTTTGTAGAAAGAAAGGAAAAAAAGGTACCTATTATATAAGGAACTGTATTTTTTCATTATTTCTCTTCTGGTTATCCAGAGAAAGCAGCCTCCAGTGGATAGGGTAGTGAGTGTAAGAGACCCAGATTCATCCTTGGCCTTCCACAATTATTCTGATCAAGCCACGGTCCCTGTAGATATTTCTTTCCTGAACAATAACATTAATGGTACTGCCTCAGTGAGCAAGCGTATTGTTGGAATTAACCCATTGCTTTAGTTGGTGCATCGCTGCAGATTATTAAGTACTATTGAACATCTGCATGCTAGGACGAAGTTAAAATTAGCCTTTGCTTTAGTTGAAGTTATCTCGATTTATCAGAAACTATTTCTTGAAGCTTTCCCTCTGCAGAGCTTTTTCCTCAGCACTCTGCAGCTCTGCACTTATGCTTAAGTGAAATGATTGTATCCCACCAGCTCTTTTGAGCAGGATAATTGGCAATTACTTATTTTTGACATATGCAGGAAATCTAGTAAAGCATAATTCAAATTCTGTTACCAGTGATGAACTCCTTTTGCAGAACAGTGCATTACAGTGCTCATCTCCACTGCCAATATCCCTGGCAGTTTTAATTCAAATCTCAGAAGTATTATGTGCGGCACATTGTTTCTTATCTGCAAGTTCCATGCTAGCAAAATTCTTTTGTTGTGTAACCTTGAATCCTTTTCCTACACTTTTTGAAACTTCTGCAACACTTGACTGGTTAAAAAGAAAACTGAACTGATTTCATCTTGTTCCTCTTTATTTTCATGGCTGAAGCTTTCCGTATAATGTGTATTAATTATCTCTTGCTCTTGTTATAAACAAATATATCTAGCCATGCAAATTGCCAAACAGCAGCTAATCTTACTAAGGCGTTTTTTAATGAGCGTACAAACAAAACTGCCCACAGATATGCCTGGTGGAACTCTACCTAGAAACCAGAGTGATGGGCTCATTACAAAAAGATTACACATTAGATATACAGCTCCCTCAGAGGATACAACATGTGAGAGTGGATTATCTGTGCACATTTAGAAAAAATAATTTTGCCACTGGTAAATTATTCCTTGGGCTATTGGATATAACAGGTATGCAGCACGTTATTGTCTCTTAGCTGTATCCAAACCTTGAAGGATTATTCTGAGTATTAAATCGTTCAGTGGCTGAATAAAAACTCATTACTTTTGTAAAACTGAAGTTGATTTGGAGATTGTAGAACAGAGGGAACCTAGAATTTTACAGTTAGTAAAAGTGTTCTTAGTTTTGTTTCTTTCTGAAGAAATTAAGAGACTTATTGGAAAAGAAAATATTGGAAGTTACTTTGAAGAGATTTGAATTTCTCTACTAATTCTTCAAATCCCAGTCTTAAAAAAGACCCATGGAAATTTAAATAACGTTTCTAGGGAAAAGTTGGTGCATAGACCCAGAATACTATTACACCCAACTCCAGCTGAAGATGAATAAGTAAGACTAAGTAAAGAGGATTTTGTCCTCGGTGCGGTGTCTAAAGAGAAATTCTCGCTCTTCAGAAATATCAGGGACATATTTTAGAAGTACATGCAGCACAAGATCATATATACTTTATTTTAAAATAGAGTACCACGTTTCTAACATTGGTGTTTATTGAGAATTTCTGTACAATTTAATTATGTGGTGTGTGAATTTATTGATCTGGTAGTTTAAACACTTTTTAAAAAATTCACTCAGTTATAAGCTATTGGATTTTGTAACGATGTCATTCTTAAAGCTTACCATTATCAGTGCAATAAAAGAGAAGCCATTTCTAATTAGATTTTCTTAATGTGATACTGTTCATTATGAATTGATTTTCTCTTTTCCCCTGCTATTCTAAATGAGTTAGGTGAAGTTTCATTTTTGTGCAAGTAGAGGTTAATTTTCACTGGCAAGGAAGCAGAGATATTGTACAAAAGGTTTATGAAAACCTCCTTAGGCGACTTTGTCAGATCACCTCTGTGTTGACTTTCAGTACCATTAGCGTTCAAGCCCCAAGCTTCAGCTCTAATACGTGTTGAAAGATTTGCAATATGACACAAACCTGTGAAGAGTCTGAAACTTTTTTCTTTAATGAGCATGGACTGCACAACAGCAAAGCACTGTCGTCCAGCAGCAGGGCTGTTGTAGTGAGGCACTTCACAAAAATAAATTAGTGGCAGCTACTACCAAAATGATTTGTAATGGGGATGTTAGTGCTGGTCAGTAGAGATAAATGAAGGACCTTTGATCATGGAAGCTTTGTGAGGTTATGGTAGGACAGTTAATGCACCCTGTCACCCCTCTCAGTCATTCACAGCTTGACCCGGAAATGGAGAAACACCTTAAGGGGTGAAGACTCTGTTTGGTCTTAATTTTCAAATTTCAAATTAATTTTCCAAGTTGCATGTGCTCAGCAAATGCCAGTTGCCCAGCACCGTTGGCTTTGGGTGCAAACAAGAGATCTCAATGCTGTGTGTGCTTCCAGATGGGACAGACAACAGGCGGGCAAACTCTTAAGGCCAAAGCACAGGGATAATGTCATTTGGTACACCCAATGGGTACAAACAGCACGCTTTCAACAGCAACTGGACTGTGCCAACTTCCCTAATGCTGTTTAAACAAATGCCTAAATGATTCAGAAATTAGATCCACAGCAAAACATGAAAGTATTCTTTTCATTCAGATAAGTGCTCTTGAACATAGATGCACAGACATACAAAAAGAGCTCATAACCTAAAAGATCCAAGCTCATTTCTGATCCGAAACAAAAGCCAGTTTGCTAAACACTGTAATTTGGGCATGAGCCATCCCTTCACCATTACACAACTGTTAAGTACCTTCTCTCACATTGTTAACTCTTATGTACCTCTAAGTCAATGGCACTATGATTTCCTTTACTTAGCGTGCTGACATTGAATTAGTTCCATAAGATCTGCCTATACCCTTTTATTTAAAGCAGAGAGTTTCATTACCGGTCTTCCTCTCCACATGGAAACAGCTTTTCCGCTGTCACATTCCATGGGGTAGGAACCGGAAACAGGAGAGGAGCTGCTGCATCATGGACATGCAGTACCAGCCAATAACAAAGGGAAAGTCTGAAAGTTCAGATTGCTGCTGGATCTTTCACAGGCTTATTTAAACCAGTTGATCATTTTAAAATATTCCTTTTGGATATCATGAACTCAGAGCCTTCCAGAGAAGCATGTTTTAAAGTAGACTTCAGTGAAAACATAGCAGGTATTGGACACATGAGAAAGCAGAAACAATCCCACCTCTAAAAAGCACAGGGAAAAGAGAAGGAAAGGTGAAAGAAGGGGAGAAAGTTTCATGCCGTGATGCTGGCATCACAGATTGATCCATCCATCCCATTTAGCCAAGTCAATTTACTGGAGCCCTCTGGCCTGTCCCATGTTGTTCAAAGAACAGTGGAAGAGAAGTATTGATTAAATTGCAGCAGAAGCTGCTGTGCAAATACATCCTGGTGGCATCCTGGTGTGTCTGGAAATTTGGAAGGGTTAAATGTAAAGACAGCAACTCTGGGCAGTTGCTAGGAGACGGTGTCCCTGCCGTGGCATCATGCATCAGCCTCTGACAGGCTGTTCCAACAGCACAATAATCTTATGAGTCACCGGTTGTGTGTGCCGTCATCACTCGGTGTAGAGAAAACAGCTCTCATCCGAAGGTGAAGAGCTCTCCAGCCCTTTCATGTGTTTTCTTGGATGAATTATTTTTTAAAAATTAATACGTTATTTAATGTGGTTTGCCTCAGGCCTCAGTAAAGTCTACAAAGCCCAGCAAAGCTGTAGAGATCATCTGTACTTATGGAAAAAAGAGCAGGACTGATGCGGCACTCATGGCAGTCTGGAGGACACCTACTCTGAGCACGAGTGAATGTCAGATCAAACTGACCGGCAGAATTTCTGGTCCAAAGATCTTGAAGTCAAAAAGCATCAAGGGATGCCAAGCAATAGCAGGAAGCCATAAAAACCGAGTAACATATGGATTATTAATAGCAGTGCCTGCACAGTGTAAAGCAAGCCACCCTTTGAGAAAGACGTCAGTGCGAACAAGGTTGTGGCTGGGCAGAAGATGGAAGGATGTGCCACGTCAGTGGGTTAGTCCTGTTAATTTTGAAATACTTGATGCCGTCTTAAAATAAAGTCAAATTGAATGGCTGCAGGTTGTATTAGTCCTACTGAATCTGGCAGGAAAAATTACTCCTGTGAAGAAACACTGACAGAGGAGTTTAAAGACAGGAAATCACTTACAATATTTGTGATTGCTTATGCTAAGAGAGGAAGCACAGTCTTGTCTTTAAGGAATACACGACAAATTTGGGTGTTTGTCTCAGTCTTGCTTTACCACATTTGACAAGTCACTTCTCCTTGTGGCTCTGTTGTTCATCTGTAAGGCAAGGATATTGATGTTTCCTCTCACATTCTTTGTCTGACCTTTTTAGATTATAAATTCTGCAGGGCCAGGACATTTCTTTATCTTTATCATTAATGTAATATGCCAGCACTTTAAAAGCATTAATGGATTATATCTTCACTGCACCTCTCATGCTAAACACTAATAATAATCTCCATTTTGGAGATGGAGTTGAAACACGGCTCAAATTAACTGATGTGCCCAAGGTCACACAAGAAGACTGCGGCTAAGTCAAGGCACCGACCCCAAGTTTTGCCCTACACTTTATCATAAAACCCCAGAAAACAGGTGTGAAAGAGCCTGGGAGAGGTTGTTTTGTCTAACTGTCCTTCCAAAAAGCTAAGTAAACTCCCCATAGGCCATTCCTGAAAGATGTTCATCCAGGATGTCTTGAAAGACCTTCAGTAATGCGGATCCCACAGTACTGAAAGGTGACCCTATCTCTGCTTTGTTTAACGTTGCTGTTATTTCCTAATGTCTGACGTCAATCACACATAACTGAAGCCTGTAATTTCTCGTCATAATCACAAGGCCATGCTTTGTAAACTTTTTTTCCAACTCTTTTAATTGAGGCCTCCTTGCAGTGTTATTACTTCCCACGTGAAGACATATCGCACAAAGATTTAAATGAAATTCTACAGCAATTCATTAATTTCTGCTTCTGCAACCTGTGTCCCTAGGCTGTCATCCTTTCACCTGTGCAAGTCTGGCTCTTCTTCAGGCTGGTGAATGCCATTTCCCTCAGTCTTTCCTCACACAGCCCATTTCCCAGCCACCTCCCCTGGACCCGTTCCAGTTTATCAATATCCTCCTTTTAACAGGGATCTCCAAACTGGACACAGTAGTCCAGATGAGGTCTCACAAGTGGTTAACACAAGGGGAAGACCAGTAATAAAGTGCAGAGAAATTACACAAAAATGAAAGGCAATGGAGGAAGAATTCTGCATCTGACCTAGCTAGAGGAGTCTGTTAGTTAGATAAATAATCAGCTGGTCAAGATTGTTTTGATGAGATACTATTTTCAACACAATGAAAATGTTCTTGATGGGTTTCTCTTTTTTGCAACAAATGTTAATTTTAATACCAAATGACTGAAATTAAAAACTGATGGTTTGACTACCGGAGGACTGGCCACTTTACCTATGGGTGACCTGCACTACACACAGTAACCAGGTGATTTATTTTGTGACAGACATGAGGAGAGATGCTCGAGGCCAAGACAGAAAACAATAAAGCACCATGTAGTTCTGCCAAAGAGAAGATATGCAGCTCAAAAGCTACATCTCCCATGAGGCATTGCAGTGTCAATTATAAATATATATTTTGGTTTTCATTTCAAAATAAATGAAAATGGACTCCACACCCTCACACACCAAAAAAAAAAAAAAAAGAAATCAGTGGCACAGATTTTTCCTAACTCATCTTTTTAAATACTATTAGGCAAATATAGTATCAGGCTAGTTTTGCTGATGAATGCTTAATGGTTTTGGCTCATGATTATGCCTCCAATGCCAGATTAAGTCAATAGGATTAGGCCCATTATGTCTCTCACGTTTCTGTTCTGCACAGTTCAACTTCAATAAAATATATTTAACGGATATTTACCTGTCTCTGAGGGGTGGTGTAAGGATAAATTCAGCAGTATTATCACAGAACACTGAAAATATAGCTGAAATTTTCAAAGCCACCTAGTGGATTTTGATGTACCATTCCCATTAATGTCAGTGAGAAGTGTATATCTCAGAAATCTCAGCTGTAAAGCACTGCAATACATGAAGAATAATGACGAACACAAAATTTAAGTAGGGAATGTAAGGAGATATAACTAAATTAGTATTCCATGTAGACATTTTATTAATAATTTTTATGTCCTTATACGGACTATAGGAAATGAAATCAGTAAAATGTGAATAGTTTTTTCTAATTAGACTGTTAAAATAAAAACTAATCATATTATTTTTGGAGATCAAATCTTATGATTGCCTCATTAATATTCTCTCTTCTTCTCAGGATGACCACACTTCCTTCATGTTTTTATTAAATTAGGTGATTCTAGAACCAGTTGTACAAATTGGCCTAATCTCCTTAACAATGATCCTGTACACTATATTTGGGAGCTTCTGCAATTTACATCTTGACAGGAAAGAACTTCTGAAGAGATTAATTTGCTCTTTTTGAAAAGTCTGGCTGTTGTGTTATGTTTAAATAAATTGGAGAGTTGAAATACACAATTCTTGGCTTCTGTAAATTTTTTTTTCCCAACAAGGGAAGCAAAGAAGAAAGCAGCAGGAAATGGAAAAAAACAAAAAACAAACAAAACAAAACAAATCCATGTTGGTTTCAATGTGGATAAGTGTGTGACATACAAAAAGAGACACAGAATAGCCTCTGCTGATGGATTCAAGGGACAAGTAAACAGTCCCGTTACTTCTTGAAGAAATCGGAATATCTAGGAAATAGCTTTCCTAACCGCATATTGCTTACTGGTCCTGACCCTTCAGAGCTGCCCAGCTCACTCTATCATTTGTGCATATGCTGTCATTCTACAGTTGACTTACCTGAAATTTTACTTCTAAAAGCACATGAACTGTTGCAGGTGATTCTACAAAGTCTCTTATTTTGAGCCTATTTAATCAGGAACCAAGCCAAGCAAAATCTAAACCATAAGATATCCAAGGTGCCCAACACTCCATTCCTTATCCTGTTCCATGAAAAATGATTTTTCAAACATATTATGTGATTAGGACTAGTCTGCAGCAGTCTTTTCCATAAGAAGATGGCAGCTGACAGAGTACAACTGGGTAAATGAAATTTTCTATCCAACTTGTGCCTTTAGCAGCAGGTCTGGGTATGCTGACAGTCCTAATGCTCCAAGACAAGCTTAATGAGATCCCTAGTCCTCTTCTGTTGTTACTTTCTGAGCTATAACATGCTCTAGAGGGGCTGCAAGGGAAAAGATGGGGCAAAGCTTCTCAATGAGATGCCGTGCTGACCCCTCTCCATTAGCAACACATGTTAAAACTTCAGTTGGACTGACACTGTGGTTATATTCTACATACCTCTGGTCCTGAACCATACTATCTCCTACAGGTCCTCTAAAGATTGGTGTCTCCACACTCTTCTCAACCCCAGGAAGATGTGCAGCATATGAGCCTGCAGCTCTGGTCATATAACTACATCTCAATGAAAAAAGTACAGGGTAACATCAGATTGCAAGTGATGGGAATGCAGAATTCTAATTTGGTAGCATTTCACCCTAAATCTTCCCTAGTGTGAAAAGACCACTCAAGTCGCAGAGAAACAGGTTCCTAAAATATAGTTTAAGCACTAATCCTTATTAGTATACTGTGCTTAGAATATTTTGTAGACTAATAAACATAAAGACTAAGTAATATAGAAACAAGGCTCCCATTATATTAAGGATTAATTGAATAATGATATGTTTTAATAAGTGCTTATATCCTAATTCACAAAGTTTATGAAGATTTGGATCCCCTCCAAAGTTGTTCATCCATCCACACTCTTAATTCAAGAGAGTTTAATAAGCACACTCTGATGACTTTTAACCAACGGCTTTCCTGGAAATTCAGAAAAGCTCTGACATTCTAAGATAAAAATGAAACAATCTTTACAACAAAACAAAACAAACCACCATTTTTATAACTTTTTCAAAAGTATAAATTATCTCTTGCATTTTTTTCTGATAAGTATAGCTCCCCGAGTGAATATGCTCAAATGACTAAACTAAATTATCAGAAACAATAACAATCCATAACAAAAGGAAAGAGAATGCAGCAGGGAAGGAGGACATTTTCAGCACATCACTGAGAAACCACTAGTAAATTAAAAAAAAAATCAATGAAAGATTGTTTTCAAGTAATAACTGCTAATCTAACTCATGAAACATTAACATGCACTGTTTTTCAACTACTTAAAAGCTTAATTCACAGGTGAGGATAACTCATACTAAAGAATGGTATGATGCTATTAATGGGATCTCTTTGGTTTCTATCAGAGTGGGAAGTATGTGAATCCATAAAAGGGGAATGGGAGAAGTTTAATACATTAATCCGAATGGTGCCAATGAAATGAGAATTCTGATGGTGTGTATGAACTTGGAAAAAATGCCGTGCAAATCCTCTTTGGCTTTTAGTTGTATTACAGACTGCTTCTTTTTTGAAAAACTAAGGAAAAGCAGCTCCAAGTTAATTAAGACAGGCTAGTTTGCATCCAGATGCTAAAAATATTCATTAACAATAATTATTTTTTATTTATGCAACCTGAGGTCAGACTCAACTTAGGCTGGAGAATTCACAAAAATGCTTATAGGGCATTGAGAATGAATTAATAGTGTTGTACAACTGGTTTAGTGCATTATGTTTTGGGTTTTTTTTTTCCCTTTAGTCCCTTTTCTGAAACGTTACCTATTGATCGTTGCCAGAGGCAACTTACAAACCTAACAGATGAACACCTTTTTGACAGGAACTAACAAACCAGATACTAAGGGGGACTCAGGTTGGACTTGGAGCATGGGTTCGGTGCCAGGCTCAAGATGAACACAACCTGTGCAAAACTGCAAATGTTTTCCCCTGTGATTCAATTACTACATATGTACCAGGACATCCATCTACTCCAGTGCCTCTCAACGACAGTGCAAAGGAGGAACATAGTTCTAGCCCTATAAGGTCCCCAGGTAGCTGTGAGGAAACGTACCTTACATATGGTAGAGAAGAGCATGACTTAAGGATCCAAACGGCTATGGAAATGTCCAAGACACTATGCTAGAGTCAGAATTATAAATTCCACATAAAAGGTAATCTCACTAATTTAGAAGACGGTTCCTGCTTCTGCCTCTGTTGTTAATTCAGGTATTTTTGTGTCTGGTATTTGCCCTCTAGGGCTACTGTTTCTTTGCTGTCTTGCTGAAATATCCATTTCCAGTGAAAAATCTCCTCAGAGTACTTCAGGGACACATATCTGCCACAGCAGCCACATTTTGATAATAGGAACTCTCACTAAGATGAATGATGCTGTGGTCCCAAAGTGTTCAAATCCACAGGAGTCTGCTTTATATACCTGGGGCAGAGTTAGCACTGCCAAGTGTGTAGGGAGACCGCAGTAGGGTTTCAGTCATTCAACAGTCCCTTTGAATGCTGACCTTTGAGGGGAAAAAACACCCAATCTAGCTGTGCAAACCCAGAGTTGGAGGGCAATCCTACATCAAGACGGTCAGTAGAGAGGAGATATAAATCTTAATAAAAACTTTGAGAGACTGCAGAAGTCTATTAAGAAGACCTTGCTTATGAAGAATGACTGTGAGCAATGCTAACTTGCTGGCAATTGTTTCCAAGGAGAGGGTGAACAACCCAAAGCAACGGACTTCCCCCTGCTGAGCAGCCATGGCGCTGATGTCTCTAAGGAGATCCAACAGTGCAAAGTGCCCCGGAGCATGAGTGAATACTGTTAACTTAGTTACTAACTGATGATAAGCACTTGAAACTCCATATTGTATTAAAGCTGCATGCTAATTATTGTCATAGCTATGCTTGACTGGGGAAAGGCGTGAGGGAGCTGCTCCCTTAAAAGATATGGCGGGACGTAGTTGGGGCCAACTATTGTGCCACCCTCACATCAGGTAGGGGTCTTTGAATTTGCAGACTCCTCCCTAAATCATTTTGGTTCATTTCTATTGTGAAAAATATGTCAGGAAAGCGAAGGGCAGGCTCTTCCCACCAGGAACCACCTTTTGTGTTCGTAACAGACACTAATAAAATGTAGCTCTGGTCCATGTAGCAGCTTCAAGGTATCAGAAGTAGACTCCCTGGAAAAAAATCACTATTTTGCAACGGAAGACTTTCATGGATGCTGCTTTGGCAACCTTTTCACCCATAAGAAACATTTTGTGATTAAAAAAAAGAAGAAATGAATGTTTACAGTCCTTTCAATCTTGTGTCTTTTGGGGTGAAAAATTAAGGAGGTTGCTCTCTCCCCTTTTTTCTTTTTTTTTCCTTTTTCTTTGTGGAAGGAGTTAGGTCATCATTTCAGCTAAAGGCCAACATTTACACACAAGCACTCAAGATTATCACTTAGGTTGTTTGGATGATAACTATAAATTCTATTTGTTCATATTATAAATTTAAGAAGCTCCAAATGGACTCTGAGTATTACAGGGAAGCTTCCAGGTTAGATATTCAGGTTTTCACTGCTTTAAACAAACTGGTCAACAATACCAGTTCTACATCAACATACACAGTAATAGTTCAGCGGCAGTGTAATTTTGATGAGTTAGATGATAGTTTCACAGTATCAATTATCTTTAGATTTGTGAAGTAGAACAGAGGAAAATTGATGAAGCACGCTATACTAGCTCTTAATGCAGAACTACGGAATGTATAATTTAGCATTTATTTTATTGCTAGCATTATCTATATAATGTGTTAGTGCACAAAATAGCCTATCAAATGCATTAGCAAACAAAAGCTATATAAAGACTCCAGCAACCAAAAGGCAACTTATGAATAATTCACATTTCCATGCATTAGGAGTCATCCAGATAAAACACATAAAGTGCACTTAACTTGTCCCAAAGAAAAGTTATAAATTATCTGAATAATTGTATATAATATCAACATAATATTCCAGTTACTTTGAAGGATAAAGTTGCTTTCTTGGATGACTTTGAAGACAATTTGCAAGCTTGCTCAATTTATGCTGACAGTAATTGCTGTACAGCTGCCTGATTTAGACAGAGGGGAAAAAACAGGATGCACTGTGCAAGTTACAACTACAGAAGAAAAGCTGCCGGGCTACACTTTGTGGTGCCTTTTGTACTCATTGACAGGACTAGTGCCAGCAGTTCAATTATCCGTCCAGAATAGACACTGTTTTATTGGTAACTGTACTCAGGAAAAAAAAAAAAAGAAAAAGAAAAAGAATTACTTTTGACTCACATAGTATTTAGCACTAGATAAAGTAAACACACATTTATTAGATTAACATGGAAGATTCTAGGAAGACTCTGTACGACTACAGAAGAAATTATATGTTTCATGCCCAGAAATATAAAATTTATTAAGGCAGTTATGGAGTGCTCTGATTCTAAACAATTTGTTGAGTCATGCCTTTACCTATTTCTGATTAATTACTATTAATGAAATAACATCAAACCACTTGTATAAGCCTGCAAACACACAAACACAAAAATTTTCCTGCATTCACAGTGTTAGCTGTACACATTCACTTCAGAGGTGGTTTTCACTTCTCTCCTGATCCCTGTGTTACCATTAGATAGTCTAAGATGCAGCAGCCACAATTCATCTCATTGTTTCTGTGGGTTTCAAATTTTGCCAAGAAATCTTCAAGGAAGAGCCGTGCTGCAACAGTTAACAACAGAATAATGACAGACATATCAAGTCATCAATGTAAATGGAGGGCAATGGGGTGGACAACTGCGGTTACATGATTTAACCTTACAACGGAGGTCATACAGCCTGAAGAATATATAAAGTTCCCCTATTTATGCTTTTAGTAGTTATTAACTCTTGGAGAAAGTGTGAAACATGACCCAAGATGTAAAAAGAGACAGAATTTTGGCATTTGTGTTGAGCTGATAAATTCTGACAGCAAAGACTGAGGATGTGGTATCAGCACAAACCTTCCCAGATGCATACAGGGCTGCAAAGGATTACCCTGCTTTTAGGTAATCATTGTTGGGTACAAGTATTTCTTCAGGAAATATTGCCATTATCCTCGACTTATTCTTAGGATTGCAGCTGACTAAGTACCGCAAAATAATTTAGGAACAATTAAAGCATTTCTCATTGCTTGTCATTTGACTGAGAGCAAGTTTCTTGATGGAGTAATGAGCAAAGGCGTACACTAATCACCCATTAACTGGCAGAGTGCTTAAACATCATTTCATCTTGCTCTAGGAAAGGTTGTGTGCTGCTTAATTTAGTGCCATTGGTTTACAGGGTGGATCACAGGTTGAAAGCTGCTTAAAATAGGATCCATATCTCTATTTAGTTGAATCTCATGTGATATGCAGAACATTTTCTTTTGACTGCAAAGATTAGAGATTAATGGATCCTATTTCATCCTGTGGTCTTTTGGGAGGGGTAGTAGTGCTCTAGAAGGGGTGTAACAAACTGCAAGACTAAGATCACATAGAGAAGTTCCACAAATGATTTTCACACTAAATGTTTGAGCAAGGTTTGCTGTCTGCAACAACCAAGTCTGTGTTCTTTTCAGGATATGATTTTGCTGTGCTTTACTGAGTGGAGCACTATATCAACTAATGCTGCCTCACCTGCCTCAGAGGCACCTCTGTTACCAGCAAAGCTTAAAAAACTAACTACAGGGAAGAGCTTTGCATGTCCTCTCTTCACATGAGCCCCGGAAAGCAGAGGGCACAGAGTGAGAGGGCAAACACTTTGTGCCATCTCCAGCTTTACCTCACATTGCAGTGACTCTCTGCTCAGACAAGTTTTGCTCTACTTTTTTCTTTGCCATATCTTGCCACTCTCTTTGCAGACAATCTTTCTCAGAGGATCCTGAACAGTTCATGAATTGTTACCTAAACCCACTCTCACTGTGCATGCTTCTGACTGTGGATGCCAACTCTGCTGGGACCCTGCAGAGCATCATCGTGTCCTCAAAACCACTGGACATGGGATTCACAGAACTCCCCACTGGTTGCTTATTTTAATCTCATTTTTTAAGCCAGGTTTTCTAAGGAAACAAATCTGATGAGACTATGCTGTATGTGTGTCTGCTGTATTTGCTTTTGGACTTACGGCTACTTAACAAAACCCCTCAAAGTAAAGTTTAACAAATATATGAAAGGTCCCAGATGTTTTGTGGAAGTGGGCAACCCGGTAGGGAAGACAGGTGAGAATTAACATCCACGCAGAATGAAATGATAGGTGATGAACATGATCATCTTAGTAGGCACTGGATAATCTATTCCAGAGACCACCTACAGCTGTCAGGATTCAGAAAATTCACTAACTACAGAACTACATCTTTTATATAAACAAACCTCATTTTTACAAGGCTGCTCAGATACACAAAACTTTCTGGGAAAGTCCATAATCCTCTGTTGCAAATAAAATATGCACTTAACCTTTACAGAAGACATTTCTCTTGCATTTACTTTGTCTTTGTCAGTGAATCAGACTTTTAGTTAGCGGATCAATTTTACAAATTAAATAACCACAGAGTAATTGCTCAGCACTTACGAAGTGCAGAAAACAAGACACAACCAGAGTGACTCTCTGAAATATTTCTGTGAGATCATCAGCCAAGGGCTTTTGTTTCTTTGAAAAGTGCAGGATTTGGGAGATGGTGCAATACTCTAGGTCTGCAAAAGTAAAAGCCATGTACATATTACAGGATATCGGTTAATGGTAAAATAGATTTTTAAACCCTTGGTTAGTCTAGGAGCTTTCTAGCAAGTATTTCTAGATAATTGGTAGGTATTGGTAGGTATGACTATTATATGTAAACCAACCAGAAAATTATACTGAATCCTAGATCATATGTTTGCTTAAAAACTTCACTTCTATTCTTTCTGTTAGTCCTGCTATTATTGACTTGCTACACATAGGCCAGGGTTAATTTACACCTCTCTGCCAGTGATCCTCATGGAAATGACAGTGGGGCAGATGATGTATTCCTTTTGTACCCCAGACTGTTATGGAAATTTTTCTAGCCACTGAGCCCTGAAACTCTAATTTCCTTCATGTTTGTGTAGAAAAAGTAGCCCTACTGCTCGTAGTCATTCAGCTGAGAAACTACAGAATCCCTTGAGATTATCATAACCTTTTAGTCACCCAACAAGACAAAATGAGATCATTAGGCAAGTCAAATTTTGCTTTGAGGCAGAGATTATTCAAGGGTGTTTCACTGTCATTGATCTATGCACAAATCCAATTCTAATCACTGCTGTGTCTGAACACTTCTCCCTCCACAGTGGATATTATTTTATCAGCATGCTTGCACAGAGTGGAAATGTTATTATAACCATTTTTTCAAAAAATAGGAATAATCAGTTTGCAAGGTAAAGCAAATACTTGTCAAAGCATCTGCAACTAAGGAGGGAACTGGGCCTGACTCTGCAGTCATGCCTTCTCCTGGGGACTCGCCCACTTCTCATGGAGCCTTGGGTTTGAGGCATGGAGGACACTGCACACAACATATCCCAAGAGAAAGAAGTGTGTGGAAGAGCCACTGTTTTTATCAGAGGGCTGTGAAGTCCAAGTAACCACTCCCCGCAGCCTCAGAATAAACGTTTGGTGCAATTAATCCCTGACAATATTGTAAAGACATTTGCAAAGGGATGTAGCACCCACTGGTCTGGGAAAAATGGTCTGAGATGACAAGACTACGCAAGAAGGTGGTGATGACTGCAATACAAGCTTAAACCAAATACTTCAAGGATAGGCTTAAACCAGCAATGACCTGTTTTTCTCGGTTTTGTTTTGCAACAGCAAGACAAGTTTTGCAACAGCAAGACCAGACAGAACTGCAACTCCAAAGGCAGCTGTCAGAAAAACGAAGCCTCAATATGGATTTCAGTGAGGCTGTAGCAACAGCAGCAGGAGTTTTAAAATATTTATAGAACATTCAGAATTCACAAGTTATAGGACATTCAACCAATCACATTGTCAAACTCTCTGAACAGCCATCACAGTGTGCCTTCTATTTTATATATAGGCAGCGGTTGCTTTATGGTAACAGATGAAGCATGAGGGTGCTGTAAAAAAAAAAAAAGAAAAAAGAAAAAAGAAAAGAAAAACAATGAGTAGAAATAATAAAGGGTTATTTTCTCCCTGCAGAAAAAACGTGTATCTACCACAAGTGCTTAATAGCACCTTTACCCAAGTGTTATTTTACTATCTGCTCGGGCATCACATAACCAGAGCAGCTTGCCACCATCATTTCATCTTGATTAGACTTTTCTGAAATGTGGCTTGTGACTGCGATGGAGAACAGCTGATAAAAACAAACCCCAGTCACAAGACTGGGCGTGCACATCCCCGGGAAACGTAGCCTTAGGTCTCAAGCACAGTCTTGGTGCTTTGGAATGGGACCCTTGCAAGTGCCTTGTGCCTATGGAGATGGGAGTAGGAAGGTGCTGGTCCATTGACCAGAGGGATAGCAGGGACCCAAATTTATTGCAAGGAGTTTTGCAAAACCAGAACAAGAGGGTTTCTCTCTCTTAATCAAAAAACAGATGAAACCTTCACCTGGGTCAACTTCTCTGCCCAATTATGTTCCCCATGAATTTTGCAATGCTCTTGCAACCCAAACAGAACCATTCAGACATCCAGTCTCTGCTCATTGCAAGACTTTCCTTTCCATCCCTGAGTTAAAAAGCTTTTTATCCTCTTACTCTGTGTCAGCCCACCAGCAAAGCTGGCTGCCCTAGTTCTGGGTCCCGTGGCCCTTTACATTGTCAGCGTGGTCTTCTGACATCGCATTTGATAGGCAACTCCATACTGCTACAGCATTAGCTGTATGCTGACATTGGTGCTGGAGAAATACGCAGTGTAAAGACTGGCACACAGCAATAGCTTGTATTATACAGCAATAGCTCGTATTATACCGTCGCACTGATCGGTGCAGGTGGGTATCCTTTATAGGCTTCTCATGGACAGGTGGTTTTCACACTTCAATCCCTCCCTCACAACGCGCAGATTTCCACTTCAAAGATTTGGCAGTGTTGAAAAGAGGCTTTTCAACCTACAGAGAGTTCATTTAAGTTAAGAGAGGTTCATCTTCCCCAAGTTTGTACTGCTGGAATGGCTTTACCGCTGCAGTGTTCAAAGTTCTCTCTAAACACCTTTTGGTGAAGCAATATCACTCTCCTCCCTGAGAGTAACTACTGTACACATACAACCACATATACATCCATGCTTAATGGGACTGTGGCACATATGGAGTTTGCATGTCTGAGGGCATATTTAAGTATATGTATGTTTTTACGTAAAAAATGATTAATAAGATTTAGGGAATCTGCTTCCGAATCCCTTTGAATCACATTTGATACCAAGAACTTCATATCCGTATCAAACCGCTATTTTGGTTTTGAGTACGTCATTTCTTTGCTGCCTTTCTATTTTTCCCCTGTAAGGAGTTTGTGAGGATAAGAGGAATTTTTGCCCCTGGCACTGGGCTCGCAAATGAGGGGATTTTGCTGTTATGAAAAGCTCTTTTGCATGCAGCATCCCTCAGCCAGGGTTCGGCTGAGTCCCAGACAGGCTGGTGCTTCAGCTGTATTCCACTGCAGGGAGGCCAGAGGAGGGATTATAGTTAGTACGCAAATAATGGACTTTGATACTGTGTCGAGCCATGTAAGAAAGTTATCTGAGCATGCCAGGAGCTTATAAATGAAAGAGCTTCTCATGAACCACTTCAGAGATGCGGGAAGAAGAGACCTATGAGACAATGATTCAAAGAAAACCTATCTGCTAGTTAGGAGATGAATCCTTAGATGACTGACCTAAATCCCAAGTAATGCTGAAGAATGGCAGAAAGGCTGAGCTAAGTGCAGTCCTATCATTTAATCTTAAGTCTTTCTTAGTCCTATATGTATTACTTAGCAAAAGATAATACAAGGAACAATAACAAGATACCTAATAATGTAAGAATACATGAAGGAGCTTAGCATAGACAAGTAAAAACCGTAGGCTTCATCTGTTCTGTTTAGTTCTGCTAATAGAAAATGAAGATATCCAGAAAACATTAGAAGTAAAGAGATTCAAAAGAAGTGGCCTGGAGCTTTCTATGGGCAAAAGTCAGAAAGCCAGCCAAGTTCCAAATCACTGAATAAATATATTCACTACTTTACAGAGAGTAAAATAACCTCGTATTAGCAGTATGGATATTTGTTTACCATTCTTGTACTAAGATAATTTAATAATACCATATTTAGTTGCCTTAGAGAAATTAAACTAACTTCATACAAGTTATAGGATAATAAAAGGCAGATTGTTTGATGGTGTTCCTTGGCACTGAACCTGCTTTACATTAGCAGATGGCCTGAAACCTCTCCTGAATCCTAATGTATACCCCTGAACTGAGGTAAGTCAGGGAAGATTTTCTCCCTGATTATGCTACATGCCTGCTACTGTTTTCTTTCTGTTTTGATTTTAACAAATTCTTTTCTGTTTTACATTTATTTTCTTTATCACTTACTATCCACATGATTATGCATTCATATATTCTGTATGACTGCAATACATAAATCTGCCACATCATCATCTTAAGTATGTAACATTCAAAGTAAAATTATTTGTATTTAGTACTGTAAGAGCTCCATTTCTTTGGAAAAAATGTCTTCATTTGAATCTCATGATTCCCAGCTCACATCTGGAGTCTACACAGCAAATTGCATACTAGTATGTTATCTTGAATGCTATATGTACTTTGATAATGTAAAACATGATTAAATTTTGAAAGCCTTGCACAGATATCGTGTCTCTTTCCTTCTATTATGGCACATCAGATGAAATGGTATCCCAGACTATTCTCAGCACTGGACCTCTGTGGAGGAACACACTTAAGCTTTTGGGAGCTGCCATGCCAGCTCCCAAATGTATGATGAGGTTCCAGGATATATACATTGGTGCAGGTACTGGTCAGGTCACAGAGAATGAAAGTGCTCTGATCCATGCAAGGCTAGGGAATCATCACAGCCCGTGGACCTGCAGTCTGGGTCCATCTCCCTCATCTGCCCAGTGCATATTCATCAGGGAGAGCTTCACCCAGACTGCAAGACAGGTAGATGCTGTTGAAAAACCTTTGAAAAAACTGCTGGCACTAGAATGGGGAATGCCTGCTTAAAAGCAGACAGGATAAAAATAGTATCTTACATTATAATTCTGACTTTGCCATCAATTTCTTTGGGCTTGTATGTAAAGATATAGTTTTCTAATCTGGGAAACTGATGCTGGACATTTAAACCCATTTGTAGACACAAGTAAGCTGCTTCTGAAAGGTGGTAACTCCAGCACTTACAGCAGCAGAAGATGACATGATGCCTCTAGCTCTGGGAGAGATTTAAGGTCTTTCTGAGGAGCCCACCCTGTAAAATGAGGATACTGATGCTTGCCCACCTCAGAGGCCTGATGGAAAATTCATTACTGCTTGTGTTGTCCTGTGAAATGTCTAAATATTGTGGAAGGGCTGAGCATAACTTTGGCTACAGGTAGTCTGAATAGGTTGTTTTGCCAACATAGGATAGTTTGGGTTGGAAGGGACCTTTAAAGGTCATCTAGTCCAACCCCCCTACAATAAGCAGGAATGTTTTCAACTAGATCAGGTTGCTCAGGGCCCCATCCAACTTGACATTGAATGTTTCCAGGGATGGGACATTTACCACCTCTCTGGGCAATGTGTTCCACTGTCTCACCACCCTCATTGTAAAAATTTTCTTCCTTATATCTAGTCTAAATCTTCCCTCTTTTAGTTTAAAACCATTACTCCTGTCCTATCGCAGCAGGCCCTGCTAAAAAGTTTGTCTGCAGCTTTCTTATAAGCGCCCTTTGAGTACTGAAAGGCTGCTATAAGGTCTCCCCTGACCCTTTTCTTCTCCAGACTGAACAACCCCAACATTCTTAGTCTGTCTTCATAGAAGAAGTGCTCCAACCCTCTGATCATTTTTGTGGCCCTCCTCTGGACCCACTCAAACAGGTCCACGTTTTTCCTGTGCTGAGGGGTCCAAAGCTGGACGCAGTACTCCAGGTGGGGTCTCAACAGAGTGGAATAGAGTAGCAGAATCACCTCCTTTGACCTGTTGCCCATGCTTCTTTTGATACATCACAAGATATGGTTGGCTTTTGAGCTGCAAGTGCACATTTTCGGCTTATGTCCAGCTTTTCATCCACCAGTACCGCCAAGTCCTTCTCCACAAGGCTGGTCTCAACCCCTTCATCCCTCAGCCTGTATTGATACTGGGGTTTTTCTCTGGAACTGTATCAGCCACGCCACACAGACACTGCTTCTGCTAGAACAACGTTAGAACCTCTCCATTAAAGCATTGCTGGTGCAAAAAGGAAATAAGAAACCTTTTTTTTCCCTCCTAAGCAGCATCAAGCTAAAATATAATATAGTTTGCAAAGCAATTAGATGCGATATCATCATAGCCTCAAGAAGGCTGGAATTCATTGCAGCAGTTGCTGTTTATCCTCACTGCATAGCACAAAACCTTAAAACTACATCTCTGAGATTGTTTACTCTCTGCAGATCTTGCCAAATTCATGGATCCTGGGAATTAGTGATGGAAAACAACCCCAAACATTAGATCATTCAGACCACCTCTTTACTGATGCAAGACTGTTCTCCTAAATCAATATTTTACTGTTTCCTCTAGGTCAGCTGAAAATTTTCATATAATGGCAAAGGGATTTAGCTGCATCCCCTGAGAACTACTGCATAACTGAAGAGATGTTACAGGCAGGAAGCATTGCTTTATATTCAGTATACATTATTCCATTTAAAATTTCGTTTCTTAAACATAAATTAAACTCCAACTTGTTATGACAAATATTTTCTCATTTTCCTCATGTTTACATCTTTCATAAATATGTAGACTGCTATAAATCTGTCTCCACATTACTCGTCATTAAATCAAAGCATTTTATACATATTTTAATGTTCTCTCATACACTAATTGTTCCAATCCTTTGATCATTTCCTCTCACTCCACATAATCCTATGAAAGTGTGCTGAAGGAGACATGAATTCATAGCAAAAAGCAAAACAAACAGGAGTAAGGTAAATATGATTTCTGGATTTGATATGGCAGGAAGAGAGGCCAAGGGGATCTCTTCAAAATATTCTTAGAAACACTTTTATCACAAATTAGGAAGGTAGAGTCCTCTTTACATTATCCTAGTGTACAACTGGCTGCCAAGAAATTAGTTGCGGAGAGGATGAGGAAGGAAAACGGGTGCAGTAACACACATCTGAAGTGTACCAGCAGCAAGGCACCCACCTGGCATGCCCTCCAAGGCAGAGCACCCTGGGCACGAGGCTGCACCCAGACCTGCTGCACCCCATGGGAAGGAGCAAACTCCTCAGGGGAATCCCACCGTTTCCTGAGTGCTCCATCATGGGGAATCAGGAGCAGACTCACCATCAGGAGCAGTCCCAGTGGTGAAAGAAAGAGCCTGAGATTTTTTAATAATGAATTGCACAGAGCTCACTCTGCAAAACCTCCACGAGCTGCGTCTGGCTTCTCAGACACAGTCCCTGAGCTAGATCTCAGAACAGACCAACGGTTTCACACTCCTTATAAGCAGAAACATCACAAATTCTATCAGCTTATACCGAGGCATGATTAGAAGAAGAAGGGAGAAATGAGTACAAGAGGAAGACATCACACAGAAGCTACTAGCTGACCTGAGCAGTGGGCTGAGTCTTGCCAAAGGGTTGTGATCCCCAGTTTTGGGGTAGCTCTGTCAGCAGGGCACAGCTTCTGCCAGAGTTGTACCTAGTATTCAGGTACCAGGATCTAATTTAGGTCACTGCCCAGAGAAGCTCCACATGCAGGTGAGCTAGAGCAAACTGTCCCGATTTTGAACTTACAGAGAACCATGGATGTGCTCAGTGGATGCCTTGTATGCAACCCCACCGCAAAGTCAAGTCCGTAATCTGAAGAGGTCAAAATTAATATGCATTAATTAATTAATTTATTTATTAATTAAATAAACCAAAGATGCAAATTCTGAGGCAACCATCAAGCCCCAGGCAGATGGACGAGGAAAGGAGAGGCCTTTGCCTTACGTAATATCTACAGTTTTCATATATCAGCTTTTGTAGTATCCAGGTGACTAAACTAATTAGTTATAAACTAACAAAAGATAGTTCACATTTAGGAGGCAAAAGGTTGTTGAAGGAGAATCCCTAAAGAATTTATGAGTTACCATAAATTCTATGATTTGTGGGGAGACACATATGTGCCTTTCAAAAAAGATCTCAGCTTCACATTATTATTTTATTGCTTTTAAAATAAGTTGAATTTATTCTAATCTATGCCAATATTGCTCCATTTTCTGAGCAAACAAATGGTTCAGGCAGAGCTGACAGGGAACTGGAGCTAAGAGCTGGAAGTCTCTGTATCATATCTCTCTGTAGTACCTCTGTAAAGAACAAAGTGCCAAGAAACTTCAGTCCACCATAGTGTGGCTTTTAGCTGCAGCCATCTATCAGTCTCGATACAGCTCCAGGAGGGATTGCTCTTCACCGAAAGAAAGACAGCAGGACGATGTGTCCTTCTGCAAGAGGACTTTTTGCCCTCTCAATTGCTATACATAGCCTGAAACCATAGCAGATGCTGAGGGCAGTAGTATCCCATCTACTTACTGTCACTCAAGTTACTATTTGAGACATACTTAGTTCTCAGGAACAGCTCCACAGAAGCAATAAAAGCTGTGAAATGCAAGAAGCAGCCGTAAACCTGTTTCATTCATGTGGTCCAGCAAGTGCTTGCTCCAAGCTTTATGGGCAGCACCAGGATACAAGAAGGAATGGCAAGAAATGCTCACCAGAAATACTTTCCACACTCTGTATGGATCAGATCCCAGCCTCAAACCAAATGATCATAAATTGTATGATACTACTGACTTTCCAGCTAGGAGTTTAGCCACATTCCCAAAGTCACCTCTAAAGCCCCCTTGCTTGCAAGGGCTCAGGTTTGTACAAGTCCAAAATCTAGATGTGAGTACCATCCTGGGGTAAACCAGCATACCCTCCTCTGAGTCCCTGCACCTCTTTATTCTCTGAGAACATTGGAGGGATACAGCTTTACTACACTTAATGCAGCTCAGCCATTCTAATACATTAACTCAACAGAGATGTTCAAAACAAATGGGTACTTGGGATGATAGAAAACTTTCTATAAGAAAACTGGCTTGCCCAGATGGTTGAGACTAACAGTCAACAAATTAAGAAAGACCTTTTCTCTCCCCTTCTCAGTCTCTGAGGCTGAATGAATTAAGCTACATGCTCTCAAATGTACCCTAGCAGGTTTCCATCCACCCTCCTGGTTAAAAAATGCCCTGTTGGCCTTTCTACCAACGTGAGGGGTGCCTGATGGCATCACTTAGCCCCAGATGGTGTCCTTCCCTTTGTGCTGAAAATGGAAAGGACATTTCCTTTTTAGAAATGATCAAGAATGACAAAATTAAGACCGACCTCAGAAAGGTTCATGAGACCGCCATCCTTCCCTCTTGTAGATATTAGAGCAGAACGGAGTCAACACACAGAAATACTTTTCCCCCTTGCATCACACATGAGTTATTTGGAAGACAATAGTAAAAAAAGGAAATCATATTGAGAGAAAAATGGACATAAATATGACAATGGCATGTGTGCATCTGAGGTAAGGACAAAAGGGATCTGGGAGGTACTCTGTTAGTGAGACAGAAAGGAAAATTCTTCTGTTTATTGGTCTGTGGTAAAACTGTTCAAAATTCACTGGAGAGGAAGGAGGTAACCATCCCCACGACCAATTCTCCATCTTAGGATATCTCCAGCCCAAGCTGGAGACCACTCAAATTTTTGTCATATGACATGAGGTGTGGGCAAAAGCTGATCATCCTGCCTGAAGACATAAGCTGATAACTACAGGCAAAATCCCCATCTTTTCCCAGATCACCTAGTAAAGCACTTTAAAGCAAAGGAAACAATTCCTTAGAGTTCAGTAAACTCCAGTTTGCATAAACAAATTCTTTATGAACTGAAAGACTTGCCATTTTATTTATTGCCATCAGAAATCATTACTTTTACATGGCTTTTACACTCACCAAATTTGTGTAATTATGCAAACTTCTGCATTTGCAGAGGCATTCTGAGCTATTAGCACTGTTTCTCTAATAGGTGCGATTTTTTTTGCCAGAAGGAAACCATACCATTAATTCTGTACCCTCTCTAAATGCAGCAATTATCTACCAAACAGATATTCTGCACCACACTTCAAGGATGCTTTCACCTTCCCATCCTCCAGTTGTGTTGCTGGGCAAAGGAGGAGAAGTCACCGTTACCCTCTAAGGAGACAGGGCTAAGAGGAGTCCCCACTATAATCTCAACAGTTCTTTAAAAAATAATAATTATTAAAAAATAGTAAATGACTATAAGTAGGCCTTCACTGACTTTGTTATTTGCCATTAAATTCTGCACATTAGTTTGCATGAGTATAACCTATAAAATTTTCAGATTAAATACCCAATTTAGCACAGAGCACATACAAGATTAACCACCAGCGGTGTTTCTCAGGTGCTGGCTTGGACCAGGCTCATGTGCTTCCTTGGTTATGTAAACTATTCTTTGTATCAAAGATGCATGAGCCCTTGGGTAATAAATGCTTGCCCTACACCAGGACGAGGCAAACTATAACCGAGTTGTGTGAGAAAGCCTCTATGCGTGTACATTTATCTATGTATTTCTCAATAGAGATACCAGAAAAAGGGAAAGGGTTGCTCCTTACTCAGGATTTTGTGTTGGGGAAAGTGGAGGAGACCAGTATGACCAGCTATGGCACTGGGGAGCTGTGTCACAACCCGGCCCTTCTCCTGCAGTCCTGCCAGACCCCAGGGCCTCCTCACCGCTTTGGGCGATGGGGAGGTAGCATGTTCCAAAGATCCCTTCATGCTGGGACCATGGCACAGGACTGAGCAGAATGACCCATCGATCTTGACAGACCCTCAAAGGACCACGAAACTGTCAGTCAAGAGCAGTTCAACCCACTGTCAGTCTGTTCTCAAGCAGAGAAATCCTCGAATCCTGCTAGTGAGGAAGTTATTTGTAGTACTAAAAATGTGCAGGATGGGAGCTTTCATTTTACATCATCAGCCTGTTAAATATGGGCAATAAAAAGCCCATATTTTTTTGCATAAAAAGCTATTCTTGCTGAATGTAAATAAATTACATTTCAGCTTCTCCCCCATTAACACTTTCGGGAAGATAAAAATAATCACAGCTTTCCCCCTTTTTCCTGCTTGGAAAGAGAAGGAAAAGACCAGATACTATTTAAGAACCTAGATTATGAGGACTAGACTCCAGATCCTGTATCCAATATTGGCATAAAGACCCTTTATTTTAATAAAGCCTGAGACACTACCAAGATCATTGTGGCTACATACAATGAATCAAAGGCCAGGTACTGGCTCCCCATCGTTGTTTTGTTAGTGCCAAGAAGCTCAGTCCATGGGAACTAAACACCTGCGGATGCAGCGCCTGTGGGTACTTTCAGAAAAGAGCAAAAGGAGACTGGTCTGTGGTGGTTAGAGGTCCCTCCACCCTGGAGCTAAATAATGCAAAATCAGAGAAGCTGCTCATGTTGTCCCTGAATAGGAGAGCTGAATTCCAGTGCTTCCCTTCCTCCTTCCTCTCTGTTTATGGTTTAAAAATAAATTAAATCAATTAAGAATATGTTGCATCTCATTTCAGGGCAGAATATTTGGAGCTACCTAACTGTGCCAGCAGTGTAGCTAAGCCCCTGTGCCACATGGCCTGTTAAATTAGATGCATTCACCCAGAAGACCCTCAGCATCTAATTCTTGACCTATCAAAGCTGATGGAGGTCTGCCAATGACTTCAAGCAGTCCAGGATTTCACTCCAGAAACCTCAGATCTCATTATTCACAGTGAAAATGCTGACTAGAAATGCTACAGTAAATTCTGTACAGCATGCTGCCGTACCAACAGTGATTACAGACAGCCATTAGCACAGCATCAGCAATACTGACTTCCAAATAGATGTGCAGTCAACTCCTTAGCATGTTCTTATCATGAAATGAGGATCACAGGTGAGAAGTGATTTACTAAAAAAAGTGAACACTTTGAAAAAATCTTTACATGCACATTTTCATTTGCTTGCTGAATTCTCCATTTTAACTTTGCTGAAGTACTTGAACTGCAGGGTGATATTTTGAGAGCATTATTTCTTCTGTAAAATTTCATTTAAAATGCTAAAGAGATTCTGATGTCCTCCCCAGTATGACTGTAACTCAAACTGAAACAAAGTTCATAAACAAGCAGCCTCTTCTATATCTTCAGACAAAATAACCTCCGAATGAAAGGAACTTGCTAAAACAGCCAAAATATTAATGCTGGGGGAGACCCTTTCCCCTTAGAGAGGTCTCCTTGGCAGTTTCTTGCCAGGGTCATACATCCCACAGGTGAGGCAGATGAATACACCATCCACCAGAAGACCACCCTTAAGTTCCTGGTCTGTGTGGCTATGGCTTATCTACACAACAATCAACTCTGTACAAAAACCCCATGACATTGTCAGGATAGTGAACACCTAACTAAATTCATTTTTTAACAATGCAATTCAATAATTTTGTCTGATGGTGCAGTAAATATTTATAGGTATGTTTAATTTTATGGGCAGTCCACACAGAAATTAAAAAAGCTGTTGTCACAAGTGAAATCACTTATGTGAATAAGAGTTTGCAGGGTCAGTATGTTAAGTTTCAATATTGTTTTTTTTTTTAGCCGTAGGGGTTTTCAAAATCCAAATGGAAAGCAAAAGCAGCATTTTAAAATAGCATGCGGAATTTCACTCATTCTACATTTTAATCTAAAGTTGCAATAGGATATATTTGTAGATTGGTTTTGCAAAGTCTGTTAAAAAAATTAAAACCAGTAATTTAAAGCCTGGTGACTAAGATTTGGAGGCATGTGTAAATTCTCTAATCCAGTTTACATCTAACAGCTTTACCATACTTGGGAGTCCCTTACTGACCTTGGGGAATGAGCAGTGACAGATCTACCACTAAACACATGTAGTGAATTAGGTAGTTTCCATTTTGAACCAAAACACCAGACACTAATAGTTAAGTGCAATTAGAAACATTGTAAGAGATATAAAAGGAGCAATATACAGCAATATCTGTAATCTACATTTCTATTGATTGATAGTACGTTTCACTAGCTTCACAACAAAAAGGGCAGGCCCTGAGTAACTAAGACCAGTTCAAGCAAATCTATCTTTGCAGGGAAGACCTCTGCAGCACTAATTGCCATGCCCAAGAACATATTAAAATGTTTTCCAATACTATTTTAAATCAATGCAGTTTGATTTCAGCCATCCTCAGCAGCAAAAAGCATCACACACAGAGCAGCAGTGCCAAGTGGCCACCCCGAGATGAATAATCGGACAGTTTCAGTTTCATAAACAGAAAGTAATAAGTGATTGATACACATTTATGTGCAATTGGTTGATGTTTAATAGTTTTCCTGGTTCACCCGTCTGAGCACTTTCCAAGTGAGTTCTTTCTGTGTGGCACAAACCACTGGTCTGCAGGGGAGAACAGCAGAGCCTCCCAACTCAGCCACGGGAAGTCTTTGACAGTAGGGGTCTTGAAGGGGACATAGACAAGTCTTTCCCCAAACACAGGGACCACAAGCCACATAAGTCACCATTGCTCCTCCTGGGCGGTTACTTACCCAAGCACAAAGGACTCCCAGTAATGGTCCCAGCAAAAAGTTGGTGGTGTAAGCTGCTACATCCAAATCCCTCTTTCCTTCTTTCCTCCATCAGCTGATCACAAAGCCAATGAAGGGGAAGAGAGGAGAAGGCAAAGGGAGGACCACAAAAAAAAAGAAATCCTGACCCCTCTCTTGCCCTGTGCCAACACAGCAAGCAGTTGCCCCAACTTACCTCCTAGACCTGTACTTAGAATTCCATGGGTATCTGACACACTTGCACCTCTCAGACCCCCCATTCCTACCCACCAGCACTAACCAGATCGGCATCAGGCAGGTCCCCACTGCTTATGCCACTGGAGGGCTGCTCCAGCTCTGCCTGGACAGGCACCCATGGGTGCTGCAGGCTCATTCTCTGCTGCAGGAAGGGAGGAGCAGCTTAGCCAAGGGCCGGAGGATGCCCAAGCCTTTCCCTGCCTGCCCATACTGAGGGTCATCTGAAGACTTTCAGATCCCTCCTCCCTCTTTCCCACCCTTCTCCCAGTTGTCCTTCTCCCATTAGTGCCTGCTGCAGAGGATGAGAGAGGCACCCTTGAAAATGGAAGGGGGTGAGTGCTAATTGATGGACTTTTGCACCCATTAGTCTCCTGTTAAAAGCTACTAAAGGGAGAGTCAGAAAATAAGTCATTGAGAAATTTCCAGAGATGTATGCTCCCTTCCAAAATCCATCTTTGCTCATTCAAATCTTGTGCCATCAGCTTTCACTATGTGCATATGCTTTCTTGAGCAGAAGAGCAGAGCTCCTGCAGGTTGCTATGACACAGCACGACCCAGAAGTATCTTTCCTGTAAGCTGCAAGGAAGAAATGGCATTTTCCAAAAAAGGTTTAAAGTTACACCATATTCCTGTCTGTTGGATGTGCTATGGAGAGAAAACAGAATATATGAGTCCACGCTGGCTGGAACTTGCACTCATACCCAATGTCTCAGCAATGAAACTGCAGGTCACTGCCACCTGAGGGAGGGTGAAAGCCTTTTTATCTGAAAGTCAGGATTACAAGACTGGATACCCATTCTGTTAACAGGTTTAAGCATTTCAACCTTGTTGCTTTTGGGTCTGAGGGGTCAGGCTATAATTCTTTAAAATGCTAAAAGAATTTTAAAAGCACTTAAATAAGACATTCTTTTTACATCTCAGTCCCTATGCATGCTAACGCAAGCCATGTAAAATAATATTCATCAATATATATTTTTAAGAAGCAGCAAGACAGAGAAATTGCTTCAGAATAAGTGCTTTTATACCAATTTTTAGCTTAAAATACACAAATTATGAAGCAGAAAAGTACAGCTTCCTGATGGAATCAGTGACAGTTCCAGGAGCTGTTCCTGAAGAGAACAAATTGCTTCAGCCCACCATCATAAGTACTTTCCAGAGCAAATTATAGGGATTTTTTAAAAGGCATATTTACTCCAAACATCCCTTCAAACATTTGGCATGAAAGACCATAATAGGGTTTTATAGCCGTCACAGACTATTGGGTCAAAAATCCATTAAAAAAAAGGAGCTTAAATACTTAAAGGTATGATGGATCACAATGGGGTGTACTATTGAGTAAATAATGTGTGCTTTAAACATTTTAAATAAAGATTTACACAAGAGACTCGGTGGCTCTGAAGTAGCCATTACATACTTCCATATCAATTTTCCTTTTTCCACGACAATTGCTTTACTTTTTTACTACTAATAAAACTTGGCACAGTGTTCCTTCCAAGCTTGGTGCAAGTGTTAACCAAATATCTCTGCATCTTTAACAACCTTTACTAATGAGCTCTCAAGACAGCTCAGTATGTAAGTTAAATATTATAATCTTCAGCCCTCATGATAACCCAGCATGCCCATTAAATATTATAATCTGTAATCTTCTTTATAATGACTGTAGAGATTTTTTTTTAAGCAAATGTACTCAGAATTGAGTACAGAAAGACTGATTGCTTATTGTTGCTGCCAGTTTTGACCCTATAATTCATTTTCCTTTTTTTCTTTTTTCCTATTAAGTTTGGCTTTCTGTCCTTAATTAGCTGAGTTGGCTGTATTTTCAGGAGTGTTTAGTTACCAGCCACTTCACCAGCAGGAGTGGATAGTTGCTGAACACTTTGGAAGATTTAACTGTCAGTGATATATGCCAATGCTTTGGAGATCCACATGAAACATAGACCAGATCAAGAAATTAATTGAAAGCAATGAGAGGCTTCCCATGGATGTCAGAAACCACTGGAGAAACAAAAGTGAAGCTTCCCTGCCTTTTACTGAAGGACATTCTATTTGGTGTGAAAAATGACCGATACTTTTCAGGCAATGCTATCTTTTGAATGTACAGAATATTTCAAAAATATCTTGAAAGCTTCATATTTTAATAAACAGTTCCTACATCCAATTTTTATTAATATGTTTTTAAAAGGGGAGTAGATAATTAACAGTATGAGTCAGATCCTCAAGCAGGCATAAATCATCATAGCTCCATTGGTTTCAATTTATACTGCCTGGGAAAAAGGTTCTCTATACCTTCTGAGTGAATTCATCATCCCCAAATAATTAAGGATTTAATTTAATTATCTGTTAATCTCTTCATTTTATGACTGTATTCTGAAGGATGGCAAGAACTGTGCAGAGCTATTGCAAGGGATGTTAATGATAAGTACAATGTAAATCATAATTTTGATATATCCATAAATACCTAGTAAGTTAATGCCGAGAGTTAAGTGGAGGAAGGGAGTGTTCGCCATATCATAGACATATAATCTCCTGCATAAATATATATTACGGCTTATTATAAATGCATACTCTGCACAATAAAAGGTCTACCCCTTTTGTTTTAATCCCAATCATAAAAGCCCTCTTTGAGACTTTGACATACTTCTGTCCAGAACAGTTCGAAGTAGAAAAAAAAAGCAACAGTAGCATTTAAAATTGACATTTGCTTCAGCAGAAATTTAATTTTGAGCTATATTACCCTGAAATATCAGGTACCGCAATGACGGAATAGGGACAAATGCTTTAGGGAGAAGAGCAGAAAATGCATCAATTAAAGGATGCTTAATAGCCTGCAGTTTAATAGCTTTTACAAATAGGAGGTAAAGGACAAAGTGTTCAGCTGCACAACAACATACACAGCTATAAACAAATAAAATATTTCTATCCAAGAAGGACATTTTGCCTCTTAAAACTAAAGCGCTCCCTGAGCCCATTTAACTACCATGCTTTGACTACAGTAATTATCTCATGTCACTTAATATGATATAATATCTACTTATGCTTAATGGATATGTTTGAATTTCTAAGGAAACTGTGCCCGTTTGCACAAATGAAACTTGTACGATGATTAAAATATAATTTTCACTCAGGCAATAACATTTTTCAACAAACAAAATCGTAAATAGAGACATTACTTCTATTTCAAGACAGATTTAAAAATGTAGAAATCCTCTACTACTCAGTGTCCTGACTATAAATTGCTGTATATTACGGAAATCAAACCACTTTGATATAAATCTCATATCAAAACTACTTTTAAAATAACACAAATCAATATTATCAGGAAGCAAGTCGACAGATTTTCAGATCATGGAATATACACATTATTTAACTAATAATACAATATAATGTATTTAACTGAATTAACTGATACCAGAGCCCCATCTTCTGAAAGCATCCCAGCAAATTTATTTGATGAATTTAAAGTTACTTTTAAAATGACTACTGTTTGCATCATATTTAACAATGGGAAAAACTGACTCGAAACTTCTCAAGAAAACCCATAAAAAACAGTTTATGAGACATCAGAGACATGCCCATTTCACTTGTTGCACCAAATTAACTCCACATTTGGTAAAGAATCATCTGTTCAATTTCTCTGTGATCTTATTTCCAAGCTGTAAGTTATGCAATTGTTTATAAAATAAATATGCCCTTATATTATTATTTAATTCATTTGACCACCATGCTAGATTCCAATGCTATGTGGGCTATAAACATGTTCCATATAGTTCAGCTCTACAATACATCTCAAGTCTAAGATACAGCCTGAGGGGAAAAAAGTGAGGGGTTTTTTTGTAATCCCTTTTTTATATTCATCCACCCTTAAATGGCATTTTTAAAGGCCACTGAGGAAATTAGTTTAGCTTGGTTTCCTCATGGGTTTTTACTGTATAAATGTTGCTGTTGTTTCAAATTCTCAAAAACTTTTCTCAAAAGTCAAATTAATGTGAATGCTTAATGTTTCTAGAAATTTGCAAAGAGGCAACTAATCTGCACAACAATAAACACACAATCAAACCCTGCATTGAAAAATCTGATCAAAAAACGTGCATGCAGCAGGACAGCTTGTCCACAAACAGCAACATTATCTGCTCCTAATTTATTTGTTACCATTGCAATCTTTCTAACAGACTAATACATATTTTTCACTCACCCTCCATATTTTTTTTAATCTCTTCACTCTGGACAATTTGGATTTGTTCATCTCTGATGTCTGCAGGTCAAATATGTATCCTATATGGTTGTAAATATATTCTACAACCAGTCGGGTGCCTAAAACAGTAGAGTGATAGATATTCTTGAAAACAGAGGCACTCCCTGGCTTTTAATGCTGCTTCCAATAACCACACAGTTCACAGCTCAGCATAAAGTAACCAATAGCCGAACATGACATTAAAAAAAACCCAACAAAATCCCTCCTTTGAGATCACAGAGGGAGAAGTCTTGATCCATCCAATACTTGATTTAGGTCAGTGGAAAAAAAAAAGATGCTATTATGTCAGCCATCCAACTTTAAGAAGACTTGTGAGCTGACAGTCGTGGCACTTTAAAGCACTGTCATGATGAGTCTTTACAAAGGGATTGTTTTAATCCTACAGCCAAAAAATTGAAAGCTACTTAAGAGATACAAAAATCACACGATATTACAAAAATGTCTGCAATGTGCTGCATTGGAATGATGCTGAGAAACACCTCATGTAGTGTTTTCTACTTCATTTTTGTGGTTTCCTAAAGATGTGAGGTTTATATGATGGTGTGAGTGTGCATACCTATCATTCCTCCCAAATGATTTTTAACCCTTTGTCCCTTTTTAAATAAAAAATTAAAAAATGTATAAAATAGAAGTGTCAAAGATGCTACTTTTTAAGTTTCCTGAAAATCAGTGAATGACTCAGGAAATTGTAGTGATTTTTATTCTAGGGGAAAGGCGGCAGTGGGAGAATCTATCTAGGAGGGAGATTTCATGGAAAGTCCCAACCGTGAGAAAATTTTGATCACAGTTCATGTTATCCAGTTCATAGGTTGCTATAAGAGAGAAAAGCCATTTGGTTTTATTGTTCATACATCTGGACTTCTTGTGTTCTCTTTTATGATTTCAGGAAATGAAAAAGAAAGCAGAAAGTGTGTGAAATATATCTCTTTGATAAAACACAAAAAATCCCACCATATTTCAAGTCCATTTCTGGAAGGAGAAAATAAGGTTTTTTGACAAACACTATCATTTATTACGGACAGCTACAACTTCAAAGCTGATCTCCTGTAGTGCTGTGGTGCACAATGAGCCATCTCTACAGCTATGACTAGGTAGAGGACACCCTTTTTAAGTGTCAGCTCTAATTGAAAGCCTGGTAGTGTAACAACCCAGGTGGCTGGAAGGAAGTCAATCAGCAAACATACATAAAAGGGTTTTCCTTTGAATATCTGGTACACAGAGTGGCTCTCTCCACAAGAGTAAAGGGGTTACCACCACTTTCTCATGTGAATTATACTACTTACTTTGTCATATTGTGCGACCCTAGAGCTTTATCTTGATGTTATGGCATCATAGAAATCTCTTCCCATCTTACAACACTGTTCAGCGTGCACTTGATCAGATTACACTGCATACAAGGCCACATTCGATATTATGGTCAATACTGATGCAGCCCTTATGAAACTTGCCCTCTCTTTCTCTGCAAGGAAAGGTCTAGACAGAAGTGCTGCAGGTCTGAAACTGCAAGGTTCTACTTGTGCAATCTGTCATTACTCACACAGTATAACAAAACCCTTATGGGGATGTGCACTGACCAGTAATTCAGTACATTTTTACCATGGTTTCAGGATAAAATCCTAATTAGTAAATAAACTGGTGTAGTTCACTCACTACACTCATTACACTGACAGGCACCCCCCAGGAAAACAGCTTCACCCTAGACTTAAACAGTCTGAAGCCCACAAATGTCAAAACACTGGCATTTTCAGGATATCTCTATCAAGGTGAGGGAGTTGCAGTAGAGCGCCGCAATCAATGACCAAATCACTCTCTCTGTCCCCCAACTCCTTTCCATAAATTCTGACCTCAAAATAAACCTCCTTATAGCAAGTATACAGTGCCAGTCTAATTCCTGTCCTCTTTCCATTAAAACATACAACTTCTCCTACATGAGCTCTGTATGAAACACAGTCAGATGAAGAAAAGGAGATAAAAACAGGTACGAAAAACTCATATTGCCATTTTGTAAAAAAAAGCAACAGAACACTTTGGACATAAAAACTATCAAAATCTTCTCAAGTTCTTACAGATCGCTCCTCAGGATTAATTTTTCCCATTTGGCTGCCTTGACGGGTTACACGTTAACACGTTCTTTGTGCCATCCAGAAATAACTGCTGCTGCAGGTCTTGCTGCTTTGCTTCCAGTAAGGTGAGATGCTCAGCATTTACCCAGTAATTTAGTTAAACATAATGGAGTAAAATCATCCCGGAATATTTATGGCAAGCTCAAAATCTCACCTCAGCTGCATTTAATTGAGAGCAATAGCGCTGTATGTGTGTTCCTGTAAGTATAATCATGTTGCTATAGCAGATCTCAAATTAACAGAAGAGGAAGAAGATTTGACTGTTCTAATCGATCACAGGATTATAAACCACCCATGTGGATGGCAGTGAAAAAGAAATCTGTAATGCAAGGAGTTATTGGGAAAGCCTTTGCATTCCAGTAAAGACTGAGAAATATTAGTAGGAAATCACAGAGTATTGCTGACACTTCATTTGGATGGTGGGTGCAATTTTGGTCACTCATATTCACAAGAAATGAATGCTGGAACAAACACAAAAAATGGCTGGCAGATGATTGAGGGAACGGAGTACCTGTCATATGAGATAAACTACGGGACCTTAATTAAAGTAAGACTAAGAGGGGATATGACTGCCATGTACACTGGGGAAGAAAGCAGAAATGGGGAAGAAGAGCTATTTAAACCCAAGGTCAATGCCGACACAGGACAGATGTATATAAACAAGAAATGACAAATGTAAGCTAAAAATCAGATGATAGTTTGTGACCATCTAACTCTAGAGTATTTTCCTAATAAGAATAGAAAGGAAAAAATGTTACACAATTCTAAGATCATAGTTGAGTAGTTTATGAGTAGGACAGAACAACAGAGTACCTGCAGTATGAGTGGAGCAAAGTAGCCTGAAAAGCTGCAAACAATTCCCTACTTCTCTGAGTAGCTGGCAAAAATGAAGTTGAGCCAATTGCTTCAAGGGAGTTTTTTGGATGCAGCAAGTCATAAAACAATGGTGAAAAAACTACCAAAATATGTATATCCACCAGAAGGAAAAAAATCTGGGAAGATATACTGGTGGCAAAGTGAATGCCTTGCTTTCAGACAATCAGTACTTTCAGTACAATCAGGCTTTCTCTGCTCAGGTAGGGATCCACAAAGGATCCATGAGCAAGCTCGTGACTTCTCACTGAACGCTCATCTGACAGAGATGTATCCTTGCCACAGGATGCTCTCACGAGAGAGTTAGACACACATCTTTGCACAGTGGACCTGATGCTCAGCTGCGCCATGAGCACCAGCTACAACCGTCTTCTCCTGGTGAGCATACGCTACCCCATGAAGTGGTTTAGGACTGCTCCAGCTTTCACCATCTAACTATGTAACCCATGTGTCACCAGAGCATCCCTTGTTGGTCAGGTCATGATCTATCTGATCATACCCCTGCATGGGAGATCAGTCACAACAGCCAAGTT
Source organism: Limnodromus scolopaceus (assembly GCA_028565335.1). Lineage (NCBI taxonomy): Eukaryota > Metazoa > Chordata > Aves > Charadriiformes > Scolopacidae > Limnodromus > Limnodromus scolopaceus. Next base: position 7,763,980 of record JAOXNO010000013.1, on the reverse strand, counting down.
CAAATTCAGGGCTACCCAATTTTGGGAAGATGCCAAAGGAGAGCATAGCTCTCCTTTACTTTCCTCCAGAATTAAATATCTCCTTGTAAGCAAATTAGGCGCACACAGTGCATTCACGCTGCAAATCACATCTGAGCTTGAATCTTTGCTGTTAAAGCTAACTTAGCACATATTTCAGCTGGTTGGCTCCCAAGCTGAAGGCACAGGAACCTCTTGGTTCACAAATGTGACAACACTCAAAACTTGTCCATTATCAAGTGCAAATGTGTCATCCCTAGCCTAGGATTTCTCATCATATGAGCACTCTTATTTTAACAGCCCCCATCTGCCTGTAAATCTTTTCCCACATTCCTGACTGCACAGGAAGAGCAGCTACTTAGCTGTTTGAACACACTCCATCATCTTTAACAGGAGGAATTTGGGGGACAACATGACTTCTCTAACAGCACCAATATCTGCACAAGACCATGGTGACACTTAAGGTAGGACATGAAGAATGTTTAGACAGGCAAAGCAAAGCAAGCATAAAAAACCCCTCTAAAACAAAGAAAAGCTATAGACAAGAAAAAATGGCAATCTGCAGTCCTGTTTGCTCATGAAGTTCCCATGAGTGAGAGGAGCAGAATCACACACTGACTCCAGTCACAGTTCATGAACTGTCTCTGGAAATGGGTATAGTACCAAGAGCTACAGTTCAAACCAATGAGCAGGAAAAGTGAGAAGCTGAACCCATGGAGAAAACCAGACACACACACACACAAGAAAAAGTATGATTGCAACAAAAGCATCGCCTTCCAAAAGTAAAAGGAGGGGAAACGAAACACCCAACTTCTCCATCTTATTTCATGAAAATTCTGTAATGGCTGAGGAGTGGGCATGCCTGCATGCATGGAGCACTGTAGTGAAAACGGGTGCAACCACCCAATGCTACAGTGACAGGCAGATGCTGTGCCCAGCTTTGCCCAGAGAGAGCTGTGGCTCATGGTTAGAAGCCTGGAGAGAAAAATTTTCACCCCTAGACCTTTCTCCTATCTCTCCAGCCCGAGTTGCTCAGTGTTGTCCACAAGATGACAGCAGCTTTTAGCCAAAACCCAGAAAACTGAAGCGCTCCATTCTTCCCTTGCCACCGGGACTGGTTGTACTCAGTTTGCCGCTGGCAGCACTGACTCTGCTGCATGCTTAGAAGCAGGGCTTTGTATGGCAACCTTTGCCCATTTGCAGCAGTGAGATAACTGACCCCCAGCAGTATTTTCGTGCTGACTCCTACTATCAGGAGACTAATGAACAACATGCCCATTGCCTACCCCATGTTGCCCTGTCAGATGGTGCCCACGCAAACTACAAAGACGGCTGAACACGAAGTCCTGTTCACTTTACTTCAATAACATTAGCAGACAAAACCAGGAGATCGTTTTAAAGCCATTACTCTCTTAAACAGGAAGCACACTGCAGCGTGCGGCCCCCTCCGTTGTGCCAATGTAACGGCTTGTGGGATCACACTGTGAGGTGGATCAGAAAATTCGTCTTTTTTACCAGGTTATTTTCAAGGCAGGTCAGTTCACTTACCAGCACATTGATCTGGTTCACAGCACGCCTGTGCAAGCGGTTACGTTGGCAAGCTGAGGACAAGCAGCTCCCTTCACTGGCATTACCTTCCAGCCCCTCATGCCGGGAGCTGCAGTGAACTTCTGAACCTGCCCCCTGCTCCTTGGAAACACCAGCCCCGGCAGGGTGAGAGTCAGCTGTTTGCAAGCAAGAAGCACTGGGAAGAACTCACAGTAGAGCACTGTGAAAGTACTGAAGACTGTTAGCAGGAGGAGATGATGTATATTTAATGGTCCCTACTATTTGCATATATATTAACTCAAATGAATACTTCAGCTACATCCACGCACTGTGCTAGAGAAATATGAAAGAAAAAAAAAGTCTTTTCTCTTACATGAGTGTGCACACTTGCAGGCATGGAGCCTTTGCAAAAAGTCGCACCTATTGCTTAGTTATTCCAAGCCACGCTCAGTGGCTGATTTCCAGTCTGCAGGAGATGTGGGAGAGAAGCCTTGAAAGCAGCATGTGCTCTGGGTGGAAGAAAATACTTTGAGACAGCCTGCCATCATGACTGTCTGTCACAAAAGGCCCCATTTGTTATGGATTTTATACTTTTCTCAAACAGCATCTTCATCAAACTCAGCTACACAGATTGAAGAGTTCCAGTATGAGGCATTTAATAGGGTCTCCTTCCCTGCGTCTGAGTCCCAGCATATACAAAAGCTGTTGAATTCAGAGAATAAAAAGCAACAACGTTCTCACAACTCCACCAGTGCATTTAGACCATGCTATCCAAGACACCCAGTGCCTTCGTGACATTCAGACCCAAGAGGCAAAACCTTCTCAATCACATTTAAGGAAAATGAAGTCAGTAATTAATCAGAATTGTTTTATTTTGTTTTCTGAGTCAACCACCTGAAAACTTCCATTCTCATCCACATGGCAGTTTTACTGCAGCAGCTACTCCTGATTTGCACCACTGGGTTTATTGGGAAGGAAGTCTTGGCTCCTTCACCAGCAGCGCCAGCGCTATGTGACATGCTGCTGCATTCAGGTGCCCAATGTCTTGAACTTCTGGACTGCAGAAAGAACCAGGAGGAGTAACAGAGGCTGAGGGCTTTGGGGTCTACTGGCTGGTTTGAGAGACGTCTGGGTGAACCACTCTTCTTCCTTGGGAGCAAGAGGGCTAAGAAAGGGAGTAGGAAAGAGAAATGGATAGACAGAAGTACAGACAGAAGCAAAAAAGACAGAGGAAGCCTCAACTACCCTGAAAGTATACTAAGAGGCTTAATTTATTGCAGATTGTCAAATAGCTGTAAATGAGAGATCTGGGGTTCATGGGAAGATGCACTTGGCCGAGTTACCAGATCTCACCAAGCATCTCAGCTTTCCAGGCACTATGCAGCTGGGGCTGCCCAGATGAGCAGTAACTCTCAGGACACACAGCTCCAGGTCTGTCCTCCACCAAATTTTTGTCATTCAACTGAGCACAGAAACCAGGTCGCTGCATACCTGTTCTACAGATTTTCACTGAATTCACTGAATTTTTAGAGTTGGAAGGGACCATAGAGATCATCTAGTCCAACTCCCCTGCTGGAGCAGGATTGCCTAG
>JAOXNO010000013.1:7699633-7760723 GCA_028565335.1 Limnodromus scolopaceus | reverse complement strand
TTGAATGGAACCTCCTATGTTCCAACTTATGCCCATTGCCCCTCGTCCTCTCACTGGCAACCGCTGAAAAGAGTCTGTCTCCCTCCTCCTTCAGCCCACCCTCAGTGAATTATACTCCACTTTGTTGTAAGAAAGTCCTGATTCTCTGAAGTTGTTTTTTTTGTAAAAAACAAACAAACAAACAAACAAACAAAAACAAACCAACAAAAAAAACACTTACAAAGTAGGACTAGAGAGTTAAGCCATTCCTGTCAGATATTTGTCCAACTCTAGTTTAGAAACTTCCACTGATGGAGACCTGACAACCTTTTTAGGCAATCTATCCCAGCCTCTACTACTAACAAGCTAATTTTTCAAGCTCGTTATTCTATGCCATGCCTACACAAGACCCAGGGATAGTTTTTCCCTCTTTGCAGTTGCTCTTTAGATAAATAAAAACTGTCACTGCATGTCCTTGTGAAGGAAGGCATTAAACAATACCTGTGTTTACACTCTACAAATTAATTTTCTATCCATGGTGTAGTATTAATTCTCAGACCTGATAATACGTTCTTTTATAAAGGCAGTTTCAGTTTCTCTCCCTTATTAGGTACAGATAAAGATTTCTACATAGTATTTAATGGCGTGTTGCTCTTTGGAGGAGTGTGTTTTGTTTTTCTATATTATGTTGCTCTCTGACATTGATTGGTGGTAATACAATACAGTGTCTTGCAGTTTTCTGCTTTTGTTTATATATCCTGTGTAGACGTAGGTTGTTAGGAACAGTAATAGGCTTCCAGTCTGCTATTATTTCCAACATTGTTGCTTAGCCACCGAAAGTCAGTTTGTCCCCCATCATGGGAGGCAAAGATTTATAAATCGAAAGATTAACAAAATAGACATAAAGAAAATGCACAAAAAGCCAGTTTCTACCCCTAAAAGTATAATCTGCATTTTAGATAACAAAATATTGAATTATAAAAAACACAGAAATATAAAGCAATTAGGCCAAACACAGACACAGTGACTTTGGAAGACACCAGACTGGGAGAAGGCAGGTAACTCTCTGTATATCTAGTGATTGTGCAACCATCCCCTCAGGGTTTTTCCACCTCCTTTAAAGAACAAACTCTACAATGGAAATAGAAGCCCAATCACTGTCTCTGTTCCGGCAGATTTTTCATCTTAAGTCTCCACCAAGGTGACCAATTAATGTTAATCCAGAGGGCATTTTGTGTGATCAACCATTAGCGATGCAATCAACCCATTTCATGGCCATCTACTGCCAACACATTTTGACCATTATGAAGACGGATCATTCTGAGCTGCTAGTTAAAAGTAAAAAGCTCCTTATCTCACCCCCATAATCATCTAGACTCTGTTAGATGTAATTACTGCCCAGGCGAGAAGAGAGACTAAGGAAAGGGGCAGACTGAAATAGGTCCCCAAGTGCCTTCACTATTTTGGATCTTAATTCTTTAAATTCCCTTATCATTCTAAAAATATTAGCTTTGCCACCAAAGGTGGGACTCATTTAGTGAAACACAGACATCTGCCCGGTAGAGGCCTCCATCTGAGCTAGTCAACCTGGACTCTTTTTGCAGCCGATGGAGCTCAAGTCAGTGGAGTCACTGTCTCCTAAAGCAGACATCTAAACCCAGTCAGAGGAGTCATGGCCTGAAAGCGCTGGTATTGCTCTTTTGATTGTAAAGGAAGCCCAGGGTGACTAGATCAGGTGGAAATGTCTTAGCTTGACTAAAAATAATTCTACCCCCTGAGTCTCCTGAGCAACTTTCCACCTCTGGTGAAATCCATTGCGTTGCAACCCTTCCACTTTTTTTGCGCTTAGAGAACAGGATTTGTGTGTGCATCTGGATGCACCTGTGCGTGTGAGGTCAGGAGGAACGATAAATGCACACAGGGCTGGGTATCGCAGCTACTGAGATCCCACAGGGAAGTGCATTTCGTTGCTCTATTTACTAGAGAAGCAGAAATGCTGGCAGGCTCCTTCTGCCACTAGATTTCATAGCAGCTGCCCAATGACCACATTAGTGGCTGGTTAGGGCACTTATAGCACTCTCTAAATGTTTGATATTTCATTCGTCCCTTGAAGCATCTGGTGTAAGTCACTTCTGGAAACAGAATACTGGACCAGATGGAGCATTATTTTGTGACATTCTGATCTGGTAATTCTTATGTTAATTTTTACAAGAATTTAGATGGGCATTGGCCACAGAACCCAATCTGATTTTATTATAGGAAAAGGATGCCTTTCCCCCCTTCTTCTCTTCCTATTAGGAAGTATTTTATTTTTTTAATGGAGATTTTCACAGCACAGTACCTGGAGAGAAGACAGGGGTATTGCAGATTTCAGGAATCAAGAGCTGGGCTCCCACTGCTACTTCAAACACACAATGAAAAGGGGAACATTTTTCACAGTTTTTATCTACAGATTAGGCAGATGTCTTAAACTTTTTACAAGCTTAAATACTGCATGATATCTACCAGTAAATGCAGTGTTTAGCAGTATTACTGTCAGCATCGTACAGTTGTCTGAAGGTTCCTTTATGAACCTCAGTTGTGTTGGCTGGTACTTCGAGGGATACAGAAGAAAAAAGACTGTATTACAACATGCAATAAGGCTATATTTTTAGCAACGATCAGTAATCCTGAGTGTACCAGAATCCAAAAGGTCCAGCACAAGTGATCATAAAGGGAACTGGTTCTCACTACACTTCTGAGTTTCAGACTTCTCTCCATGTTAAACTTAAGATTAAAGGCACCCCAAATCATCAGGCATCATTGAAACACCACCCTGCAACACCAAAGTTGGCTCTAAACTGCAGAAATACAGTTAGAAGGTTAGCCTGCAGCCCCACTTAAGGACAGTTTGATTGATCAAGGTCAGCTATATATAACACTGATAATTTTTTCGCCACATAATTTTCTCTAATTAAACCTCCAGTTTCTATCTAGGTGCATCTCTCTTATGTTGTTTTTGCTTATACATCCTTATGATGCCAAGCTGTGAAAAATTATATGGGTCATATAATCTTGTCATTGTTCTGTTCTTACATTAACATATTAATTCCAAACAACATAGGACAAAAATATGAACAAAAGAATGTCATGACTCAAGTACTGTAGTTAGACTGAGTCCTTGCAGACATTATAGAGATTAGCAGCACAACAAATTATTAGTTCCTCTAAATATCTGGATGTGGCTAAAGAAACTAATCATATAAAACTGAATCATTAGCCTTTGGCAAACTGCCTCAATTTCTGTTAGAACAGGCTGGTACAAGTTGAGAAATTGAATGAGATTTCTTTTTTTTTTTTTTTTAAATAACACAGGAGAGTACATAATTTTCCCCCATTAATTGTTATATACTGAGTAAGGCCTGAAAACACGCTGTAGAAATAGTTTTGTTATTTTCCAGTTGAGTTCGTGAAGGATTGCTTGATGCTGTATGGCCTTTTAAAATATATACTACGATTGCACTGAGAGGTTGATAGGAAAATTCATGCCATTTTTTGGCTGGCTTTTGTTCCCTTAAGTTACAGTGATGAAATATCAAAGTGGTGACTTTGCCACTGAGTTTCACGGGGCTGAACCAGCAATAACATACTCGTCACTGATTAAATGGAGCTTGCTGCATGAACTTACTCTGGGACAGTTTTGTACCAATAAGGCATCACACTGAGTGGAGAGGACAAAAGGCTGCATCACTACTGGTGACATCAGACATGCAGCTGTCCTTCCCATTTAATGCTGTAGAGGTACAGCAGAGCACTCTGAAGCAACCAAAGGCAAATGTCACCCTCGTACCTGATGCCTGGAGCCCAGAGAAGCCAAGCTTTAGGGGTGAGGATGTCCTGCCATCTCTGTATACCTTATAAAAGAGGGGCTCATACATTGCTCAGAGACCTCAGACAGAGCATATTATCTTGCTGAAATGCCTCTTTTTCAGCTGACCCCTCACATCTGTGCGGCCCCGCTTCCAGAACAAGCTTTTTCCAGAATTGTTTTTCTGCTTCACAATAGAAACCAGTTGGACAAAACCCAGTCTTGTAAGAGTGCATCTGCACAGGCAGTCCTGAGCAGGGTGACAGCATCCAATAGATTATCTCAGAAATGTCACTTGAGGAATTTTTTTGTGCTACCTGCTTAGCCAAGTGTCTGATATCCAATCCACGCACTGGATTGGATATTTTGACTACATTTTTTTTCACAGAAGGAATTAAAGTAGCATGAAATAAAGGCCTGGACCAATGCAGTCTCATACAGTAAGTTCACAGTCTCCACAGCAAGCCCCCAAAACAGCTATTCCAGCAATGGAAGAGCCTGGGGATGGGAAAGAGGGCAGAGGATGCACAGACACACAGAGCCTGTATTAGGCAATAAAGTAACATTCATACCGAGGGGACATTCATACAGTTCAGGGACTTTCTGAAAACTATGGCACTATGTCTGTGGTTACCTTGTCATGCCATACCATATCTCCCCAAAAACACCTCTGCAGCAGCAGCAAAGACCCAGTGCGTAGGGGAGGATAACTGGGCCAACAGTGCAGGGCTGCTGTGCCCAAGGGCAGGAGGTAACCTGCCAGGAATGCTGCTCCTGGGGCAATAAATGTCCAGGTTGGGATGTGCTGGGTACCCACTGGAGGCACAGGACCATACACCATGTGACTGCCTCTACCTGAGCCTTCCCACAGAGCAGGGAGGGAGAGGAGGCTGAGAGAGAAGGAATTTATGAGGAGGGATAGGAAAGCAAGCCTGGAGCTGAAAGATATGGGATAAGAAAGATCCTCTTAGAGCACATCTGAGGAGATTGAAGGCCAGGGAAGAAAGAAACAGAGAATCTCAAGGAAACAGTGATAAAGCAGCCTGGTGGGAAGGATATGAATAAGCGAAGGTTACAGGAGGAGGAGGTTGCTGAAAGGCGAAGAGAGGTGCCAAGAGGAAAGATACCCGGTCCTGACAAAGTGAGGACAGACAGAAGAAATGTTGTTATCTGGGACAGAGTAGCTCCCAAAATAGAACATAATCTTCTCCCCTATTTAGAGTAGGAAATGGCAATTCCTATCTATAGACATGTTTTAACAACTTCCACATTTTTTTTTTCATTTTTTTTTCCCCTTGCTGCCTCCATCAAAACTTTCAACCATTTGAAGTCACAATTGGCAAGTTCAAGACTATGCTAATATTCTCACGGAAAAAAATTATCATTATGTGTGTGGGGTCATGCACATTTGTAACATTGCCTTCACCTGCACACGGGGGCCAACATTTCTGTGGGATGAGAGCTATCTCCTCAGAGCCGAAGTGCTTGTGAAGGTCATCGAAGTTCAAGGAGCAATCCATTAGTTAGAAAGACCTGTTTTGGAAGAGTTCTGGCTGTTTTGCCAAGACAGATGATTTTTCTGAACTGATTTCTGAAAGAAATAAGCCTTTGAGAGAATCATTAATTCCATCTTGAGTACAATGAACAATAAGGGAAACAAAGAAAAGGCAATGTCCTGCTGAGTTCTCTGAAAGGCTACAGATTTCATTTTTCTTAAAAGATAATATCAGAAATATTACTGGGCAATTTTTACCACTTTTGTTGATTTTTACAAGTATCAAAAGATGGATGCAATCTATTCAGTACATAAGTGAGGTGATTAAAAAAAGCTTCTTTCTCGGATCTCTTGGCCAGTTTGTTTCTTTGAAGCTGCCACTCTTCTGTTACCACTAGAATTGAGTGAACTAATTCAAGATTTTCAGTGCCTCTTGTGTGTCTATCAGAGATAATGTTTAAGTGGCATCACCAATCCAGGCAACTTTCAATGAGAAAGACTACCCTAAGAGAGATCAGTTTTGTCCTTGGAATCTATAGCCCACTCTGCTCGACCCCTATAAGTGATGAGTTTGGGAATGGCTCAAGAGACCACGCGACACCTATGCTCTATTTAAATTCCAAACGTATTAGGCATACAAACCACTGGACAAGCAAATATGTGCTCAAGTTGGATTCAGTTAGGTAAGTTCTGGAGCCTGGTACAAGAAATTTGGCATGGGCTTCTCGAAAGAGCTTTCCTGCCTGCAGAGAGTCTCACCCACATGGCCCATGATACCTGGAGGTAACATTGGCTAGCAATGTTAGCCAGACAAGCTGAGTGACTCCCTGCCTACAAGGGCTCAATGCCAGAAATTTGCAGACAGCTGAGATACAGCCATGTAGCAATGTGGCCTTATGAAACCTGGAGATGGGTTGCTACGATCTCCCAACCCCAGGTCCGTGCAGTGGCAGGAGGCAATTCAAGGTCTGGATTTGACAAATGGGGAGTCAGAAGAATTGCTCGGTCTGGCTGCATCTGTCAGACCCCAAGGAGGACTCCCTTGGCACAGCTGAAGAGTGCTTCCCATTTGTTAAGAAGGAAATAAAAGGCTTGTTGCTACAATGGGCTGATGAACAAAATAATCTGTTGTGAAAATATGAATACTCAGGAGCAAAATCAGGCCAAAAAAAATCATATTCCTTCAGAAGCACTGTGCTAATATAACACTTTGAGTAAAATTAAAAGAAGGGAAAATATGACAGGGCAGCAAAACTTGATAAGCTGATATTAATGGCCCTGCCTCTTCTAATGATCAGAGAGGGAACTATCTAGACCAGGAGACTTATTAAGTCTTTGCGTATAGGCAATATCTCCTTGCAAGAGTGAGAGGTTCAATTAAATAATCTGAATGAGTTTTTGAAAGTTTGGCCAAGGTAGCTTATCAAAGAGAGACTGCCTCTGAAATGAGCCTCCAGGCCCCAGTAGAATGTGCTAGGCTAAAAGGTAGCAAATTCCATCAAAATCATAGTATTATCATTAATGATGTTACTTTCTGAATTCTGAAGGATGGGGGATAGCCTTTGGCTCAGGAGGACCAGCGGTGAGATTAGCTGAAAAACTACTGGGTCTGTCAGAACAGTCAAGCTTCTAAAAATAACGCTTGATGTTTTATTCATATGGGTAAATTACTTAATTTCAAGTCCCTTCAAGATGTTAAGCTTCCAGGAAGGCTGGGATCTGCCTTCCGCCATACAAATGACCCTCGTCTTCACTCATTCACCTGTCTCAGAAGAAACCAGTGAGAAGGAAGGGATGAAGGGGAACTGAGGCAGGAAGGACTACAGAGGAGTGATAGCAGAGGGAGCAGAATAACCACTTGGTGTCCATTCAACACTGTCTCTTTGAGCACACTTACTCATTCTGAAAACGGGTAATTTTGTCAGAGGTTGTTGATTATTCTTTCTTTTTTTTCCCTGAGGCTCAGAAATTAATTTCCTGTGTGTACCTGATGCATGAGCTAGATACATTTAGTAAGTGTTTCTTTTAATCTACTTTTGGAGGTATATAAACACATCCCTTGTCAACCCCTGTACGTACACCCACTAGCCCCATATAGTCAGCTACTTATGTATTTCATCTGACCACCTGTCCTGGTTTGAAGTAAAACAGAACTAATTTTCTATTCAGTAATTTTACTTTTTAGCTGGGCCTCTTCTAACTAACTAAACTCTGAAATTAACAGCATATTGTTCAGAAACCGTTCACTCTCACAGTGATAAGACCTGATTATATCAAGGAATGGTATGCAGAGAGGCTCTTGCTTATACTTATTACTATAACAACCAAGGTCAGGTAACTTCATTGTTTGCCCCATTGGAGAGTTGGAAGTGGAAAAAAATAGAGGGGTCACACCTGTAGGGAGGAGCAGACAGGACAGCTGACCCAAAGCTGACCAACAGGGTATTCCATCCCATCTGCATCATGCTCAGTGTACAAGCTGAGGGATCAAAGGGTCTATTCTCTTTCTTCAATGGCCGCCATCTGAGGAGGACCCTATCTGTTCTTCTCCCTTTGATCCTGATCCGTGTGTTCCTCACTCCAGATCCAGAATCCAGCTCCTGTCCGTCACCAAGTCCAGTCCGAGACTTTTCCTTGTGCCTGCTGGTGACATGATCATCATCCGGGGAGCTTGATGTGGTTTTGTACATACTGTGTACTTTTTTCCTTTTTTTTATTTCTTATTCTTACTTATTATTTAATTAATTATTAATATTTTCATTAGTTTAGTTTTTTTCTAAACTTATAAATCTCTTTATCTATTCCTATCCTCTCTTTTTTTAGAGGAGGGAGGGAGGGGCCATCTGTCATTCTGATTGGTCAATCCAGCCAAAACCATGACAGCATCCAATAAAGCCAAATGCTATAGCATTGGTTGGCACAATGACAGATCATTGCAGAATCCTGATAATTCTTTCAGTTTTGATCTGTGGGAAAAGTGTGACAGCTCATTACGAATGCCAGACTATCATCTACTGGTTATACATCTTAAGTATTAGCTTAGTTATTTCCCTGCGTTTATTGTTCTCCCTTGTAGTGCAGTTTTTATAAAGCCTTTCCAATATTACTCACTGTTGTGATTTAACCCCAGGTGGCAGCTAGGACCATGCAGTTCTCCCCCTTCCCCCTGGAAGGGCAGGAAGAAGAGGGAGAAAAGGAGGGGAAAGGGGAAGGGAAAAAAGCCTCATGGGTTGAGATACAGACAGTTTAATAGAACAATAACAGAAAAGGAAAATAACAATAATAACAGTAATAATAATGACACAAGTCACTCTCACCACCTAGTGAACTGGTACCATCCTGAGCAGCGATCACAAATTCCTTCCCCCAGCCAACCCCCATTTCTATACTGAGCGTGAAGTTATGGTACGGAATATTCCATTGGCCATTCCTTTGTTCTGTCTTTGCTCCTTCTCATCTTCTATGAGGAGCCAAAAAGAGTTCTTGTAAGTATAAACATCACCTAGCAACAACTAAAGAACATGCATTATTGACACTCTTTTCACAACACCCACTGGAAAAGAAATTAACTCTTTCCCAGCTGAAACCAGGACACTCACTAGGCCTGGACAGGCAAAAGATATGAGAGGGTCTGTTTTTATTTTGTTTGATTTTTTTGTTTTTAAACTACTAGCTTTTGCCCTAGGAGTTTCTTCCATTGCCATTAGGATGTTACAAAATTAGGGGCAGTGGGGAATCTCTTTGAGTTTGCAGTTTCAAAGAACACCAGCTCTACTGTGCTCATTATTTGCCTTTTTTGTATTAATAATTGCACAAGTGCTACACAGATTTGATGAAAAAATGCACATTCTCATATTTTCTTCAGTATCAGAGAAGCAGTCACATGAATCAACTATTAACTATTCCCTATTAATATGAGTTTAAGAGAAGAGCGAAAGCAGTGATGAATAGGTTGGTAAAACAATTGTAAATGAAGAGAAACGTCAAAAAAAAGCCAGCAGAAACAAGATGGAAGTAACCCTGCACCTCCACTCATCGGAAGCAAAAATGTTTCCATGGTAAGAATAACCAGTATTTCAGGCTGTAGAATTACCTTGCCGTGAATTTCAGACAAAGCAACACTTGAAGATATTTACAGCAGAACCGGACAAGACATTGCGCAGCAGGGGATACACAAACCAGATAATCTAATAGATATTTTCTAATTCCAATGCTTGATGAGTTTGGCAGAGGAAAAAAACAATTGTTTTAGTAAATACAATAAATCTCTTACAATACCGAGCAATAATGCAGCAATTACTAAAGGTCATGACTGTAATTAAACAGCATTATTTATTTTATTGCCAGAGCCTCATTTTCTATTAAGCTAGATGCTAACCCAGCCAAGCTAACAGCCACCCTTACCTCTAAATTTATTCTCAAATATCTTTCAGAAAATTTATTGGAGATTTTAGCCTCTTTTACTCATGAGATGCTTAGAATTTGCACCTTTTCACACAAATATAACAGTGCATAATACATAACATTTTCTGCAATCTCAAGGTTAAAATTAATTTTCAATGCTTGCCTTGTATTTCTAGCTGTATTCATTCATTTTTTCAGTGTATGTATATTCGTCTGAATCCTACTTGCTTGTCAACTCCTCTAAGTCACATTTTGTTAACGAATCTCACTCATTACTAAGAGTACAGAAAAAAATCATGATGTTAATATCTTCCATCTAAATTCTTTCCTTTTAAATGCTGGGATGGGTACTGTTTTCCACCTGATGAGGTGTGAATACTCATTAGTAGACTTTACTGTATTATTTTGTCAGCTGCTACTTCTGACAATCACATTTGGGCTACTATTGTTCAAGGTCTTGATTTCCAAATCTGTACCTCTTTTCCTCTTTGTTTCCCTAAGGTTTCCTTGCAGAAGTACATAGAGTTTTGCCCTAGTGATGCAAAGGTAATTTCTGGATATGAAATTCACGTCCTCAGCTTCCCACTAAAGGTTGATGAAAAGTCATTAAAATTCCCTGTGCAGAAGAGACTCAGCTAGAGTATGGAAAATACCAAGAAAAGCAGTGGAATGGATGGAGCCCCTGAGTCCTGCAATGTGAGATACATAAACCACGTAGCTCCATACTGCCAATATGGCCATCGCTCTGCTCAAGCCCAGCAGCAGGGCTTCCAAGGAGGCTGTCAGAGGGTTGATCCTGCTCTACAATTTGGCCTTTGGAGCTTATCTCAGTCTTCCTTGTGAATTTAGTCCGGAGCTATTTACAAGTGGAACTGATCCAAAGTGAGGATCAAATACCTGCTCTGAACAAGCAGTTCCTCACTCAGTTCAACAGCCAGCAATTTGGGCACTGAGCAAGCAGAGATTTCCTACAGACATTACGGATCAAACCCTTCCCAGAATCACAGTCCTGAGCCAACCTGTTAGGCACAGCATGGCCCTGTGGTCTTTTCCCCAGATTACATCTTTTAACTCTCCTCTCCTCACAATCATACTATTCAAAATGTTTTCTAAGTGGTCTCCAGGAACAGTGTATTTTAGGCTTATAATCTCCATGTGTTAAAAAATGTAATTCAGCACAGCCAGAGATGCTGAAACGCTGGATTCTCAGGGACTTGGCTGCAGGGACAGAAAGTCAGTAGAGATCACAGAGGAAGAGAGCCAAAAATGTCAGAGACTATGAGATAAGGAGAGAGATGAGGCTGGGGAGACTGCAGAATCTCACACAGGTAGTGCAGCCTTGCAGACTGGTAACACTGCGGATGGAGAGTGCCGGCTTACTGTTTACTGGTTTAGCTTGTCGGGGTGACCTTAGACAATTTCACCATATATTTTATGAAAAAGGGAAAAATCATTCACTGCCATGGGTTTGGTACGCATAAGGCACTGTGACACTCCTTAGCTGAGCGGCATCCCAGGCTCTGCAATTAGGAGTACGAGGCAGTTGTGAGCCATACCCCTGAACCAGGCAGAATAATTGCTAATTTACTGGCACTACAGAGCTACTAGCATTACATAGCTTTTAGTTATATATAGTACTGCAAATATTATGACTATTACTCTAAGCTACAGAAAAGCCTTCCTATTTCAAATGTTTATGTCAGCTAAACTGAACCCTTTGAAGTCTTTGAATCACTGTTTCTCAGCTCAACTATGCAGACCTTCAACAACATCCATGGGCTCAGGAAAGAGGAGAAAATGACAGCTCTGAGTTCCCCCTCTGCTTTTCAACATTCATCCTGTGCAATAGATTTAAACAAATTGCAGGATCTAGGACATCTCAAGAGTTCAAGTTTTGCAACTTGAAATTCCAAAGCATCGCCCTCCTATCTCGTATCTGCATTTCAAATTGTATTTACCAAGTACTTCAAATTTTTCTTTAGAACAGGTTATTAATCTGACACAGGATTTTGCCACACTCGTGCATTCAAATTCCTGCATAGTTTAGCAGATACATCTGACCTTGCTATTATCCTTCCTTTAGGAGATTTATACAGCATTCCTTCTTTGGAAAGATCATTAATTAGCATGCCAATAGAAAAAAATGAAATTGCCTGCCATCTCCTATGTAAATGCTTCCCCATCTGTTCCTTTCTCATTTTCTCTCCACATACTCTACCAAAGGTAGCTTTAGTTTTTATACTGCTCTTAGAAAATAGTGCATTCTTTGTTGTGCAATTTAAATCTGTTAAATTCCGTTGCATTGTGAAATGTGGCTCTATTAAAGTAATATATAGTTTCATGCAGTCTCTCAGAACCTGAGCCAACTCCCAGCAAAGTCGATGGCTGCCCTTTCCTAAACACCTATGGATTCATTTCAGGTCTAAAGAATCAGGTTTTGATATTTTTGTGCCTAATACTGTAACCAATAATATAAAAATATATCTGCAGTCATTAATTAATAACAACCTATAGCAGGATTCCAGTAACATCCCAGTGACCTCTACTGGAGTTTTCACATGGCACTGTAACACCCTCCACAGGTCTTTGCTCTACTGTGTTAAGAGAATCATAGGCTTTTTTTTAGTCAAAAAAGCATCTATATGGGAGATACTTTTAATTGTTAGGGATGTTCAGAACTAATTTTCAAAGGACTATTGTTATTTTAGCAAATATTTCAGAAAGGGTGGCATCTTTGTGAAGCAAAAATGTAAATGCCCATCTTTTTCATTGAATTACTGGATAGCTCTGCATGATTCAAGGGGAATCCAAAATAGTCATACTTGGCAGAACTGCTAGGGGGCCAACACAGATTTGTTGTTCAGTTACCTCCCATCGCAGATGTTTTGGACTACTCCATGACATACAATGGCAACAACTTCTCAGGGCCTTGGAAAACTTAAATCATGTTTTTGCCTACAAAGGACTACCTTACCCAAAACTTTTCAGCCCTCAGCCAGGAGGAGGCAGGCATCTTGTGGCTGCACAGTGTAATAGCCACATTCTTGAATACAAAAGAAGCTCCCAGAACCTCATCTAATGATGAAACATTGCCAACAGGTCACAACAGAGGATCTCTACTGTGCACCTCCAAATTCACAACATTTTGAACCTACATCTTTTCATCCTGTGTTTCATGGACAATGTAGTTTCACGAGCTTGAGTTTGTCTCCCAGCTCCAAATCTCCAGTCACCCAGAAGCAAAGCAGCCACAGCTGGGAAGTCTCCCAGGAGGCCCCAGACAAAAGGACATCTAGAAGGGCAGGGTTTCAGTTTTTCCAGAATGCTCATGCAAAATAGCTCCTGTAGCTGCAGGTCTAAGCATGCAATTTTCCCCTGTAATGTTTCTTTGTTTTTCTGATGACCAAATGTGAAGCTGGGATGGGGTTCAGGAGCAGATGCCACAGTGTAATCCCTAAGCAAGAAGAAACAGAATGAGCAGGGGCAGAAATAAGGCAGGAATATGGAGAGGAACAGAAATAAGGCTTGTTTCGGGTGTGAGGTCTCACACCGTGAGGATGGAAGAACAGCAAAATAGTACTGTCATCTGTATGAAACATGATAGTGTGCTGCTCACAAGTGGTAGTTTCAGAGGCAAGCAGGAGAGTAGCCACAGTGTGTAGGACAGCTTTTCCCTGCACAGCTTCAAGTCACACACATAGCAAAGATGTTTGGTTTAGGAGACCAGACTAACTCTAATCAGAACTGATGTAACTGTGAAATGTGTATAGTGGAGGATCCTCCACATAACTGCTTTGCTCTACTGTTCTGCTCCTACTGCGCTGATCACCTGCTGATTAACCTTAGCTGTCATCTTTCCAAGGAGCAACACTCTGTGTGGGGAATGAGGAACCTGAATGACATGAAACACTGTAGTGCCATTTCTAAAACCAAATTATTTTGATTGGTTTTCAATCAGAATTTCGTATTTCATTGTCCTTTAAAAAGCATATATATTTTTCAGGGGCACGGAAGAGAGTGGGCCAACCCAAGGATGGCAATACCCACTATATTTAAAAGCAATAATTTTCAACTAGAACATTATCATAAATGTTTCTGAGTTGAGAACCTAAGATTTTGACTACCTGATTGCTCGTAACTTCCCACCTGGGAACTGAAGCCTTGCACGATCAAACCAGCATGTTGCAGAGAAGAGCCTTCCTTTGCAGTGCGGTTGTGTGATTTATCTTCACTTTAGATTTCCGCTTTATTTCAGGTTGAAAACAATTTCCTGTTCACTTCTGTTCAACAAAGTTTTGAACCACATTTCCCATGAATTTTCTGGACGTGGAATTTTAAAATGTAATTAGCCAAATATATTATCAAGTTGTCTTACTCATAAATATCAAATAGTAACATAAAAGAAGCATATGCTGTTGTGGTTCTCCAACTGGGTACCAGATGGCAATACTAAGATTCAGACAGACTTTGTGTTAGAGTGGGTTGGGAATATACCACTCAAATAACTTCTTCTCTTCAGTAGGAAACACGAGTTCCAGAAAATCAACATTTTCCATGGAAAACTTCTGCTCACATATTTCAGTTTTTCATATCTGCACTACTGAAAGACAACATTTTGTTTTCTCAAAATGAATGCAAACATTTTCCTCTGGGTCATCTACACTGTGATCTGTCCTCATCCTGAGCTGTTGAGGCACCATCCCTGGAGGTATTTAAAAGATGGGTTGACATGGTGCTCAGTGACATGGTTTAGTGACGGTTTTTATCAGAGTTATGTTGACAGTTGGACTAGATCTTAAAGGTCTTTCCCAACCTAGACAATTCTATGATTCTATGATTCTCATACCTGAGACGCTTGGTAGACCTGTTTTCATTACAGACCTGGTTCTAAAGTGGCACAGTCTTGGCTATGATTGATATGAACACAACACAACC
This sequence comes from Limnodromus scolopaceus, assembly GCA_028565335.1. Classification (NCBI taxonomy): domain Eukaryota; kingdom Metazoa; phylum Chordata; class Aves; order Charadriiformes; family Scolopacidae; genus Limnodromus; species Limnodromus scolopaceus. The sequence goes on along the minus strand of JAOXNO010000013.1, from coordinate 7,746,063 downwards.
CAACACCCCTCTAGCACAACACCCATGCATGTGTCTCCTATGCACCAAGAACGTGCCTGGGCACAGGATGGAGTACAAACCCTCTGAACAGCATGTTCAGTAGCAGATTTCAATTAAATCAATGCAGCCATCATAATTCACTTAAGCATCTGAAAAAAAAACCCAACCCAAAAACAAACAAAAAAACCCAACCCCAAACAACAAAAACCTGGTTTAAGGACACTGAGATATTTCCCTTCAGCCAAACAAAATGTCTTACATGTCAAATCAGAGGTATCAGAGATTCTGATTTTTCAACTAGGTGTACATCACTGCCGAGAGAACGGGAAGATTCCCCTGTTGTTTATACCTCCAGATAAGACAGGATGTCTTCTTGGATGACAAATTGCACAAATTGCAGGGTTTGACCCAGAGGTAGGTGAAATTTTAAAAAGATTGCATGATCCCATGGTCTTCTGTGAATTTAAATCCTATAAAAAATAGGAACTTGACAAGCAATACACATACAAAATAAGTACAAAGCATGAACTGCAAATAACCTGCAAATGAAACACTCAGGATGCTTTATATAATGAGGCTTACGATCTAACTGAGACTATTCCAGGGTGACATGTTGCAGACACAGTGACAAGACTTTGATCATAAACCTTACACCTCTTGGCCAGCCACCTTACCTTGTCTGGTACCTGGCTCATTAGACTACTTATTATCACATTATCTGAACCCAAATTTAAGTTCTTAAAATTACTGGGCAAAGTAATGGATTGGGATTGTTCTGTCATTACAGCATGGCATGATCTCTTCATTTATTAACAACAGTTCAATGATTTTGAGTTCCCTGCCATTTTGAAGCCTGCTGCAGAGATTGTGCATTGTTCTGTCTGCTTTTCCCTGTGCAGTCTCAGGCAGGCATGTTACCTCCCATGAATAACATTTCCCTAAAAGTTTAAGACCTCCTTCGTGTTTTTTTCTAACTTCTTGCAAGCTCTTATTTTCCATACTGAAGAAGGGAGCTCTGTCAGTTCCATACACAAACAATGTCACACCAGGTTTCTCCTCTTTCTTATCAATGTTACAAGAAAGGAACTTTTGGCTGCTATTCATTTTCAGCAGCTTACTTAGAAGCTTAGACTTTTCTTGAGTGTTTAACCATTTCCATTTTCTTTTCTCCCCTCCACAGGCACAATGTTTTGTTTTGAGTAAGAAAGATCAGCACAGAGTCTTTGTGAATTCAAAAACATTTCAAAAAAGGGCGTTAGATTTCAACTTCAGTCCCTCTCACCAAAGGCAACACCAGAAACTTCAAGGAAGGAGTTCCTATTTAAGTTCTTAAGAATAGCCTTCATTTAATGTTACCTCCCATTTCTCTGTATCAAGGCAAAAAATAAAAGGTTTTCATTTTGCAGTGAACAAATTATGTTTTTATAATAGACTGATCAGAAAATGAGTCTATTTCTAGCATAGCTTTGTTCTGCATATCCTTGATTTCCTAAAGTCCTTTTCTTGGAGAACATAGAAAGTCTGACCTCCCCATCCCTCCAAGCGGGCTGCAGCTGTGACATCTACACCACGCAACACCACTGCGAACATGCATTCTGCATGCAGAGATACAAATGTGTTGAGACACCACTCTTCAACCTACCCATACAAATCTTTACTGTCCTCCTGTCCTTTTCACCCCTAAATACATGAGCCTTCAGCAGCTTTTGACCCTGTAATCCTATATATCATAAAGCAGCCTGCTTTCAAAGCTTGCTTTGAAATAATAATAAAAAAAAAATAGGAATGGAGTAACTGAACATTTTGTTTTGCCATGTAAGTAGAAACAGATTAGTCTGATTTGCCACAGAAGAGGGAACATCAAGTAATCTCTGATGGTGTTGACAGATTCTCCAGAATATCTCTAGAATCACAGCAGTGGCAATCATGACTCATCATGTCTCAGTGTGAGCCCATCCGTTGAGCTTTCATGAGATACTAGAGTAGCCCTGGAGGGAGAGATCAGATCTGTACTGCTGCTACACCAGAATAAGGATGCTGTATGGTGTCTTGCGCCATCTGTTCTCCTGTGTTGTTCTTGGAGTGTCTCATGATATAGCAAAGCATTCAAAGATAGTGTAGTAAAGTGTCACCTTTCCTTCGTAACCGCACAGTGGTTTTGCAGAAGTTATGAGTAAAACAGTTCTCCTGAACATTTTTGATACATATACAAATAACATTGTGTAGTCTCTAATAAAAATAAGTAGCAAATTTTATATCTTATAGTTACATTTTATAGTTGATGTTTTTCTTCTCTCAACATTTGGAGCAAAAGGTTGCATTTCCAGAGTAGCACAGCAAAAACACCCGTCTAACTTTTAGTTGAATGTGACTTCAGCACATACATACAGAAAACAAAGGCCATTTGGGCTGACACCAGAGACTGAACAGCAGCACTTCAGACCTGAAAACTTCCCTCAAGTTAATACATGCTCTCCACGTAATAGAGCACCTTTCAACAAACTCATGTGGCCACCAAGGAGGACACACTGTCATCTCTGACTCATCCATTACAGCAATAGGGTGAAGATGCCAAAAAGATTACCTTCTGCATGGAAAGTACAGGAGTGATTCACATCTCTCCGCTTAAATATTCCACACTGAAACATGGTGAGGAAAGACTAGGGATCGTCTCTACTTTTATTTAACAGGCTGGTGGACATAGTTGCAGTGGCCAAGACATTCCAGCCCCTCCCCACTCCTCTTAGGGGCTGGGAGAGTTGGTACCAGACACCAGTGGGTCCAGACCATGGGTGCACCAACAGCCTCTGCAAAACCCTCATCCCATCTCTGAAGGTTTGGCTGGTGGTGCTCTGGAGCAGCTCGGATGTGGTGCAGCTGCAGCCTGGGAACAGGCTGCTGGGAAAGGAGCTGTGTTGGACAAGCTGAGAGAGGCTCCACCAGAGGTCTCCTCTTTGCTCCAGAGCTGCCTTTGCTCCAGCCCTCACTCTGGGTCCTTGTCTGAGTGATGCTGCAGCTACACCTGAGCCTGGCCATGTGCCCCACCGGTCTCGACCTGATGATTTGACCTCTGGCTTGACCGTGGACCTATCTCATGCTACAGACAGGTCTGGAGATGTGGCCTGTTGGCAGGCCCTGGCTACCATCCCTGGACCAGCTCTACTCGCCTTGCTCTCCCCTACCTTGCCAGCCCTGTTGGCTCCCCGGCTCCTGGCTGACCTTCCCTTGCTGAGAAGACCCACTTTGGATCCTCCTCAACATACCCCCTTTTAAAAAGATCCCACAGCCACCCTCTGCTTAAAACAAGGGATGCACCACTTCAGGGTGGACTCAGAAATTATTTAACAAGGTATAAAAATAGCTTCTGTGCCTCAAAAGTGCAATTCTGGATTTCCCAAGCACCTAGCAATTCAAACAGCCGTTTACATAAATGCCATACGGTAGCGTGACATAAAACCACCTACATTTGTTTCCTGCCTTCAAAACTACCTCAGAGGCTTTAGAAATTCACCTGCCTACCTCACATTCAAAGAAAACAATCCCACAGGTTTAAACATTGTATTTAAACTGAACATTTTGCTTTATTTCCCCTTTCAAAAGAAACAATAGATGCCAGAGGAAGGAGCACGCCATCGTAAAACCTCCTCTTGCCTGCATTTCAAGGACAACTAGAAACAGCTTGGTCCCTTGCTGACCTCAATACTCAAAGGCTGAAGAGAACAATCACAATCCTGAAAGCAGACCAAACAGTTGTACAACAAAGAACCTAGAAAGTATAAAATCAAACTCTTTTTCATAATGTTCACATGTGAATCAAAAGCTTTTGATACTCATAGTGATACTTAAATTCGCTTAAGCATTTTGGGCATTAGATTTCAAGTTCCCTGAGAGGGAAATACTAAAAAAGTGTTCATCATCACCTCAGAGTCCCTGAAATCCTTACATCTCACTAGACTCACCATCCACCTCATTGCAGGGTTTCAATGAATTTGGGATGAGGGGGCTCAGTATCACCATGAGTACCATAGGAAAAACTGCTGGTTTTAAACTGAACTAAGTTCACTGAACAGGACATGTTATTGTCTTTTCCCTTGAGTCAACAGTGCCTAAAAAAAGTAGAAATGGCAATACAGACCCAGGAGAGTCTTGGATTAGCTACTGTATCCTTCAGATGCTCCAGGGCAGAGACTTTCCTTGTTCTTTAGATTTTTTACTATGGAAAGGTGCTATTATTTAGCAGACTGATAGTTCTGCAAACAAGTTACCCAACAAAAAAATGCAATTACTTATGAAAGAGATAATTAATGATCCTTATAACTTTGCCCACAGCCCTTTCTGAAATTGGAGTCTGTGGACTAGTTGTCATATAAATATCTACCAGGAGGCACTCCTTGCCATTAAGTACTACCATAAAAAAAAAAAAAAAAGGACTGGAGAAGAACAAAGGAACACGTAAAGAAGTGACTTCCCAAAGATAGCTGCAGATCACAGGACTCCTGCTACCCAAACCTTCACCTTCACTGCACCCTTTTTTCAAACCCTATGTACCATATTCTGGATTTGGAACAGTTCTTTCATTCTAACATAATTATTGGGAACTGTTGAGAAGCCCAGAGCATAATCTGTTCCTATTGAACTTTCTTTAATTGTCACTAGATGTAGTCTTAATCAATTGCCTAAAAGTGTCAGTAAAAATGAGAGTGAGGCTCAATGAGGTTAACATTAAATTTTATCTGGTCTCTTATAAAGGATCTGAGAAAGACAGAAAGGTTTATTCTTTCTTGTTTTACACTTTTTAATTAAGCATGGCTTAGAAAGCATCTCGCGCCACCTCTGAGTTCGTCATTCACTTATTCCTCATGCTGAACTGAGCTTGCTAGAGAGGTGGTGGAAAGTTTAGGGCTCAGCAGAAAGCTATTTGACACTTCCCAGGGCAATTTAAGGATGAGCAGCTCTCTCCAAAAGCCCTCCAAGCCTCACAATGAAAAGTCTGAGAGGCAGCTGTTACAATGTGTTGCACTGAACAATGGGACGGCAGTGCCCGCTTGCTTGGAAAGGGGGAAAAAAAAGATGAGGAAACAGCGTTTCTGAGGAGGAGCAGAACTGTGACTAATGGAGGCTAAGAGATCCAAGTGTTGAGTTGTGCTGAGGAGTCAGTAATTCTCAGTCATCTGCAGACATTTTTATAGCTAGAAAAATAGATCCTAAACAGGTTAAACTACACACTGCGACAAAAGGAAGCACTGCTTGAAAAAGGGATAGCTCATTTTCTCTCTTATACCTGGTACTTTCACTGAAGTCTAATCAGTAATTAATGTCCTACCAAACAGGGCAGGAATAATGCTTTTCTGTCTCGTATCCCCAGGCAGAGTTGCGATTAGTGACGTTTTCAGGTTGCTGTCACTTTCATTTCATTAACATGAAGTAGCATTGCATCTCTCATTTGGAAGTGCTGTTTCTTGCCGCAAGGCCTGTGAAGAAAACCTAAAATGTGTGAGCTAAGCAACAGCACTGAATTCTTCCTCAATGAAGAAGGAAGAACAGAGGAGCTCAACAGAGGAGCAGGGGGGAAGAGTAATATCTGTTCTGGCCTCCTCAACAGATTCTCAGCCATGAACTTTAAATAAACCTTGAACTGGGACAATCGTTTCATTAACTGTTTCCCTTCTGATGTTTTTTATGTACAAAAGGCAAGTATAATTATCACAGAGTACCTAAATCCCTCTCATGCATTTTTTGGACCGAACACCCTATTTTATTTTGTGTTAAAACTTGCCACTTCCACTGTGACAACCTCTAGAAGGCTATAATGAACTGCATATACAGTCTCATGTGATGCTAGGAACAAAAAAGGTAGAGAGCATGACACAGTATTTACAGCGTGATTGGACTTGTAGACTGATGCCTGAGTGTGGCCATGCAAACTATGTCTCTGAGTTCCCACTACAGACCATGGAGATCCAGTCAATGCAGCTAATGGAGTTTTGGGCACAGTTCAATTGATTAGACATAGATTTCTGTCTTAGGGTGATCTGAACTCTTCTGGCTCCACTAATGTAATCAACCATCTCCACTACCATGGGAACTTAGTGGGCTGGCTCACGTTTAGATACCTAATGTTTAGGTCCCATTCTTCAGGCTTGTTTCAGTTGCCTAAACACAGGTGATGGTGTCACCCAAAACCCCATAAGGTATCAGCAGAATTACATCTGTCTCCTGTGAAAAGTTTGTTTTTCTGAAGGTAGCCTTTACAATTCGATTACACTGTTTAAATATCCTATGACATTCCTGGTGCACTAGTACCAAAATCATGTTTGCTATTTAATTTAATCTCAAAAAAACTTACCTTTTTCAACACTCTTGAAGCTGTAGCCAAATGTTCTCCACTGGGTGGAGTAAATGCCAAACTTCTGCCCTGAAATTTTCAGCCTAGCTTCTCTGTGAAGCACAAGCCAGGGGAGATCCAGGGGAGATCAATAGTAGGATTCACTGACTGAGGAACCAAAAAAGGTGTGCCATAGTATTATTTTGTGTTGCACCGTTTTCGCATTTGTCTACTGAGTTGTACTGCTTGTCAGCTTGTATCAAGTCTATTGTTTTCTTTGTATGAGTTGCAGAATTATAATTTATTATACAAAGTGCTTTCTTGTAAGTGTATCCCAGACTATTATCTGAAACATGCAAGTGGACTGACAGGTAACGCTACATGGTTCACCATAGTATCTGTGAATCTGTCAGATTAAAGTTTGCTGATAGTTAGAGAGGTATGGTTTGCCAGGGATCCCTGACTTTGGAAACTATTAATCCGTACAGAAAAGTGAACTAAATAAAATTCCTTGCTATGTTTGCCCAGCAACTGTGGAACAGAACTGAGTTTTCTTTAAGATTTGGGTTTCTATAAAGACTGGTCTACATCAAGAAAAAGTCAGGTAATATGGTAACCTCAAGAATCAAGAAAAATTCATAGAATGAAAGGTAACTGATTGTGCACTTAGAAAAAGACAGGTTCATCAAAGACCTATTAGAAGACTGTCAGGAGTAGTATCTACCCACAAAATGGCGAATTTATTCTGAGTTTAGTTGTTTTAAGTGAACTCTCTAGGTAATGCTCTGGTCCAATGTGGTTGTTCTTGAAACATATGCAGATAAAACACATTTTATCTGGTTGAAATGACACTGCTGCTCTCTGTTTCTCTGCTTTGTATGGAGATGTGCCCAAGAACTGTCACTACATCATTTGCAATGATACATGGTCACATTCACTCCAGTGTCCTGAAGCTTATCCTTTACAATAGTATACCCAGTCATTAAAGACTCCTGAAAGAAACAGCATAGTCAGTGCCTATATTTTTTAAAAATAAGCATGTTTTATTGGTGGTGTGGTTTGGGTAACCCATCGCATTAATTGAGCTTGCTACTTCTGAAAAACACTGACCTTCAGTATTTCCCATTGGGGCTCAGAATCAGAGTTTATCTTAAAAGCCACTTGATATTGTCTTGCTACAGAACAAGTGACTCTGTGCCTTCATTTACCGGCTTAATCAAGGTGTTGCAATCAAGTACATTACTGAATGGGAAGACACATCTCCTTTTTCTAATAACACAGGGAGAAAAAGTAAACTTCTGGAAAAACTAAAATAAAATTTATATTTCCCAGATAACAGGTTGGTTTATATTTAGAGTCTGACTGTCAATGGCTGCTGCCTGTACACTATTTTCTTCTCCTGAACAGTGCCTTATTTGTTCTCTGGAACTTCCAGGACAAGAATTTAGCACCTGGGTGCAAGCAGGCAGCAAACTCACACCGCTTCTAACTGGTAGGGTCCAGATTAACTTCAGTGTGCTATGCATTATTCCACTGCATTAAGAATATGTAAGATGTTGGTATTTCATAAATTGGTATCTGTATAAAGGAATGTCACAAAAACATACTCCACCTATAGCAGTGCAAAGAGTATAGCTCACTTTTAGGTTTGTTTTGGAGTCATAGCTTTGAAAAAGAAACTAGAGGAAGGTGTTACAGGAGTCAATAAAAATATTATAACATAGCCATCCCTGTGAGAGTAGTACTTTTCTATATCTTAACAAAAAAACCATCAAGAAAAAAAGGCATTATTCGAAAGCAGATGAAAGTATGATAAATAATTTTGACTTTTTTTCAGAAATTTTTATGCTTAGCAAAGTGCCAGAAGTGTCACCAAAATATTTCCTAAAACTATTATTTCCATTTGGTTCAATTATATGCCTAACATAATTGAGAAAAGTCACTGCCTAGTTCCAGATGGTATGTGAAATGTATTGGCTTTTACATTAGAAAGAATGATTGTTAAACTATAATGATTTTTAATGAACCTCTCAGATATGTAAAATACATTGAAAATAATATTGTTAGCAATGTCGGCACTTTTTCTATAAAGAAAATCCAATTCACATGAGAAAAGAATAAAACCAAGGGTCTGCCAACCTACAAACAAGTGACTCAAAATACAGTAAATACAAATAAAAGGCTTAATAGAAGACTATTTTTCCCTATGGGTTCAATTGAGTTGGCAACTCTTTAGAGTGAGCAACTGGAATAACAGCTACTTCCCTCCAACCCGGGCACTCATGAACAGTGATTTCAAAAGCCCCTTTTGGCCTTCAAGATGACTGTGGGCAGGCAGGCTGGCTGAGGACCAGGCTGAGGACCAGCGGCTGTGACACAACTAGGACAAGCTGATTCCCTGGTCTTCAACCACAAGGAAATGTTCTCTGACCTGCCATACTATGTGCTGCAATGATGTTTAGTTAGGACTATGTGGGAAGCTGTGGAAAGTGAAAACTGAGTATTTCACATCTGGAAAATGCCTGGCACGCTCTGGGGAGCTATAAAATAACATTGAAATTGCTGCAAGGACAGTATGTTTCTTCATTTCCTTTCTTCTCCTCTGTGAACAGGGAGTTGTTGTGTTACTAATACAATGCTGTCCTTGATCTCCTGGCAATGTCACTTGTGCTGCTGCACCTCTTCTGGGGTAAGGAGCAAAGTACCTTTTAATAATAGTACACTCCTAAAGAGGAACAGGCTGGAGCAGGTGGTCAGACTCACTAGTCAGAGCAGAGATAATTAATGATCTGGAGTATCGGAGGTGGAAACAACGCTATGCTGATGAAGGCAGGTTTTGCATGATTGAGAGCTCCAAGTGGGGAAAAACTTTAGCTCTGTCTCCTTAACCCTGATGTGATTGGGAAGCTATTCCCAGAGCCATAGCTTCCCTCTAGCTTCCTAAATGAGCCACCTGACACAGACAGGGCAAATGCCCACAGCCACGTGTGGGTACAGCGGGGTGGAAACAAGGCTAAAAATCCCAGAGCTTCTCCAGGAAATCTGTGCCTGGTTATTAGGGACTGCCACCAGATAGCGGAGGGACACTAGGGGTGGGATTCAACTTGCAAATTAAATTAAAATTAAGGACCTATATTAGGCTGAAAATCATCTTTAGTTCTCTAAGCACGAGTGACTGTATTGGCTAGATCTGCATAGCATGTAATGGGAGTTTAGACAGTCATGCTGACACTGATATTTAGGTGCCTTAATATGTAAATTTAAGCCACCTCCAGCACTTTATAACACAAGCAAATGGGCTGACATACACATGGGACTCAGTGGCTGTTCGGAGCAGGCAGCCAGGAACCAGAGAATTTCCCAATTCATGCTACATTCTGTAAGAAAATAGAAAAGAGGCTTGTTTAAAATATCTCTATATAAAAAGACAGTATATTTTTTTGTTCATCCCCTTCATCACATGGAAAAGGTACATGATCATATTTAGTCCAATTACAAACCAGAATTACCTACTTAGCATTTCTTTTTCTACAACATTAGCACTTAGACCACAGAAAAGGAGCTATACTGCATCTGTATTTTTCTTCCTTGGTTTTGCTCTTCCCTGTTTTAAAATCCCTGTCTTTACTCCAGTCATTGGTGTGAATATAGGAAGGTCATAGGAAAGTTAAATGACCTCTTCATGCAGCAATTCAGTTGGGATAGTCCTTTCTCACCTTAACATCTATAAATGCAATTACATTCATGCTGAATCGTGTGGTCAACTACCGCATGCCGAGGCCAAAAGTTGACACACTTTGTTTGCGATTTACAAAACCAGTTGAGTTTTATTTATATTATACTTTTATTACACGTAATTGCATCTAAGATGTTCCCTCTTATCTTCAAAACACCCTCCATTTACTTCCACAACAATCTAAATCTGCAAGCTGCAAAATGGATTTGATGCTTACGTACCATTTTTGATAGAAAATCACCTGTCCCACTTTTCAGACATTCTTACAGAAATGTAAAAAGAATATTCAGAGAATGCCTAAAGTCAATAGGATTAAGGACTGTCAAGTACATTGCTTAGAAGGTATAAGTCCTACCTACGTGCTAAGGATTTTTCTGTACTTTCATGAGAATATTTGCAAAGGCAGTCAGGGATGTCTCTAGGGCTTATCTTTTTTTTTCTCTTTAATGACAGCTAGGGAGGTAAAATAACTGCTAGTTGGGATAAGAAATTGAACCCCTTCCTCCCCAGCTTCCTGCTGTCAGTTTAATTGAATTCATTGTATAACCTTTAATCTGACATTCTTTACGCTTAACATTGCATTATTTTTCTAACCCTTTAATTCTCAGTGCATACAAGTGCTGATGACTTGAACACCGTGACCATGCATCATGCTGCTCCCTGGGGAAGCCACCACAGTGCAGGGAGATGTGTGACTTGAGAAGCTGGAAGGAAAGATGGGAAGGCGAAGCAAGGAAGGAACCTGGCTTCTGGGGACCAAAAAGAGGCAGTGGATATAAGGAGAGAAGAGTGTGGCAGGCACAGAGGAAGACTAAGCACTCAGAAAACTGGGCAGCGTCGGAGAAACAGGCAGTAAATAGGGAAAGGTAGAGTAGATATTTAAATTAAGAAGAGCAACAAGCTGATAAAAAGCCTAACAGGCACGATCCTGGTTTTAATGGATCACGCTGTGATGGGTGTGGTACAAAAATACAAAGCAAATGATGCAGCCCCTGTCCCAATGAAATTACTATCTGCAATTCATTGAGGTACACATACATCAGTGAAGTATCTTCTGCAGTTTGCTACCCTATGGCCAAATATGAGTGAGTAGGGAACTAGAACTCTCAGTGGCATCTGCTGGAAAGAGACGTATTAGACAAATCTTGGAACACCTCAACAGATAAACAGAAAAATAGAAAGAAAAATTAAAGGAAAAAGATAAAGTTTAGAAAAAAATCCAAACAAACACACTAAAACATTTCCAATATGTTTTTTCAAAAAAATATATTTTCTGTGTTAATTTTTCAGAGAAAAATAAAAATTTTAGAAAAATCATAGTGAAATAGAAAGTTGTCTTTTTCCCTACTCTCTTCCTTAATCTTTTCCTGATTCTTCTGTCTTCCCTTTTTCCTCTCTTTCCTTTTTTCCCACTAACTATGAAAGAAAGGAAAAAGGCTTAAGCTCATCCTTCTTTTCTCACCTTTAGAGAGGTGACGGCAGAGAGAAAGTAAAAACCAGAACAAGAGAGCAAAAATGCTGTGGGAAGTTTTGAAAAGGCATAAAACTTTATGGCCAAATCAAGCAAAAAGGATGGGAAAGAGAAGGAAAGAGAAAGAAAGAGAAGAAATTTCTTCTCCACAACAAAATGCGAGTGACTTCCTTTACATGTCTCCAGACTGTATGAACTATTACTCTCTTGAAGACAAAAATAAGGCTTAATTTATTAAAAGATAGCAACTTTGATGATAATATAGCTGTGTTTTACTAACATGAAGCAGTACAATTATAGATCTTAAAATTTACTCAACATCAAAGAGTAATTTTCCATAGTGATTCACGTATTGAAAGTTTGTACCTCCATCTAGAAGGCCAGTTTTCTTGCAGATGAGAAGTAATATACCAGACAATTACCAGACTGATAGAGCTTTTAGAAGATGCAGTAACGAGGAAGGATTGCATTGACTCAGCACCATCCAGACTCTGAAAGAGTTTATGAAGTAGTACTGAGTTATGAAAGAACAGAAAAAAACTCCAAAAGTCCAAATCTCTGCTGAATATTGTATACATATGAAAGTAGTGGGGGAAGGAGGAGCCAACAAGGTCTTCTGGCCTGCCACTGCTTATGTCCAAATCAGAGAAAACACAGAAAGTCATCAGGAAAGATGTAAGGTCTCAGACTCCGGTTCTCCAGGGCAGGGACCATCTGTCTGCTCTGTGCTTGTACAGAACCAAGTCTGGTGGGGTCTTTGTTAAAAAACTTTTTAAAAAATATAGACTTTTTAGTTGAAGGGACTCAAGAGGCTGTATTTTGGGAATATAGCTAGGTAAACAATGGCTTTGACTGCTTTATTAAGTTAGCATGCCCAATGGTTCTGGCAGCCAAGATTTTCCTATTCTGGAAACTTTCGCATTTAACCAAAGGACATGCCATTTACTGGGACTTCAATGTTCTATAATAAGACAACCCAAAGCACAATGGTGTTATTGTCTTTTCTAATTCTAATTAAACTACTACTGCCTAAGATTCTTGCTTGACCATGAACAAATTGCAGATTTCATCCTTTTCAGCTGTGGAGAACTCTCTCCACACACATGGAAAGAACTAGAAGAAAATCATCAAAGAAACAAGATCTGACATCTACGAACCACAGAAGAAAAACTAAAGGGTTGTATAGTGTGAGATGCCTTTATCTATCTGCCAGCTTCTTTGATGAGCTCACTCAGAGCATTTACACAGAACTGGGACTGAAGGTTTTTTTTCTTGAACATCCCCTTCACTAAAGATAGACTTTCTCTGTGTGGTTCAAGAGGCAGCACCCACTTGTGCTCTGTGGCATAAGGGATCTGCTCATCAGCAAAGGCAGAGGGAAGGAAGGAAAAAAACTTGCACTGTCCCAATCTGAATTTAAGACCCATTGCTCTTCTATAGCATACAACTACTGGAAATGTTATAATATTTATCTCATTCTCCTGCCACAGAGACAAATGCTGACCATAACTTAATGCATTCAAAGACATTAAAAATGATGGGCACTGTATTAGAGCTGGAATATAATTAAAATCTCCAAATAAGGGAGAGTTCATCCTTCTGTTGTAAGCCAACTCTGATGTTGTTTGAGTAAGACCACGTATCTTCAGTGCTTTGGAAGTCACAAAGTGGAAAACGTATTGACCAACAATGTAACATGGACCATAAACATCTTAACAGAAGACACAAGGGTGAATTTGTCTCACCACAATTCTTGGAATAGACAGTATAACTATGATAAAAGACACAGAGTGCTCTCATGAAACTTACTTTTTAAGATGGATTTACAGTTTTAAGGACAAACAAACCTAAAAGAAATGGCCAGCTAATCCAAGTGGAGTAAACCCAGTCCAGTAGACAAGTCAACTTAAGATGATTGAACTATGCCCATGCAGTGCAAAGGGTGTACTGCAGAGCTCTGGATGTCATGCCACAAGACAGCAGAGCTACCTGGGTAAAGCAGATACAGATATTGAAAAGTCTAGTATTCAGCAAATCTGTCAAAAGACCAGGTATGGAGCAAGAGGAGTCAGATCCTCCTCTGAACAGCTGTACAGGCACAGCCCAGGTTCCTCTGGCACACATAGAAAAAAGCACTCCATGCTTCAAATGAGCTGCCTGCACAAGGCAAAATCAGGAGTTCATTTTTTGCTTCCAAGTCACACTTGTTCTTCCTCCTCAGATATTCCAGTCATGCTGTTAGAGGAAATCTGGTAAATCAGACTGTCTGCCAGTGGGACCAAAGGTTTGTGCATTCAGGTTTCACATTCTTTGCACTTTTTAAAGTTGAAGTAGACAAAATAATAAGCCATCAGCAATGGCAGGTTAAAATGGAGCATCATCATGCTCTCAATGTAATTATTTCATCAGACAGAGGGAGGTTAACTAACTGATAGGTGTGTAGTGCATGAAGACGAGCCTATCACACAGTGTTTCGATCACATTTTACCCAAAGAAGTGCCTGCTGTATGAGTTTTAGAAGCTTTTCTGAATGCCTGCTTCTCTGAAGTGGAACCTGCTGTGGTTTGTTGTGGTTTTCCCAGTTGTTTTCTTCTTCCAGAAGGAATTCTTTGTTCTTGTTGCAATAAGACTAAACTGATATTTTTATGAAAAATGTTCCCTCATCATTAAGCTGAGACACGACATATGGCTCTGCAAATTAAATACTAGCTATAATTTTAGTTACTTTTGATTTTTTAGTGAGCTCATACTCTGAATGTAAACACCAACAGTCAGATCCATGCATTTATTATTAATGCTGCAACCACTCCTGTACCTTGACCTTTAAGGGTTATATAAAAATTGTCTAAGAATGTTCTCTACAAGGAGAGTGACAAACCTTAAGCGACAAAAGAGATTACAAACAGAAAATCCCTATTTTAGATGAGGCAAAAACTGGTCATCTTGCCCAAACCACAATAAGATTTTCATGTTGGAAGTAAGGACTTCCAAGTTTGAACCAAGAAAACACTTTTTCTCCTTTACCTTTTCTTAAGCTTTCTCCACTTTGCTTTTACTGAAAGATATGAGGTAGGACACTCAAACCTGAGTAGAAATAAATACATCACTATGACCAAAGTGCTTACAATTTGATGGGTTTATTTTTCTGACTAGTTGCAGATGGGGAAAAAACACCAACGCCTGCATTTATTTTGATCAATAGCACTGAAAAACCTTATAAAATCCTTCTTTAATCTGAGCATGTCCTTGTAATGAGGAAAATATAATAAAAGAAGAATCACGTCCTTCTGTGAAGAAGCCATGAAAGAATGTTCTTTATTACTTGTTCTGTTCAACCAAAGGAGATTGCAACTTCTTTCAGAGTCTGTTTTGGCTACTTCAGACCACATGTGTGCTAACGTATCAAGCAGACTTTGCATTTCTGTCAGGCTCAAAAGGTTTATTTTAATAATAATAATGCATCAAAGTGAAAAGTTTTGGTTTTTTTTTTCATAAATAGGAATCCAAAAGCTTAACTGTGTACATTGAACAAAATCAAGCATCTTTCTTTTAGAAACATAAATATTAAACCATGGCTAGCATTCAGGCAAATTAAAGCACAAGCTTAACAGAATTAAGCATAAGTTTAAATACTGTGGATTTCCATGGGGCGGAAGCCCATTTTCAGAAATCAGTAATTTCCTTAATTGGGTTTGTGATTACAAATGCATGTTACAATTTCATAATGTACCAAGCTCAAACTATGTTTGGGAAAGGCAACTGTCTGAGTTTCAGTGTACTTGATTTCATAAATACCAACTTCACTTGATGCGTGTGGAATACATTTAGCAGGCTGAGAACTTTATCTGATCAATGATGAGCACACAGTAAATCAGCAAATTAATCAATGATACTAACAGAAACCCCTTCTATAATAAGGCTTTATGGAGATTTCTGTTTAGTGATTTATAGCTCAATATCAAATTGTGACAATAGTATGGAGTTCAGATCCAGGCTTTAACGTATAAAGAACTAAGGGTGTTTCTCATAGCTATGCTTAAGTTTAGAAGAAATGATTGAGTGCACGACCCAAATCCATAGAGGCTTTCTGCTTTCAGTGCTCCGAATCATTTGTCCTTCAAGGGTATTAAATTTTATTTGTTAAAGTTTACTACTGAGAGAATGAAAAGATCTAATTTATTTCCACATCTTCAAGCTCATATTTAACTTTTCAGAACAGCATACAATTTCTGAAATGGAATGCATTTCAATTTCAAACATAATTTGCACCATAAAAAGATCTATATTGCATTATGCATTTGTTTTCTCATAAACAGGAGTGTTTAAAAAGGGACATTCTACAAATGGAATTAGTTTTCTTTCTTTAAAATGTCATAAAACCCCCTCACTTTCTCAATGCTTAGCCAATACTGTAGCCTGCAGCTAGGACCAAAAGAAGGACAGAACTGATTTTCTTTTTTCATTTACTGATCAGATAAAGTATTTTTGATCCAAAACAATTTTTTATCAGAACAGCTTTCTTTTTTTTTTCCATTTGTATCCATTTCAGTGTATGCTAAACTCACAAGGGACTAGTGAAATACCTTTCCCAGAAAACCTCCCTCTGTAAGACGTCTGCAAGATGCAAATGATATTTATCCCTGATAATTATTAATAGAATCATAGAATCACAGAACCTACTACTGTATCTTCTCTGTATATATAAGGGAAAAAAGAGGAACTTCTGTCCCTGGGTGGGAGTGTGAGGTTATATCTTCAGCTTCACTGAAGTATTGCCTGTGACCTCTACACATTTCAGCCAACAAAGACTGCAAGTGCTGACCACTCTCCAACACCCTTCAAGTGTCATACTATGAGGGACAGTTAACTTCTCCTGCCAGTGACTGGGAAAAAAGGCCTGTATTGTGTCAACATGGTCCATCCCCAGGGTTGACAAACATGGGTGCTCAGACTGGACACCTATTCTTGGGACTCCAGGTATAGTTGTTGTGACATAGTGTTATTTCCAAGTTTCAAACTGGCTGCCTTTCTCTACTGCTTTTGGTACAATTGTCCCTCCTTAGAAGGCACCAGAACTATGATCACTGATATCATTAGGACCAGGTTTTCATTCATCATCATTTTAATTCATTTCTTTCAACACCGTTCTACTCACGCACATCCACCCTGCTTACAGGCAAATGGCACTGAACAGAGCTAATTATCATCTGGAAATCTGCAGCGCGAACTGCCCTCGCTACATTATTTCAAGTCAAGTTTAGTTTTGGGTGTAATATTTTGTATTATACTATAGTAGTATATATAAATATTACATGCAATACAATATGTATAGTTTCATTGCATTTTCTTTTTTTTTTTCTTTTTTTTTTCTTTTTTTCCTTATCTGTCATTAAACCACCAATGAGCATCAAGAATCAACAACTGCAGGTTTTCTGTATGTAGAATCTGGGTTACTGAATGGGAATAGCCAGCTATGAGTAAGGAAGAACCCAACCTTTTTGCAAAGATGCACCTGATGGTCTGCAATCTTGCCCTAGATCGAGGATGGGTAAAGAGTTAGTCACAAAAAATGGAAGTTGCCTTAGTCAACAATTTTCCCTTACGTCACACCCTGATGACTACAAGAATTCCTGAGTGGTGGACATTGAAAATAATTTCTAAGTTTCTCCAGTGCTATTAAAGAGCATCACCATTTTGGCCATAATATCCTTATTCAGACAAGGTCATATTTCCTATTTCTGCTATCAACCATTTCAAGCTTGTTCCAATGCTTAGTTATTCTTAGAATCATAAAGTTTTTTCCTGCTAATAAACTTAAAACTTCCTTAGTGAAAAATAAATCCCTTCACTCTTACTCTGTTTCTGACTCACCACTCTCCATTTTCTAAGAAGATGTTCTGCACTGGAGATGCCTTGAAATCCTCCCATTTTAAAATCAGACTCACTCTTCCAACAGGGTTATTTTATTTTATTTTATTTTATTTTATTTTTTAACTCTTGTCATTCTTCTTGCTTTCCCCTAGATTCTCTTGGATTTGTGCATATCATTCTTGAAGTGTGGCTCAAAGCACAAAAAAAAAGTATATATAGCAGAATAACTATCTCCCACATCCTGCTCATGCTACTCTTATTAATACATCCCCACATGAAATTCCCTTACATCTTTACAACAGCACCAACAATGCCTATCTAGTTTATGATCCACTCTAACAGCAGGTCCCTGTGTGCACTGCTGCTGCCCAGGGAAATATTCCCCATTTTATACTTCTGCATTTGATTTTTTTCCCCTTCAGTCTTGTAGTTAATATTTGTGTTTATTTAACTTCATTTTAATGACTTGAGGCTATTTGGCAGGCATATCCATGTCACTCTGTATTCTAATCTTGCAATTCAAAGTGTCTGTAACCCATCCCAGCCTGGCACTGATAGGAAATGTTAGAAGGGTAGATTATCCTCCATCATCCAAGTCACTGAAAATATTGATTACAATAAAGCCCAGTGCTTGATGCCTGGGTAAATTCCAGTGAAATGCTCTCCCAGAGCAATAGCAAACCATCAATATGTTTCTCTACTGCTTTTCAAGCAGCTCTACACCCACTTCAAGATGACAGTACCCTGATGCATTTTCCTTTAGACTGGTTGGGAAATGTCATTTGGAATGGTGTCAAAAGCCTTACTAAATTCACAATGTATCACATCTACCACTTACTTTTTATCCACTTGGCAGTTCTTATCCTGTTACCAGGATGACACAATTTATACTTGACAAATTCACATGGTCTATTTTTATCTCCTCATTATCCTCTGTAGGCTTATTAAAGGATAGGTCCTTCCTCCTTTGGGCTATAGGAGTCAGGCTGACTGGCTGACCATCCTCTCAGGCTTCGTTTTCCCTCCTTGTGGTTCATTCCCCAAGTACTCACAGGTGATTTCAGTCAGGCACCTCTGAATTAAACGTGTTTGACTTATCTACGTATTTTGTCACCTTTTCTCCTCACCTTTTTTCATGTGGTCACCTATCTCCTTGTTAAAATTAATCACTTTAATTTCACAAATATATCACAAATTTCTTTCAGAAGAATTAAATAAAGGACAATTAAAAATTTCTCAGCCATCTTGTTTTGTTTTCTTTCCACATTAAGTGATTACCTCTCACTTTATTTTGCCTTCCACATGTTCCTAATGTATTTATATTACCTTTTCTTGTTGCCTTTTAGGTCACTTGTTTGCTGCAAGCTATTCTGTGCCTCAGCTCAATTTCCTCTCTTTCCAGATTCTTGCATTATTCCTTCATGTCTGGCTAAGTTGCCTTTTGAAACAGTCCGACTTCTGAGAGATGAACCCTCTGCAACTTCTTGCCTACACTAGAAAATATCAGAAAACCATCACATCACACACTTGCCCCACAGTACATTGCACGCTCAATATACCACAACCTATGACCACAGAAATGCCCCATCTGCAAACCCACCCTACAGACCACACAGTTCCACTGCAAAGAAGATTCAACTCATTTGAAAACCTGGTCCAAAATGTGTGTATTTTTTTTTTCCCCAGTGTGCCCACTTGTACAATAGCCAAGGCTTTTGTAAACCATGATGAGCCAAAGCCACAAGGAAAACACTAAATGAGCTATCATTTGTGGCTTTCACATACCATTCTTTATTCCAATAATGCAATTTAAAATTATCGCAGTGAACACACATAAATGTCAAGTATAATAGCATTTAGTGGAAAAATAAAACAGAAATGGGCAACCTAATTGTTAGGCTATGCACTGAAGTCCTGTCCTACCTTTTTTCTATTCAGCTTATATAGCTGTTGCGAAAGGCTGTCTGTCAATACGGCCGTGTATTATTGTCAACCTATTTGTCCTTTCGATCAAACCAACAGCAATTTAGCCTGATTGCTATGCAGCTGGAGTAATTTGGGCCCTGCTCTCCCAGACGCTTTCATGGCAGCTGCATTTCCATGGCTTACTGCAGCACACCTGCAGAAGGACTGCAATCCGACGGCTGTGGTGCTACAAAATACCATATTTTGACCATATTTATGGCTGAAGCGGAACAGCTTAATTACAAGGGAATTGGGATTGGGCATTCATGGAAAATTGGGATGGTACCTGGTACAAAAAGATGAGTGCTACTACTTCAAATACAAAGAAATCATTCCAATCACCTAATGTGGTAGTGGTTTTTACTGTATCACACCCACACACTACAACCAAAAACCCCAGCCTGAAACAGAAATTGATATTCAAAACTCCCTCCAAGCATCTGTGTGCTTCACTGCACCTGCATGTATCTGTCACAGCCAAAGCCAGAAAGTGTTTGATTGCAAGGGGAAATCCTGTGCTTGTGTGTTATTTCCCACCCTTTGGTATCAGAGCAATAGCAAGAAGTGCTGTGAATCAGGGACTAATTTACCACCCACCACTTAATGTAAGCGGTGGCCTAGGATTGCTTTCAAGAGTAGGTACTTGCTTTTTAGCTGGGGTCTTGAACAACCTGGTGGGGTCAATCAAGGGCACTGGCATCTTGCAGGGGAAAGGCCATCTCCTGCCTTTTTAAAACTTCCTGGGTTACATTAATTTTGAACAATCAGAAGAAACATTAACCACATAACCTGGACCTGCCTTCACAATAAGGGAGATGGAAGCCTATCCATTGAGAAGTCTGGGGGAACAGCACAAAGAGGTGAAAGAGGGTTCCCAGAGATTGCAACCAACCACTGGTTTCACAGGAATAACTCACTGACTGATAACTCGTTACTGTGAAATGAAATGCTTTGTTTTCAATAAACCTTCCTGCCCTATGCAAAATGAAAGATGAACCTAAAAATGGCTCAAAGGAACAGTTTGTAAAACCTGTAAATGCCAAAAAATTGGTTTCTGATGTATCAGTAACACTGCAAGAAACAACAGCCTGATTTCTGTGCTCTTTACCTTGTCCAGGCAACTAACATATCACTATACTTTTAAGACTGCTTTTCCTTCATGGGGTTTTACTTTGCCCAGTGATAAAACCCTGAATGCAGTAAAGGTAGAGGAAGAACCAGTTCAAGGAGTAAATAACTAAGTTTGATTTTCCAAGGCAAACAGACCTAGGTAACAGGTTAAAAAAAAAAAAAAGAGAGGGACCTGTAATTATTTGATGTGGTGCACACATAATAGACTTAGAGGCAATTATTAAAGAAAATTCAGCTGGCCAGAGTTCATTTCCTGTGCAAAGCTCCCCCTCCCCTGAGACTGCAGTCAATTGCGCTACGCAGCCCCGAGCACGAACCTCAATAACAGAGTCTCCGGGGATTTCAACCCATTTGATCACCTTAATAGAAAAACTGATGTGACACCTGTTTGTAATCACAGGGGTTTCCTTATGTAAGTCACTCGCTGCCGAATGAGAGGCGTGACCCCACACACTGTTCCAGTTTGTGTGTCACACTGGGGTTGCTGCTACTTATTAAGGGCCCGATCACTTGAGAGACTTTGCATCTTTGACTCTCAATATATCCCCTGGAATTAAATAATAAAATACTCAGCACTTCTCAGGAGAAACCCTCTGAGGCACAAACACATACTTTCTGCTCCCCTATTTTTCTGCAGTACCCAGGACCTGGGCACAGATCTGAGAGAGCAGCTGGAGCCCAGCCTAGTATTAAAACTGAGTATTTGCAGCGCTAGTCCGTTGGACTCTACATCCTCTGCAAGCTCTCCACTTGTAACTGGCTTATAGAAGGAGGCCAGAAGAAGAAAGGTAGGCTTGGGCTTTGCAGAATGAAAACTATCAAGTAACAAGGGTAGAAAAAAAACAGAAGTTACGTGAGAAACAGCTGTTCTAGAGAAGCTATTCAAAATCACTCACCATGTGCACAGTCTTATTCATATGAAGTGTGTCTCAAAGTGAGTTTCTTGGACCCACTTTGAAAGTGAACAGCACCACCTAACCCTACAACAAGCAGAAAAAAAACCCTCATTGATTTCAACCCGCCTCTTCCTTTTTATTTTTAAGCCATAAACAGAACCTAGACTATGTCCTGAGGCCCAGCAAAAATCAGTTCCGCAATGCGCTCGGCCCCTATTTAAACAAAATTAGTCTTACCAGCTACTGTGCAGCATGAGAAACCTGGAGCTCCAGCATTGCAGCAGCAAGCATGCTTATGCCTTGCCAGGAGCCTGGCAGATTCCCACTGTTTTTGTATGTGTGTGACCAGCTATAGGATGAACACCTTGAGCGCAACCCACCTGGGAAGCAAAGGGTGAAGGCCAACAGAGATGCCCACTGCTGTGATGAGACCACTGAGGCCATGTAACAGAACTCCAGCCATGGCCCATTAATATCTGAGCACCTTCTCTTTCATGCTAGTGTGCCTACCCAGATTACACTGACAAGAGCTTGCTTATGTATCATATTCTTGTAAGGCTGTCTGTACCTCGCAGCTGACAGGAAACTAAACTGCTTCTGCCATTTCTTCATTTCATTTTCCAGCAATTTTCCACCAGTGTATGTGGGAATTTAAAAGACTGACAAACTCATTTTGGGTTTGTGCTGCAGACCTGATCACCTGGGGTTTTGTTCACATACCACTACTGTCTAAATAGATTTGCCAGAGACTCAAATCCAGCTGGTGCTGGATGGAGCTTGGGTGAGTGATGTACTTTTCAATTGACCTGATAAACTGGCAATCTTGAACTGCTACATTTTGTCTAATTTGCAGGAACTGCTATTCTGAGTTTATAGGAACCATAAATTCTGACTTTCTGGAGTCTTTGGTTCTACAGGTACCTGATTTTGCATTTGGATTCTTCTTCATGAAATGCCACGTTTCTCTAAACCAAAAGACACCATGATTACAAGGTGATCATTGTAAGGGGGAGAAATAATTTGAGACTAGTTTCCATAATAGAATACAGGAAACACAACCATATATACAGCAAGCAATTTTCTTCAGTCCTGTATTTGTCCCTTTTCACAGTGCATTTCACAAGGACGGGACTCTTCTTTTTCCTAGCACATTTTTGGAAGGAATGAATAATATGGATCAATATTGATAAAAAGTTTGTCTCTAAATATTTTTTCACATTATGTTAGTTTTCCTGCCTGCTTCAGATAGATAATTCTCTGTCTGTTTCTTACAGCTCTTTCATCCTTCCTCTTGCCCACTGAATTGGTCCCTACCTGCATCTCTATCCTGTCTATATTTCTTTATTGCTTTCATTCTTGAGATATAACCATTAAAATTGAGCTTTTTGTATTTCTTACCATTTTAGAGCCACATAGAAAGTAGCAGAAGCTGTAGAATTTTATTTTGAGGTTTCCACAGAGCTATCTGGAAAATTTTAAACATTTTTATTTCTGAGAAAATTCTAATACATTATCACCCGGCACTTCATATATTGACATGCAACCTCCAGTGACATCTGCTCAAGAGAAGGCTTAGGAATAAAAGTCTGTTTTAATAAGAATGAAAAATTTGGTGGCAAGGACAATCCTCCAGGTCATGGCTTGCCTCCCAGTAGCTATCTGACCATAACAGAACTTCCCATGGTGTGAATCTCACTGCCCAGTCTGATGCAATGACCCACTGAGACTGATCCTGACACCTATGCTCAAATAAGAGAGGTCTACATTATATGATCTCTGACAACAGAAGGCAACATCTAGACTTCCATACATTGAAAACCATGTGACTGTTATAGGAGCTCAATGTTCTGCACTCTCCAGAAGACTTCCCCTTGTACCCCCTCATGGGTGAAGCAATAAACATTAAGCATTTCATGGAGAGCATGACAGATGAGCTGAGGGTCACCTGTGAACAGGCCTTTGGGTGGATTTAACACACAGGTCATGATCTAGTATGACCTAGAACTTCAGCCAGCTATTTGGCTCCAGTTCTCTGGTATTTCACTGTCTCACCATTTGCAACGTATTTATTCTCTCCATGATGGAAGGAACTGATATTTACTCTTTAAAGGGTGGAAACCAAGGCACCAAGAAACTAGGTACATTGACCAATTGTCTGTAAAAACACTGAAATCGAGCACAAGAACTAATCTACTTATAATAGATTTAACTAGTAGTTGTGTAGCCTCCAGGAGTATTTTTTCTCATTAGCACGCAGGAGGGACATCTGAGCTGTAAGAGCCTTCTTGCAAGAAGGACTCCTTAGCAGACCATTTCTTCCAGGTTTGGCACTTGTTCCCTCTCCTTGTCCATCTCAACTGGATGCCCTTCCAGCAGGCAACCTGGAAAAGCCTTTAATGTATGCAATTGTTGAAAAGGAAGCAGAAATTTCAGAGAAGAAAAGACATTCATGGGAATAATGATTTTGTGTAGCTTTGATTTATTGACTAGTTGAGGTTACGTGTGTATGGCCACATTAATGCCACTGGCTGGCTGAGCAAATTTGTTACCTAATTCTGAGTGCTTAATGCTGCTGAATGGTCATTATGTTGCTGTAGGCTTAATTAACTGGTGGGTGGTCTATAGGTTTTAATGTGGATGGAAGCTTTTTTGGTTTTTAAGAGGAAAATGTTTTATTTGCCCTTTCTTTTGCAAACTGGCTCAGTATTGGCTATAAAACACATTGGAACACACACTGAAATCTTCCTGTCGTGGTCTTTTTTGTTAACGGTCTTTTTATTTTCTACACTATTAAGAAATATTCCATCCAATGCTCTAGCCAGGCACGCTTAAAAAAAAAGTAAAAAAAAAGTAATTTTGAATGCATTTATGTCATCAGAGCCTTTTACATTTATATTTAGTTGGCAACTTTCAAGATTTGCCTTGAACTGATTCGATGGTGGAGTGTTATTCTAGCTAACAGACACCGCTCCTGATGGGTCTTAGGGCATATTCACTACAAGTGAGGTGACGAGCTCAATGAGTTGACAGCTCTCTCTGATTTCCAATTTTCATGTTTCTATTTAAGTGCGTGACTCAAACCTGTAATATTTCCACAATGACCCATGCCCCTGTGACATTTTAGGGACAGTCACTCAGACTGCAGGTGCTTTGTGATTTACGTCAGAACAAATGCAGCTATTCAATTTATCCTACATCCAGGACTTCATTACATAAATCCTGATCTAATCTCCTCTTTCTCAGAAATTAAACCCAGAACTACCTACGTGGAGAGCACTTGGCTTTGCAGCAGTGGAAACCACCTCCTTGGAAGAAATCTTTTACCTGCTAAGGTACATGGAATGTCCCAGGAAACAACTCAAGGAATCTTTCTTCCTCAAAAAGGCAGGCCCAAATATGTCTGATGCAGTGTCCCTGCAGGTGATGACCACTGGTCCCCTTTTTTTCAGAAACATCACTAGCTGACTCACAGTAGCTATACGGAAGGCTTACGGCATGTGGATAAACTTTTGTGGTTTATTCATCAGAAACACTGGGTTTTTGTGATCCATGGACTTCTCTCGTCACAACCCCAGTGATGATAAAATCACACTGTTAAAGTATAGAGGTGCTCTAAAATCCAGCTGGGCCTCATCACTGCCGTGCTCAGGAGAGCATAGCGCCTCCTCTTCAACTCTCCCCAAAGGACATGCAACATGAGAGCAGAAAGCAAAGGGACCATCACCATCAGCGGGCATGACCAGGACATGCACACTAGAGGCACAGCAGCAAGATGTGAGAAGCCCACTTTCTCCATGAAATTAATCTCTTCACAAGCATCTCTGGACTGGCTCCACAGCAGTACTCATTGCTGGGCTTTGCTTCAGTGGATCTAGGTTCAATATGTGGTTTGTAATTGACTAAATGAGCACTAAAGTCTCATAAAAATATTTGAGAAAATACTGGTTCTTTTTATACAGTGTCACTTCATTTGTTATTATGTATCATTTAGTATTATGTATTTACCACTACTGCATTCAGTGGCAATTACTTTGCTACTGTAGACATTTTCTATTACCTGCTTTCAGTCTAAGCCTCCCTTAACAGCGCAAAAGGTGCCAATGAATCTCAGTTCTGACCCAGAGGAGATTTCTTGGAAAGCACTGAAGTGGTTAATTTATACAGCTCTGGTAAGAATCAAAGTGCTTTACAACAAGAACATCATACAAACTCGCCTAAATGTAGGTATTTAATTGAGTCTTGCAAATTCTACTTGCCCACTCAGCTGGGACGAGTAATTATTTTTGATGGACGAGTAAAACATCATTAGTATTTCCATCCTGCTAAAGCTGGAAGATTAGTCTTTGTGGCTGAGCTGATAAATTTCTGTGACAGTTTAGTAAGGCTGGATGAATAAATAGATGTAGCCGTACTTTTAAAACTACACACAGTCTGTCCTGCCAGGTACAGACACAACCCCTGCTCAAACAGGGAGCCTCTTCTATAGCCAACAGATATGAATCCTACAGAAACAGACACCTGCCCAGCTTGAGGTCTTGCTTGGTCTCTGCTAGTTAATAAGACGCAGACACTATCTGAAATGATACATAAGCATCGAGTAGCTGAGTAACATACCATGAGTACACACACCAGGACAGTATTTGGTGCATATCTAAAACTTTCTGTTTACCTCATTCCCATATGAGTGAGCCTTGATCACGAGTCACTCCTCCTGAAGCTGCCTATGCAGTACACGTTGTCTCCTGAAACGCCTCTCAAATCATTCCTACTCCTTTTCCTGAGGTCAGTGTTAACAGCTCCAGGCACCCAACACCCAGCTGAATCCCTGCACACAGTGGATGTGGGATACAGCCGGGCCACGTGCTGCAACGTTTGTGCAAGGCTGAAGGAGGACACAAGAGAAGAACAGGCAGGAGAGGTCACCTGCGAGGGGCTGATTGCTGGAGAAAGATTTGAAGATTGCATTAGTCTTCACAACTCTGTAAGAAAAAGTCTCTTCAAAGGAAACCTTTGGCTTGAGAAATAGTAATAAGCACCAGTTTCTAGGATTACCCTGAGACTTGAAAGGGAAGGGGTGTCACAGCAGGGATAGCATGAAATAGCTGGGAGAAGTGACATTAGGTGTCTGGATTTGATTACAGCAGGTGTATGTGCCCTTGCTGAGACGCATCCTTCTGCAGCCTCCTATCATAGGACTCTGAGCCTCCACCATTTCCACCAGCACTCACATGCACACAAGAAACCTTCAAATAAGTCACACAATCACATCTGTGCCTTGTGCATCATGGGTCACACCGCAATCCTTTGCTAAGGCCAAGGTGTTCGCTGGAAAAGGTGAGAGGAGGGAGTTACCACCTTTCCCCCCACGCTGACTTTCTCACTCCTCCTGACATACCTACACCAACGGGTCCACGTGCCCTCTGTAAGGACTCAGTGTACCCTCTGCTTGAGGAAAGATCAGCCAGTTATGCTGGCAAAAAGCTATTGCTGCATTTTAAGCTGTATCGTATGCTCCTCCAGAAGACCTTTATTATAAAGCCCTTGTAGTATGGATGTGCTCTGAGATGCTGGAGAAAACAGTGTCCTTTCACGTACTCCCTGTTTCCCTGTTCTTCTTTGTTAATAAGGACTCAGGAAATGGCTGCCAGGTTTCTCATACCCTGATTAACAAGTGGATGTAGTGACAGTGTTTAATTGCTAAATAAACTTGCAGGCTGAAAGTAAGCGGAGACCCAGAAGGACAAAACACATGCAACACATTTATCCGATGCACTGAAAAATGGCAAGAAAACCTGCCTAGCAAAAAGCCTGATCAAAATATAATAGAAAAATTCAGGTATATTAACTAGAGCTTTTAAACTGTTTCTGCTGACACTAATAGACACAATAGAATGTATGTCAGAAAAGATTCCTTGGAAAATATTTAAAATATAAACTGTAAACCACTTCATTTGGGGAGAATTTTAACTAATTTTTAGCAGCTCCAACTCCTTTTACACCAAAAATAAAATAAAATAAAATAAACAAACATCTCCTGGCCACTAATAAGACACTTTCTTCCCTTTCTGTAGCCTTATTTCATTGCGGCTTATTACCCACTACAATACTATCCTACTAACTTAGAAAGAAGCAGTCTCACGTGCTTACGTATCAATGTCCTGGCAGATAAAGCACAATATGGGGCACTAATGCTCAAAGGAGGAAACGAACTTTTCATTTGAAGCCAGAAGGAATTTGGTTTTACATGTCACTGTAGAGCGGTTCTGTGCTACTCCCAAAGCACAGTGGTGCAAACCCAGAAACAGGCACAGCACTGTAAGCTTTTTTGGTCTCGGATCATACAGGGAAAAAATTACTACTGTTTCTGCTGACTTTCAAAGAGCTCTAGGCACCTGAATGCCTGCTGTGCTGCTGAAAAATCTCCCTTTAAATATTTTTAAATCATAGCAGGATATTCTACAGGGTTACAGTATTTATTAACAGCAAGATTTAGTGAGCATTAATGCAACTCACATCAAATGCATAGAAAAGGGACACAGATATTCCCCAAAGTTATTGAGTTACTGTTAAAAGAAATGGAGTTTTCTTGGTTTCTTCTTGTCAAGAAATAGATCTGCGTTTGCATCACATCACAGATGCAACCTAAAGAAGTGTGAACAGTTCCAGGGTCTGAAAGCATATGCATTCTCCCACCTTTGCTGCATTTCCTAAAGACATTAAACTTTCATTTTCCTTTCACCTTGTGAGTTCTTCAAACAACCACTCACACATCTTTATTTTGACTTACCAAGGTAAAAACTCATTCAACCATACCTGACCTAGGGAATTTATCAGTTGGTGGAGGGCTGCAATTCAAGCCATTCTCAGAACATAAAAACACAGCAATATTTTATCTGACACCTTTTCCAGCAATCTATGCAAATATATACATTGCTTTTTGGGTATTGTTCTTTTTTTTTAAATTTTATTGCAACCAGACACAGCAAACTATCACAGTGCCATCGGTGGCATGAAGAGATACAATCTAATAGCTGTGCTGGATCAGAATTGTTCTGACAAGATACAGTGTAATAAATATATGATGAAAACAACACCTTGTTAATCACCGAAACACATTCCCTTACAGACACCAAGGCTTAGACTGGCTTATGGGCAGCACACCAGACTTTGACAAAGCACTGGAAAAAGTGATCATTAGTTTGCCAGAACCATAAATCTAGCATGTCCAATTTTCAAACCACAGATAAATTATCTCCATAGAGTGACTAAATTTTTCAGATAGTATAATCTCCCAAGGTCTAGTGGTAAAACTGCAAGAATCATGAGAAGAACCCCAAAATGCCAGTTTATTTTATGATTTATTATATAACTTGTGACAAAATTGTTATCTTCCTGAACAAAATGACTGCATCTCTGATCATGCTGCCAGGAAGAAAATGAATGCTATCAACTACTAAATCAAACCAACAGGTTGGAGACCATGTGAAAATGGAATTTAACATGGCATGTGCAGGGCACACGTCTCTCCCAGTGACATCCCTGTGAGCGTGTCCACTGGCTTCACTGGAACTAGGGTTAACGCCAATAATGAGCTCTAAAAACAAGTAAAACAGAAGAGCCAACACGTCACAGACACGAAGTGGGATAGGAAAGGAATGACACTGAGATTTGCTCAAGCAACTGACAAGTATCTTGAGATCAAACCCTCATGGGTGACTGAGTGATAAAATGGTCGACAAAACCTCAATGTAAATACATGTAAAGTGAAGCACAAAGGAGAAACAACCCAAAAGTTTACATCAGTCTCTACAACTATTTGAAAGGACATTGTAGAGAGGTTGGTGCTGGTCTCTTCTCACAGGTAATTAGCGATAGAACAAGAGGGAATGGATTCAAGCTGAAACAGAGTAGGTTTAGACTGGACATTAGGAAAAAATTCTTCACAGAAAGAGTGGTCAGACGTTGGAATAGGCTGCCCAGGGAAGTGGTTGAGTCACTATCCTTGGATGAGTTTAAGTCGTTTAGATGTGGTGTTGGGGGATATGGCGTAGGGGAGAACTTTGTAGAGTAGGGTAGATGGTTGGACTTGATGATCCCGAGGGTCTTTTCCAACCTGGGTGGTTCTATGATTCTATGATAAACATTGATGGGTTTTGAACAATTAGCACTCAGGGAGCAGAGCTTGAGTTATAATAAACAGACCTATGAAAATGTCGGTTTATTGATGAGGAGCAGTCAAGGATGCAAACCAAATGCTGAGAATTATTAGGAAAGAAAAAGGGAAAAAAACAGAAGAAAACCCCTACAGCTGTATAAATCTATGGGATATCCTCATGCTTAAGAGTGTGCAGTTCTCATGCTGCTCCCTGCCCCTAAAAGCACGTAGTAGAAATAGACAACATACAGACAAGTGCAAGAGGGATGAGTGAAGATAAAGACTGGCTTCTATATGAGGAACAGCTATATAAACTCAGAGTCTTTAGCCTAGAAAGGGACAAGAGGTTAGGTGTCTATATAAATGTACGGAAAGGAGAAGGTGAAAAAAAATGCTTGTTCATTATATCCTTCTATACAATAACTATGCAACATCACATAACATGGCCTAAAAGGTTACATGGATTATTGGACAAATTTAAAGAAGAGATTTTCATCGAAGACTACTAAAAGTGGCAGCTCTGGCTCATAAAATTGCTGCAGGCTAGAAGGATGTTCTTGAAAATACCTATGTTCCTGAATCCTGAAAATCTATGAATTTCAAGATGATTAGTTATCTAAACAACTAAACTGGAAAAGTATCCTTTTAAAATATATTACTTATACCGAACATGAAAAACACTGTGATCATAATTTGAAGAGGATCTAGATACTGAAATGTGGTTTGTACTGAAACAGCAAACACAAATACACAGGAGACCAGGCTGATCTGCAAATAGCTTGAGAATAGATGAAAGGGCCAAGATAATTGGATAAATTTATTTTAATTGTTCATTGATCCAGCTCTAGCGATACCATAGTACAGCATTCTCTACTTCCTCTTACTTCACTAAGGAAACTCAAACAGTCTGACATACTGTCTTGATCATTCAGGAAATAAGTTGTTGGTAAGTTTTTTTTTTCTTCAGGAAAAAAATGTTTGCTAGCTATATTCTAATGGCTTTAGCCCTTTCCATGCTTTACACCAGAGTTTTGGATTGTCGCAACAACACATAATCCAGAAAAACTTCATTAAAGTGATCAAAACACACATGACATCCATGTGCTTCTTAAAATGTCAGTTTGCTCTGTTAAATCATGTTTAAGCTCTAACAACCTCCCTTCTTAGCAGAAAGCATTAAGAGTTGTTCATGTTTTGCATTATAACCTTGGTAAATATCACCAGACTTAGAAGTCCAAGAATATCAAGCTACCAGCAGCACCCTCATTTACTTATTTTCATTTAAGGATTTTGCTAGATACTGACTCACCAGAAAAATCCTTTTGCCTGCTACACAAGAGCTACAGACCTTGTCCCAGAACTGGCTGGGCAGATGACAACTCTCGATCCCTGATTTTGTTTACTGGAACCCAAGGGAAAAACATTTTCTGTTTAGCCCTTCCTCTGCTAGACAAGCAGTAAAATGGAACCTTTTCCAACAAAGGGATCATAGCAGCTACCCCCAAAGCTTTCTCTGATTCACCCTCTTATTCATGTGCCCCCCAGCTCAACATAAAGCACAGTGAAACATCCTCCTTTCAGTCAAAAGCTGGGAAAGCTCTAAAATAATGACCATCTCTGCAAGCAAATGTCTCAGTAGGTAATTTTGCAGTAGGGACAGGTTGTTATTTGATGATAGAGGATGGTATCAAGCAATGCAGGACCAATCACTTGTATAATTTAATGAATCACAATTCTTCCAAAATGGACATTTCTAAACTCATGTTTTGATAGTAAGCTGTTCATCTGCAGGAGTTACAGGAATGCCTCCTTGGCACTTAACCCAAAGGAGAGCAACAGCAGCACTTTTTTTGTTTATGAGAAACTGTCACAACAGCTAATGATGCAACGCACTGAGACTGACTCCACAGGATCTTATCAGTAGCACATACTTAGGTCTTGTTTCTGCATATCTCTTCTATGCCACCACAAAACTCCTGTAAAGTACACAACCAAAATCCATGTACTTTCCATAGCAATAAAATCTACAGAAAGACGCTGCTGAAGAAAGCCCAGGAGAACTTCCAGTCGCTTCCAGCATAGACAGTTTCCCAACTACCACTGACAGATGTTTGTCTTCTCTTTTCTGAACCATTCTCTTTACAAAAAGGTGATCCGTATTTTTTCCTAAAGCCATCTGTTATTATAAAGTTTCTCCTGAAATCTAACCAAAATCTCATTGTTTTAAATTTAAATTTCCCAGAAGAAATCTTTATTACAAAAAAAAAGTATTTGGATAACTAAGACTGTTAAAAATGCTTTTCTCAGTTTTCTCTTCTTTCAACTAAACAAATACAGTTTCTCAAATTTCTGTCATGTTTCTCAACCCTTCATCTGGACTCCTTCCAGTTTCCCTAATTTTCTTGCAAGCGTTAGGCCAAGTACGTAATTTCAGACTTCCCTGGTACCAAATAGAGCTGAATAATTACTTCCTATAACTTAAATACAATATATCCATCAATATACCCTGAAATGAGCTCTACCACTTCTGCAACTGCACACATTTTGGATTTATATTTAACTTGTCATTCACTATATATAAGCCACAAAACCCCTTTTCTGCAGAGAGCTGTTAGCCAATTATTCCCCTTTTAGTCCTGGTGTCATATGACTTTTCCTTCCTAACTACAATACTTAGCATTTGTTTTTATTGAATTTTATCTTATTGATTTCATACTGTCGCTCAAATTCATCACGATCATTTGAAATTCTATGCCTGTCCTCTTCAAGAGTGCTTGCAATTACCAGTTTTACAAACTTCAATTGTACTCCTTATGCCTTCATCCAAAATGCTTACAGAACAAATACATAGATATAGAGCACATTCTCTCCTCCTCATATTAAAATATCCTCTGTAAAAAGAGTGCAAGCGTGTGGAAATCTACAGTGAGATACAATCATTTTAAGTAAGGTCTTTCTATTGAAAGAAACACACAGAAAATTCCCCGGTTCCAAACTTGACCAATTCAAAGCCGCTCTTCCCCAGTACCTCCTTTCAGGAGTACTTCTAAAAGAAATGGCTGAACGTAACCCTTTGTACTGGTCCTACAGTGCTCTTTACACGCTGGCACGCTGCTCCCAGGGGAAACAGGCAATTAAACAGGGCACTTTCAAAGTCATAAATTCCAGATTGACACTAACATTAAGCTGGAGTCCTGTTCTGCTTGGTAGCCAAACATCTGCATCAATGCAGACAAAAATGAGCTACCCAGCAAAAGAGAATTGCCCATACAGACTGAATTATGAGCTTATTTCTAAATCACTCAAATAAATCTGCTTAAAGAAGTGGTAGCCTATTGCTGATGTGCCTACTTCATTATTTAACACAGGAATATAACTCCTCACTCTTCTCACAGATACTGTCAACTATCCATAATGAAAAATCACCAAGCTCAATATACATTTACTTGCCAAATCAGTTTAGAAACAATAGGCTTTCACTTCAAAGAAAAGTCAGGAAAGAAGATATAAGTTTGCAAAACATAAGTCTTTCACTTCAAAATATTATCATCAGATAAACAGACTGAATATTTCTTCTGAAGCTATTGAGCAGGCTCGAATTCTTCTTCAACTTCTCCAATCAGAAACACAGATCTCCTCATTGGGTTCAAAATACCATTTAAGTCATGAAGTGAACCATAATTTACCCATTTGAGGCCCTCTTATGTAGCTGCAGTCCCACAGTATCTTGGAGACTCATGAAGTATTTATCCTCACAACATCCCCAGGATGTAAGGAATGCTATTATCCCCCTTTCACAGTGAAGGACTGAAAGCCCAACAGATTAATAACTGTCCATCCATGCAGTAGAGCTTAGGACAGTGAGTCCCTAAATGGGTGCATCTTAAGTCTGCCCAGGAGTCAGCTGAGAAAGGCATTTTTGGGGGAACCATCACTCGAAAACAACATCCTGCTTTGGTAACCAGGCCTTGCACCACCATGGCATGCACCAGCAACATCGGATCCAGTGACTCCTGTTCACTGTACAGATTTCTCCTGCACTCACAGGTTTATCTATCGGCGTAGGATATTGTGTGCTCTCAGCGTATTCCTGCACGCTATCTCTGGATTAGGATAACTGGAAAAGTGCAGCAGGTTCTGTCACTGCTAATGCAACTGATGTTTTCAGGAGTTATTCAAATAACAGGAAAACTCACCCCACATTCCCAATGTGGTCAAAAAACCCAGCTCATTTCAAAATATGCCCATCAGTTAAAAAGCCGGTTCAAATAATTAGCACTTATTTAACATTATTTTCCACTTTGAAAATCTGTTTTTATATAGAGTTACATCGTAGGCAACCCAAATTAATGCTAATGTGAAACTCTTCACATACTACAGCATCAGGACAGTGGAAAGAGAGAAGTATAACAGGTAACTTCTGTAGCTGTCATTTCTCCTAATGAATAAAACGCTACCCAAAACAGATTTGGCCTAAAGGACCTGTAACACTAACAAGTCATCTGCTGCACTGCATCCTTTAAGTCAAACCTGATGGCATTAACCAGCTTTGAATTTCTTACCCACACAACGATTGCTATATTTTGTCCAAGGGTACCGCTTGCCTGGAAATACACCTGTCTAGGGCATGGCTGAAGCAAGCAGGTTAGCAGAGGTGTAAATAGATAAAGAGTAACCAACACACACAAAAAGAAAAAAAGAATCACACAACACGAAAATGCTGTGGGTCGACATAAGGCAGAAGGGGGACATTTGGTCCTGATGTAACCTCTACTGCAATGATATCCTCAGTTATCCAGCTTCAACACAAAGTGAAATGGAAAAGACAGAGAAGCAATATGTCACCAACAGACCCATCCGAGCAGGGATCAGTGAAACACCCATCACACCCAGACCTGTACAGGAAACTTCCATCCCACTCCTTCCCCATGCCCTGCAAGACTTCAGCGCTTCCCTGCTCAGCATCATTCCTGCCGAATTCCTTCCTCCCTGGAAAAGAGCTCACTGCTTACAGCAACACCCGCCCCGTGAGCAAAACACAGATGTTTCCAGTCACCCAGGGAAGTTTTTAACCTTCTCCTAATGGACAGTAGGGCATCTTCATCCAGTGTTAGAGTCTGCTCTCAGCCACACCTGATGTGTCTCCAAGAGATCCTATCATTCCTGCACCTTCTCAGGTAGCAAGAGCTTGTAAACTGGTTGGAACCTAAGTCTGTTGGCTTTAAATATCGCCAGCCGTCGCGGCACACTCAGGGCACTGAGCGCCCACCCCAGCCCGCCTACCTGTTCCACTGGAGCTGCCTCCTCTACAAAGAAGTCTTCCATTGCTGCAGCTGCTCACGTCTGTGCGAGGAACCGGGGCGAGGGGCGGGGATGGGGGTGG
This sequence comes from Limnodromus scolopaceus, assembly GCA_028565335.1. Taxonomy (NCBI): domain Eukaryota; kingdom Metazoa; phylum Chordata; class Aves; order Charadriiformes; family Scolopacidae; genus Limnodromus; species Limnodromus scolopaceus. The sequence continues at coordinate 7,711,130 of JAOXNO010000013.1, read as the reverse complement.
AGGGGAATCCTGGAAACTGGCACAACCTAGATACACAGACTGGCAGAGCAACCAATGTTTAAAAAAATCTTAATTAATTACACAGAATCCAGCAAAATTCTGAAACACTGAGCTGACCCTCGGGTTTGTTTTTTTTTTTTTTTAAGCGCTCATTACTCCGATGAGGCAGAAGGTACTTTCAAAGGCTTTTTACTCTCTGCAGAGAAGTAACCAAGGATGGCAGCCATCCTTTGAAGAAGACACACCACCAGCATCTTGCAACGTGCCTTGGCATGTAGCTAAAACAAGACCAGAAGCTGGTTTTTGTCAGTAGTGGCACCTAAAAAGGGGCAGTTATTTTCAGGCATTTCAGTGCTACAGTGGGGTTTAGAAGAGTTGTTGGGACTGCAAATGTCCCCTTGGAGCAACAGCAGACGGGAAAAGCAGGATAGAGGCATCCTGAATGGGTACACTAAATGGGCACAGGCCTTGCAAAAGTTCATCTTGTGCTACTAATTGTGTCCCTGCACAGGTCAAGTGGTTTTGAGTGACTCCAAAGGGAGGAAATTCCTACCAGGACACCAGCTCAGGCACTGCCTTGCCTTCATCTGCAAAAACACAGCCGGCTGTGTCCATGCAGCTGGGATACATCTCCATGGCATTAATGGCAAAATTCCCTACTGATTCATATGGTCAGGACCAGGCCACCAGGCATGGGTTAAAACAAGTCTCTGATGAACACCAGGTCTTGCTGTAGTAGCTAGAGGTTTTCATAATTCACAAGGAAAGTATTTAATATAATCTGAACAGTTGTAAAAAGCAGCAGAGGATTCCTGAAGTAATAAAAATATGTTCCCCAAAGAGCATGGAATTGGAAAAAAAAATATTAATTGAAAAGTAAGTGATGATTCCCCCAATGAAGGGGAAATGCACTTCAGATCTTCACAGAAACAAAACAAGTTGGAATCTTTTTCGGCTTATCACATCACAGCTTTCATCCTAGCAATCATATACGATCTTTTTTTCTGATTTAAGTAGAGAAAATAGACTTTCAAAGTTCAAGAAACTCTAGTGAACTCTGTAGAAAAATAAAACCTCAGAAACTTGTTTTTAAAATTACAGCAGTACAATCAGACACCAAAAAAGAACTGTATTGGGTTCATTACTAATGAAATGACCTTAAAAATCTACATTTCATTAAATGTGGTATGCACTAAAATGCCACAGGAGAAACAATATATTATTTTATTTTGTAATATCAAAAGCTGTCATTTTCTGCAACAACCTCAGGCTACAGAAAAACATATTCCCATGAATAATTAGCATTTGGCATTAAGAAGTATTTTATAAAGAAAGCTGCCATAGCTCTAAGTAACACAAATAGAAGTGTTGGATGGTATTAATGAAAGGTTAAGGTGATTGTTGGTCTTACCTATTAATTTGTCTTTGCGGAGTTAAAATCAGAACCTTTGCATACTTGTTGATTTTTGTTTTAATATCCATGAAACTAAAGCCATACAAAAAGTTCTGTACAAGAAAGAACAAAAACTTCTGGAAAATATCAGCAAGAAAAACAATTACTTCAACAGTCTGACTTGAAAATGGCACTTTTCCTGGTAAATAAATAGCCAAGTTCAGGAAATCACATAAGCAAATTCTTAATTTCAAGGATACAAGCCTTCTAGTATCATGCTTGATGCTTCAGAATCAAAGCTGTTTTCTATATTTTAAAGGAAAGACTTTATGAAAGCTGCTTTCTATATTTTAAAAGAAAGACTTTACCACAGTTTACTGTCTGTGAGAATTTTTGCTGCAAAAGCGAAATCTCATGATCTTTATGGCTTTTTCACCTATTTGCAATTATTAAATAGTTCCTTTCTATTTTTGAGAGCTGGGATCAGAAAAAACCTCACAGTTTATAGTACATTACCTGCTGGCATTTCTAAAGGACTCGAGCTCAGGAAACTACTAGATACCAGTTTCTCTGCAATAACTATGCACATATTCACTTTTATGACCTGGCACTCAGAAGTAAATGTAAGGTAAGCTGAGCTAATCAAGTCTGGACTGATTGAATGATACCTTAAGTAAAAGGGGGACAAGCTGCCTCATGGACTTGGTGGTGGAGTAAGACAGATATATATCAACAATCCTGAAGCAGCTGTCTTGAAGCAATTCCTGTAGTGTAATAACTGGTTTACACGGCAAAGCTTTCACATATCAGAGAGATTAATACATTCATCAACCATAAAGGACATTTACAGTCTTTTATCCAGAAATCTTGATGGCTACAGTTTCTGAATTTGAATTCTGTTTCAATTACAGTGTTTTGTAGACAATTGAGTAGTCCTGGCTAAAAAATTTCACAGGATAAACTTCATTATAGATAACTCTTGACAAGTTTTTCAACTGGTAGGCTAATGCTACCTGCCTCGTTTTGAAACTTTTTCCTAATTTCAGTTTCCTTTACTATGCTCTGTTTACCTCTTTTCAAGCAGATCAGAGAGATATGGCAGAGCCCTGAACTTTCACTTTGTCAAACTGAACACTTCAAACTCACTCAGAAAGGCATATTTTTCTGTGTTGGGTTGACGCTGGCTGGAAGCCACCTGCCCAAGACAGCTGCTCTATCACTCCCCTCCTCAGCTGGATGGGGGAGAGAAAACATACTGAAAGGCTTGTGAGTCAAGATATGGACAGGGAGAGATCACTCAACAATTACCATCACAGGCAAAATAGACTTGACTTGGGTAAAATGAATGTAATTTATTACCAATCTAATCAGAGTAAGGTGAAAAATTAAAACTAAATCTTGAAACACCTTCCCCAGACTCCTCCCTTTTTCCCAGGTTCAACTTCACTCCCCATTTCTCTACCTCCTCCCCCCAAGCAATGCAGGGAGACAGGGAATGGGGGTCGGTTCATCATATTGTTTCTGCCGCTCCTTACTCCTCAGGGGGAGGACTCCTCACACTCTTCCCCTGCTCCACCGTGGATCTCCATGGGCTGCAGAGTGACAGCCTGCCTCAGCATGATCATCAGCATGGGCTGCAAATGAACCTCTGCTTCAGTACCTGCAGCACCTCCTCCCCCTCTTTCTTCACTGACCTTGGTTTCTACATAGTTGTTTCTCTCATTCCTCTTGGTTGCTGTCTCATGTTTCCCTCCTCCCCACATTTCCCTCCCTCCCTCCACATTCACTCTATGCTACAATCATCAGCCACGTTAGTCTAACCAGGCTGCACATGTTGTACTAGTCCACTTCCAGTTTCCTGAGTGTCATGTGGGGCTGTGGTACAGAGCCAGGAAAGTCTCAGATGCTACATCCATTACCCAACTAAGACTGTTCTTGGGAGAAAAAGGTTACGTCTGATGAGACCTGATCTCTAGGATGTCATCATCTTTGTCTAGAAACTCAGTCTTCTAATTTATTGTAATGATTACTACTAATAATTTTTTCTTTGCTCACATCCTGATTTAGTAGTTTTATATTTATAATCCCTTCCCTCCTTGCATTTAAAAATCTCCTTTCGCTTTCTCTCTTAAACAGGTAGATTAGAAAAGAAAAATAATATTTTGCTTTCTCAACTGTGGAGTCAGGTCACTTAGAGCACTATTCCTGAGCAGAACAGACAGTGATAGATCCTCTTGTCAAAGTTAGGGTGCCTGAAACTTCCCCGAGCTTTAGCTCCCTGAAGTTCATGTTCTTCAGCAGTTTTTGGGAATGCTGGATTCAAACTGATATGCAAAAATCACAGCAAACCTCTCTGAAAGTTGTCAGCTGTTGGCTGGACTTTCTCTTTTGAGATTATGTTATTTCTACTTGATTTCTCTGTGAAGCTGTAAAGGAATCCAGCCTTTCTTGAAGAAATCACAACCTTTTGCCAATGTTCAGAGAAACCTAACCTTAATTTTGAGAACTTATTGCCAGGCAAGTTTGACTCTCCCTTGGCCTTTCTCACAAATATTCTGCACAGATCAAATGATGAGCAACATGTGTGTATCACACATCGTCAAACACCTTGACATGCATTCAGGAAAAAACAGCAGTAGTTTCCCGATCATACTAAACTCAACTAGGGATACAGGGCCATGAGAAGATGCTGATAACTTGAAATACTCTTGGCTTTGTTCAAGCTACAGTACGGAGAGGAAAGAACCATAGTCTTTTCCAGTCCTCTTTTCATATTTCTCATTTTGCTTCCTTTTTCCAAGTATATGGATGTAAGTTATAATAATTATTTTCTCTGAAAAAAATCCTCTGTGATTTACTGATCTTTGCATTGTAAACAGAGAGTTTAAGACAAAGAAATATTTTTTAAAATCCAAATAGCACAGCTCAGTTTTATTCCTTCTTTGATACTGTTCTTTTTTATGTTGCTACGGTATGTGTGCACCATGTGAAAGTGAGGTTGCTATGGAAACTACTCATTATTTTTCAATAGTAGGCTAGCTACTTAAAAAAATCCTACATCTTTTTAATCCCTAGAGAGTCCTAATTTATCCTGTACACAGACTTTCCTTCTTGACAGTTCCTTTAATACTCACTGCACTGCAGTGCGCATTAATCTGAATATGTCTAACAAATCCACAACTTACTTCTGAAATCAACTTTCCAGCAAAGTTTGGTTCTAAAAAAAAAAGTATTTTTTCAGCTCAGATTTTTCCTGCTTATATTTTTCTGAAATACTGTAGGTATGAACAGCAAAGCCAACAGCAGAGCTCTGCAAGTGTCTCACTGTTTAGAGAGACAGGTACGGCAAAAAAAAATACCTTTTATCTATAATAAATGGTAAAAGCTGCAGGAAGAGAGGATGGACTGTGGTCAGAAGTGTTAGCCTGGAGGTTGGGGTTAATTCCTTCTGGTGCCACAGGGTTCACAGGCCAGCATAGGCAATGCTCTCAGTCTCTTCTTCCCTCAATTCTTCACCTATAAAAAGGTATTTGCAGCCCTCCCTATTTGACAGACTAAATTCACCAGTGATTTTCTCAAGCATTAAGGTAACAAATCACATCAGCACAGTCAGTGGGTGGGAGTCATGGGACTTTCGAGAACTCCAGACTGTCACCATGTGGTACATCTTACCACTTCTCTGCTTAGACATCATACTTAGCTCTTTTTTTTTTTTTTTTTTTTAGAAAAAAGAAGCAAATGAAATAACTATTAACGATGAACCAATTAATTCCTTCCTATCCAAATCCTTCTATGTTATTGGGTTAAGTAAGAGAATGTTGTTGGCTGAAGGTCCCCATTTTAGAACATCAGCTGGTGCCTAAAAGAGGTTCCTCAAAAGGAGTAGCCTCTCCTAGACAAAATATTCATTCCCCCCTGAGGATGTGACTATTCCAAAATATTCATTCCCCTCCAAGGATCTGACTATTCCCACATTTCTTACTACTTCTTTGAAGCAGAGCAGTGGCATCTCAGTGGAGCAGCTCTCATCAGAATAAGAAAGAAATCCAAAAGAGCTACAGTAGCTAATTCTCTCATCCCTTCTGTTTCAGGCATGTCTGAAGCACCAGTAGCACTTCCTTAGATTGCTGCAGAGTTTAACTGCTTCAACAAATGACAAAACTCATCTAATAATATACTCTGAAAAGCAACAGAAACTCCAAAATTTAATGAAAGCAGAATTAGGCTAACACAAAAATAAACTATCTCAAGTGTTTCAGAGATTAAAAACAATATTTTCCTGATTGTCTCTGCGACTCTTTTGTTTCACAGAAACGTTTTCCTCCAAATAACCTTCCCCACATTTCATATATGTAATCACATGTAAACCTGATCAAAATTCAGCCAGAGATGAGAGCAGCTAAAGGGAAACTTTTAAAGCAGGTCCAGATCTAAGTCTTCCTATATATAATCAGTTTTTTATTCTGGGATTTTTCAAATGGATCAGTTTTCTTACTCACTGCCTATGAGTTCTTGCACTGTGCCATTTACTCTAATTGTAAGAAGGGAAAACACTGGGGTTTTTATGTACTTCAACAAACTTTCCTACTAGTATACAGCTCATAGGTATTACATATCAATATTAGATAAGCTCAATCATTTGCCACATACAGTCTGAAAGGTTTAAATGTCTTTATCATTGATTCAGGTAAAAGACTGCCAGCGTACTTAATATTCTCCCCAACCTTTTCGTCTGGTACTTATTACCATGCTAGGACAAGAAATTCCAGAATTTATTCTTGTTCACTGTAATTGAAACTCCTTCCTGCAAGAGTTTTTGGCTTTTTCCTGACCTCAGCTCAGAAAAAATTCCTTATGACTCTTCTGTAATGCAATTTTACGATGTTGAACTCTGCCACCTTTTTAACATTTCCCAGAGGAGAGAATATGGCCAGCAATTATTTTCAAAAATATATTTATGAAAATTAGAACACAGTCCCTGAACCTACAAAGCTCATAAATATATCCTAAGTAGCTTAACTGAACTGAAGGGCTAGTGGTACATTGTAGGTGGAAACCCTGAAAGAATTATAAAATTTTTTCAAACAGATCTAAGTAACAACGCCAAAGCTGAAACAGAGAACAGCTGAACTAAGGCAGGGGGAGGCGGTGGTGGTGTAAGCATTGATGCACTGATGTCTTCAAAATTCCTCCTTTGGGGAATCTCTAGCTCTTTCCGGAGCCTTATTTCTCTCAGCAGAAAGAATTTCTACTCAGCAAACCCTGCCCTCTGCTGACTAAATGCCGTAAGTGCCATACATACACACACATAAAGCTTTTTGCCTATTTGCACATAGATTGCAATGAAAAATGCAAGCAAAACACCATTCAGTGGCATGCTGTGGATGTTATTTATTCCCTCTTAAGGTCTGCATAAAAAAATATTTGTTTTTTACTTCTGTTTCAGAGAAATCATGTCACCTACCTTAAGGACCATCGTGCATTAGGTACATAAAAATTCCGTGTCGTATTCACCCCTCTTCTCTTCTATGAAAACAACCATTCCTTCAAGACTGATCACACAGTACCACAAAATTAGCTTCCAGCCTCATCCTTCTGCCACAGAAAGAGCAAATGTCTCAGCCAGTTGGGCTGCTGTAGAAAACAACATCCCTGAGCCCATCTCTGACCCCACACTCACTAAGCTGAGACATTTCACACACTGGGTACTGTCACTTTGAATTCACCATGACACCAGGCAATACTGGCAAAAAACATTTATGGAGACAGTAAATGATTGGCCTAAATGATTAGGTCCTAAAGTTATCACATTTGTACAATCAGAAATCCAAGCCTTCCACAAACAACAGGGAAACTGTGAAATCCAGATATGTACATGATTCTTAGCAAAAGCCTTTTTTTCAGATTTCAAATTCAACAGTTATACCTAAAGCCATTTGCTAAATTATTTTTCCAAACAGGCATCAGATTAGCTCAAAAATATGCTTCTATCTGAACCATATAAATAATGTATGCCTCCTTCCCATTGTGCAAAAATGTACATGGTTATAACATATATACCTTTATGATTGCTATAAACCAAAACCCTAGCACATGAGCAGTCATCAAAACCTAAATATCATTTGAGGGGCAGAGATCAGCAGGTCATTGGGTTTTCAGAGAGGTGGCCAGAGTTTACTGATGCGTTGGCAGCACTGCTGAGAGCTGCCAGGTGCATGCACCGCATTTCTCTTTCAAAACCGAGGAATTACCAGAATTTCCAGTGGGAAATTTCTTTCCCCTGCAGATTGCCAGGTAGCAGCAAGGCCTGGCATAAAACTTGTCATGCTGAGACACATCTGGACAGGTGGGTAGAAAGGTGGGAGAGAGGCCCATAAATCACAACTTCTTCCCTGGCCAATGGCTCCACGCCACATCCTGACGGTCCCAGGCTGGGAGCTGCACTGTGGAGGAAGAGTCAGGTGCCAAGTCGCATAGGAGTTTTGAATATAAGCTCCAGTTGACCCACAGGGCAGTTAGCTGGGACTGGACAACAGCTGAAAGACTGGAAACAGCTGGGAAAACTGGTTAACTGCATTTCTATTGCTCTCATTACAGGAGAACCCATTTGCCCCACAGCGCTAACATTGCAGCTACAAAGATGGCTTGAGGAAGTATTAAGCTGACACCACAGCCAAAACATGTCCTGCCTTTTCCATCCCCTGTCAGTGATACAAATGGCTGTGTGGCCACAGGATGACACACAGCGGGGAAGCCCCCAGCAAAGGAAGAAAGACAAGTTTTACTCTGCCTCACCACTCCCCCCACCCCAATCTCAGCCCAGCACCAGAACTAACAGTCAACTCCACTCATTTCAGTTCCCCATCGTTGCCACAAGAGACCCAAAAACAAAAGGAAAAAATACTCATAACCGTTGTCCAGTATATGAGCTAGAGAGAGAAAGGTGCTATTGCTCAGCAGTGAGAGCTGCCTGCTCTCTCCTCAGGCCTACCATGCAAGTCAACAAGGCTGTTCCTTCGACCTCAGAAGATTCACCAGGAAAGAGAGACAGCTGCAGAGACCCAACTCCACAAGAGCGGTGGAGTCTCTCCTGCTGCTGCTCCTGGGATATGCCCTTCTGCACAGCCTAAGGCAAGGAGCGTGCCACATGCAAGAGCAAGGCCATCTTGCTAACACACCAGGCAAAAGCAAAGCAAGCACGAAAAGCAAATAAAGCAGTAAAACAACAGAGCTCAAAGCACAATCAAGAGAACAATTATCAACCCAAGAGGAGAGACATTTTATGCCCTGCTGCTTTCTCTCGAGTCACGGGGGCTACTGCTAATTAGAACAGATACAATTTTCAGGCAGAGTGTGATTTTCAAGTTGATGGTGTCCTTAAAAATCTTTTCTGGCTCTCATTGCCATTCATGGCGCGGCTGTTTGCTCTCACTTACCCTGACTCAGCAAAGCTCTTACATGTGCTTGGTTTTAAGCACGTGCTTAAACCAGTACATTGTGAGAACATGAGTCTTCTGCTGAGCCAAGAGGTTTTTGTGTCATACTCAGAGCTTAATTGTGCCCTTTGGTGCTCTTCTGAATAAGGACCACTGGCAGTAGCTCTCAGAAGATAAGTGATTTTTACCTGCATGTCAAAGGTTAAGGTATTATATTAGATTTGCCCAACTCTAAGTGGTTGGTTTTCTCATTTCTCTCCTGCTCTGGACATCTCCCATCCATCACAGAAATTGCAGGAATCAAATAGTTTATCTGTGCAATGGATGAATATCTTTTTGGTGGGAAAAGGAAGAGTCAGAAATCATGGGTTGTTCTTCTACCACAGTCCCATGAAGAATGACTGGAGCTCCTGCTCCCAAGCCTGGGAGGCAGCGTGTAGGTGTAGGGCCCCTCCAAGCTGACTTCCAGCAGCGGCACATAGAGAGAGCACACAAGGGTCCAGTGGGTCTCTGGGGTTGTGGGCACAATTGATGCACGCCTAGGGTAGACGCGGGCACCTACAGTTCAAAATAAGTCAGAGTGACACTGAAGGGGCTCAGATCTGCTATGGAGCTTCAGACATGTGTCATCAGTTAACAGGTTCCAGAGAACTAGCAAAAGTGGGGCACACATTTAACTTGCAGTGGGACCAGTGGGAGAAGCCAGAGCACCCTGCCCTCCAAGTAGCCATTACAACAAACTTCGACAACCAAATTCAGCAGTTTTCTACAGAAAGATACCATAGCAGGAGATTAAATCATCGTACTAGCCAGGAAGATGGGCTCAAATGCCTTAAAGATAATTAAACATCAGGAGACAACTAAAAAAAAAGTGATCTAAAATCTTCCCAACTGCTAGGGCCAAAATTGTGTAGCAGAAGGGCTAAATCAGCCCATGTAGACAGCAGCTTAGCCCTGAATTTGCAGTCAGAGTACGCACAGAGTGGCTTCGTCAGCTCATGCAATCCGCTACTGCAGCCGGCAGTGCCAGTGCAAAGGAGGGTTTCTGCTGCTGCAACAATCATCCAATTGCTGATTTATTGAAGACTTGCTGAATGGCTTGGAGACACAAAGAACACTTCTTTACTGCTGACAATGCTGAGCCCTGTTCTTAGTACTAAAGTACTGGAAAAGAAGATAGAAAAAAGAAGAGACAGTTTACTTGTAATTGTCTCCAGTTCTGTCACTTGCTTTATATTCTTGTTTTTGTCTCCTCATTTGCTCCTGCCATAAATTTCTGGCTGTGCTTGTAAGGCCTTTTACCTGTACATCAGCACCCAAGGGATGCAATCCATATGCAGGGCTTACCTTCTGTCGCAGGGTCCCCGGAGGGCACAACCAGAGGGTTTGATAGAACACTGTGATCTTCATTGCAGTGACACATCCTGTTCATGCTATTTTAATTGTGGTTTAGTGGCTTACAGCCAAGGCAAAGAGCGAATTTTAGGGCAGAAGGCAGACAGCTTTTTACTTTCATTCCAGTCTCTGATACCAGACATGGTTTCAAATCACCATATAGCTTGGCAAATGCATTACAGTGCACAAGCACGCCAGCCTGGTGGCAAAGCCACTTCGATGAAAAGCAATGACACATATCTATCCATTTCTCCTTTTTCAGTGCATTGTCCCTTACTCTGTCTTTCTCAGTCTGTCTTCCTTTTCTTTTATCTTCCCCTCTTTTCCTGGAAATTTAGAGAACCTCTATAGCAGCTTGAAACTCATGCGAGTTTTACACTGTTCTCACCTGGGAGCTGAAAATCAAAGTCAAGCCTGCGTCACACTGCTTAGGAGAGACTGGTGCTTTCTCTCTCCACTCCGGCACAAACTCACAGCATGACGGCAAGAGAGGCAGCAAAGCTGGGCTAACACACACCTTCTTGGGAAGCAGCACATTAACTTAACATTAATATCATCTGCCCTCACCATCTCTACTCCCCAAGCCACGTATTTCAAACATACTGGTAATGCAATCCAGAGACTTCTAGGATCTGAGACTCCCCATGCCATCTGGGGAAACTGGCCGAGTTCTTCACCTCGCTGGTAAATAACAACTCACTTCTTGCTTAGAAGAGTTTGGCAAATTTATTGCATTGTGCCAACAGATTACTCTGACTGGACACAAGGTCAGCCTCTGCCAGTCCCAGTTTCTTTCCCTTTGCTAGGCAATAGCTTAGACTGCAGAGAGGAAGCTGGTACCCTGATATACTGAGACACCACATAAGGGAAACTACTCCACTATGTCACAAAAAAATAAGGATTACCTTACGCTAGCCTAATATTCTTTCCAGGCAGCTGCTACTGACAATTGTCAATGAGATGAAAAAAAGAAATTATTTTGACCTTTGGTGTGATCTGATATGCACTCTCCCATGTTTTAGTACTGGGATTTAATTGGTGACTTCAGCTTTCTTTTAGAACCCCAATGCCTGAAGTCAACAGGGGCAAATCACAAAGGCCTTAAGGAGACTTAGAATTGTTTAATCTCCTGATTATCTTTCACTGAATTTCACTGAATTTTTAGAGTTGGACGGGACCATAGAGATCATCTAGTGCAACTCCCCTGCTGAAGCAGGATTGCCTAGAGCTAGAGCATGTTACTCAGGACTGCATCCAGGCGGGTCTTGAAAAT
>JAOXNO010000013.1:7684552-7699533 GCA_028565335.1 Limnodromus scolopaceus | reverse complement strand
AGTTGTGGCCTCACCAGTGCAGAGTAGAGGGGGAGAATGACTTCCCTCGACCTACTAGCCACACTCTTCCCTATGCAACCCAGGATTCCGTTGGCCTTCCAGGCCATAAGAGCACACTGCTTGCTCATTGTCATTTTGCTGTCTACCAGGACATCTCTACCAGGAGATCTTTAGCAGATCTCAAATTGTGGAAGCTCGAGTTTACAGATGCTGCGAACCAGCAGTATTGATGCTGCACATTTTCTGTTTCAGTACTTACTTGCACCATTTCTCCGTGACAGTGCATTCCTCAACTCATAAAGATGTTTTCTCCTGCTGTCCTGTGCCAGGAAGAATCTGAGAGGCAGCAGCAATAGAGGAGTTATGCTACAAATTGCTCTGGATCCTCCTCTCAGCCTACGTGCTTGTGATATATACAACAGAATGGCACATGCATGTCCTGCCATCTGACACACTGCCTGGTCTTGTGATTGCAACAGGGATCATGATGCGAATCTTCCCAGTGCCTCCATATCCTGTGCATCTTCCCAGCAGCAACATGGAAGCAGAAAAGTAAAGATTTGGCAAAGCTCAGCCACACTTGGTGTTCACTCCCAGGAGGGAAAACAAGCTGTGCAGGTCTGTTCCAGATGGCAAAACAGAGATGCACAGCTGAAGCTGAAAAACAAGCCCTGCTGACCTGCTACCACCAACTGATCAATGTTGAGTCCAATTCTTCTTTGGAGATTTCCATTGACTTAGCTCCTTAAAAGGAAGGAGTTCACTACTATGTACATTGATCTGGAAACTGGCAGTTTAGAGGAATGGCAGAGTAATGCCAAATCACAGATCACTGTTTTAAACTGAGATCCACAGCCTAGATCATGGGGTCGTGCCCAACCCCCGTGGCTGTCTGTAAACAATCTATATTCCATGGTCCATAGCCCATCCCAAATCAGCACACACAGCTCTTGGAGGCACACAGCAGGGTTTGTTCTGTGAACAGAGGGGCTCATTTTGATTTGAGCTATGAATCAGGCTCCTTCAGGGATGCCCACAGTTTGAATAATTTAAAGTCAAACTGGACAAACACAAGAATGTATTATGGAGAAAAGTCCACTCTGGAAGGGTAAGAGATAACCTCCTTGGTCTCATCTCTCTCCTCATGACTTCAACTGTGTTAAAGACTTGAGCTGGAAAATGTTTTGCCCAGTGAAGTAACATTAGCAGCATCCTGTGAAGTGCCTATTTAAAAAGCAGACCTAAGCACACCGGGAAAACCTGCATTATCTGCAGTGCTGAGGACCTGCAGATATATCTGATGAAGCATCAGATCTCTGCAAAGCAACTTCTCCAGCAGCTTTCATTTCAATTTAACCACACCCAAAGTTATCCAGCTTAGTTTACCATATACCCTCATACCTTCTCAACAGGAAGAAGAAATTAGTCTCTCCCTCTGTGTCAGCAGTGGCTCCCGTAAAAACTTTACCTGGACACATTCCCAGCCTATTCTCTTAGTCCTTTTGCCACTATTGTGTTTTTCCCTCTGCTTTTTCTCTCAATAGGCTGTTGTGTCTTACTACACCTGTAGTATATTTTGGGCAAGAAAACCGCCTGTTCTCCTCCTTCCTCATTCTTCTCCCTTTTTTTCTTTCTTTTATCTTTGAATTTCATTTCGGGTCTGCACACAGAAGCCCTGAGTCCATCATTTTGGTGCCCAAGGTGCAGGATTCTAGGCAAGATCCGTAGAGATACATAAACACCAAAGCCCTGCAGAGCTCAGTTCTCTCATGTAACCAGACTGTAATGTTCAAGCAAACTATTCTTATTATTTGTAATGTGTTTACCATGATTTAATAGAGTGGTACATTCTAAACCTTTGTTTTGTGTTAAAACTTGACAGACGCTACCAGAAGTGAGCTTGTTTATTCAAACTTCAGTAATATCATTCAAAGGAATTTCCATTCTGATCAGTCCCATAGACAATAAACAGGCAATTTGCTGACTCCTAAGTGGTAAGAATTAATTTGAATTTTATGACAAGAGATACGTATCAGGGAGAAATAAATTAAGAAACACAGTATATCTTCATATCCAGTGATAGGAGACTGCAGCCCACACTCTCTTTGTTCTAGCAAGTTCAGGTCCCTGGAGCAGTGAAGTTCCAGCAGTAAGTTCAGCAAGGTCAGCCATGCAAACACAAACTTGTCGTCTCTGGCAGCCGTAAGGAGCCCACAGTGGGCTTCGTGCTGCCAAGACTAAATTCCTAATGGCACCCAGTCAAAATAGCCTTTTATCAGACATGGCTACACCTACAGGAGTTGCAGTTCCACTGTTGCAGTAATTCCATTACAAACCTTTGCAGAAGCAAGTCAAGGTTTTTTCCCTGACATTAAATGTCAAAGGTAGGAAAAGAAATGAAAAAAAGGAAGTGACATTAGCACAGGCCCATATTTATCAAGCACTAGTTTCTTCCCTTACCATATATTTTGAATCATAGAAAGCTTTTTAGCCTCCCAGCAGAGATCAATGTTTGAAATCTGAAGCCAGACAAATTCAGAAAAATTTAGGTGAAAAATGAGGCACACAGTTAAGAGCAAGGTGATTAACGACTGCATGACTTAAACACCTTGATGGATTCTCTGTCACCAGGGCATGCTTAGATCAGACTGGATATTTTTCTCTTATTACACTCTATCTCAAACAGTTCCTCAGCTCAAAGCAGGCATAATTCACGGAAGCTCATGACATACAGAAAGAAGGTGTCAGTCAGACAACTTCAAAACAATTCAACCTCATGTAACACATTGCAGTTTTGAAGATGCCTTTCAGCCACAACCAGCACCAATACTCCGTACGTTGCTGGATCACGCCTGGACAGGATGAGACACAGCTATGGCTCCATCAACATGTGCCTCACAGCCCTGGCACCAGCAGCTCCACTTACTCTATGCTGCAAAGGCAGCATAGCATTTCCCGAGCAAGCATCTTCCTAATTTCTTCACTAACTAAAAGAGATGGATGGATGGAAGTATCCCATGGACCACATCTGACCTGTGAGATACCAGAAGGACCACAACAAACTAGACTGCAATGAATTTAACCTTCTAGTTGCACCATTTCTTAACTTATTACAGTCCAGTCTAGACTGGCACAATGAATTGCCAGGCCACTAAAGTATCCTTATGAGTTTTGGGTGAAAGATAAATCCCACAGATATAATCAGCGCAGGGCTATCCAGCCATTTTTTTCTGGGAAGGTGTAGAAAGAGTATTAGCTGATTATCTGCAGAGGAGATGAGAGACTCCTACCAGTTTCAGGAAAAATGAGAAATACAGCTCCCAAATTAGTGGCAATACTTCATCAACCGTTAGGAAGCATGAAATAAAATGGATAGGATAGGGACAGGGATACTGATGCTTTACACACTAAAAATTCAAGTGAAGACAACAAACTTAGTCTGAGATTTGAAGCAGCACATCTGATACCTCTTACTCACACCAATGAGCCCATCACTTTGTCATAGTGCCACTCTCAGATCAAGGCTTCACTGGGCAAGGCACAAATAGGCTGTCTCCAATGGATGGATTGTTCCTTGGGGCTCAGCTGCAAACAGACAGGCTAGAGCAAGCAATATAACTATCAGTTGGCGTCTGATTTGCAGTAACTTTCTTGGTGCATAATCTTAGTCCATGGCAAATGTAAGGTAATTTGGATTAGTTTAGTCTTTAAAGGGTACTTACTGCCTGAGAGCTGCCACTTAACAGCTCATGCACCTAAACTCCGTCATTTCTTCTTTACCAAGTAGGTGGGAGCTCATTGCATACATAAGGCATGCAAGCTGCTGTTGTCTATATTAAATATGCCAGCATTTTTCCAGTAATGCAACAAACCCCCGTTCTTTCTGACACAGGAGCTGAGCATGTTTGGGGAATACTGAATATTGTCTGGTGCTCTCAAAATTACAAGTTCTTTACTAGTTCAGTGTCTGCACCCAAACCTACACTACCAGTGCAGCAAAATCTTGCGACCTGAGGATCAGATAAACTGAATGTAATTATGGAAAACAGCTAATAGATCTACTTTATTTCTCCAAGTAGTTCAGAACTACTCCTTTTAGCATAGGATATAGCACCACTGCTCTGTTTGATCTTAAATCCATAATTTACTGACCCTGAATGCAAACTACTAAACATTTACAGACCACAAAGTGAAGTTGAACTTTCTCTTCAGAAAGACTTCTCAACAGCCTCAGGAATCTCACCCTTAAGAAGCTTTCTTCAAAACAGACTAGACTTTAAATTTCTTTTCCTCTTTGTGGCCAACTTTATGCAAATCTTCTTCCCAAAAGACATTTTTATCTTCAGAGCACACACAGGAATAATTTCTTCTGCATTCATTCATAAACCTGTATTTGTTTCTTTTAATTTTCCTCCTCAAATTTAGTCTTTTGAGCCACCCAAGACACAGGCAAACTTCTGTTTTTCAGGTACATGAAGTTTCTCCAGCCTCAGAGGATCTGGAAGCAGATCTTTTGTCATGTAAAGCAATAAAAAAAATAATCCTGTGGTTTTGTATTTCTCTCTTAGCAGGAGGACTACTTTTCATTAAGCAATAATGAATATTTCTTCCTATTGATTCCTCCAGACACTGTTCTAAAACCCTAAGGATGCTCTATTTTATTAAAAGTAGGAAAATCCTTTAGGTATGTTACATTAGCTCTGAAGTTCTGCCTAAACTTAACCCAGATGTGATATCCCACAGAGCAGGAAGATGAATGGGATACAGATTTCAATTAATCTTTCTCAGGAATAAAAACACTCAAGATACAAAAGATAAAAGTCTCTTTAAACGCGTCAGTAGAAATAAACCATGTGCAGTAAGAACTAGAATAATACAGAATTCCAGAAGAACGTGCATGAGAACAAGGAGGACCATGAAAAAATCATTGCACTTGATGTTTTTGTGGATACTGCTTCTTTCAGCTTAGTTGTTTTTGTTCTACTGCTGGACCTCCTGGAATTTCATCCTTGTATATCACAGGCTAAAGATTTTGGAAATATGCTGGGAGAGGATATTGTCATTCTTTCCTACATGAGCTGATCCACTTTGCATGGAATACTTAAATTATGTAGGTCAGAGAACAATAACAATTCTCTTCCATGGGGTCTAACATGCTCTCTTCGGAAATCGGATACCTCGGTTTAAAACTTTGCTCCTGGGGATGTTTAATTATCTCTACAAGGTGGTATGGTTTCTATAAGGCAGACCCTAAAATCCCGTGTGTTTAGGAAACTTTCTGAAAGATGATTTCACCCATTCGAACAGATTATTACAACTCCCTTCTCCTTTTTTAATTTAGCCTAAATTAAATTTTTATTGCCAAAACCATCCATAAAGTCAGAACAATCTCACCAGTTTCATGGCCATGAAATTACATGGTTTTGCAAAAACATACAGCTTGTTTGGAAAATAACTTAGCTAAATTTACCTAACTACCCCATCACAAACCAAATCCTCTCTGTGTCAGGAACGGCACGAATACCAACAGAAAGCTAAGAGCCCACGAGAAAATTAAACAGCATCTGAAATCAGTGCAGAGTAAGGCCTAGGGGCATACATTAAACAATGGGGTGAAAATGAAACATTGACGAGCTTTTCATTAAAACACTGTGAGCACAGGAAGAGTGGTCCTGTGTGAAAAAAACCCACAATGATATGCAATCTTTAATTAAATACTAACATAAGGCACACAAGGAAACTACAGTAATGAATACAAGAAGCAGTTGAATGAAGGGATTCACTGGCAACTGCTTATAATTTCTGAGTGTCTGACATGGTGATGATTTCTCTGATGTATATTGTAATGCTATGCAGAGGTATCTAAAGGAGCCCGGAACAACTTTTGTCAGCAACTGAAAGTTTAGAGTCGTGTGAGTAATCTGTAGATAAATTAGTTCTGACTAATATGAATGAACAGCAGCTGAAAACCAGCACTGCATCAGCGCAACACAGTGCTTGCGGTATCCTCAGTTCTTCCACAAGAGTACCACACCGGGGCAATCCATGCACGTACAGCCTTGACAGGAGGGAAGCTCATCCCTTGGGCAGACATGGCCCTGGGGCATCACTGATTTAGATCAACTGCATGTTTGGTGGCATGTGAAATTCCAGCTCAAATACCCATGAAAATCCTAAGTCTTCAACATATATTAGCACTTTCAAGCAGTATAAGCTGTACCGCTTGATCTTTGCTGTCTTGAGAAGTAAGAAAAAAGGCTGGAATTTTAGTGGCTCACAGTTTGGATGTTTTGTTGGGTGAATCATTTCTATCACAATACCTTTTAGCCCGGGGCTTATAAAACCCATCAAGAATAGAAAGCACAAGTAAGATTATAGGATATAATAAGAATGCTTCATCTTAACAGCAGTGTAGAAACAGTATCAGATGGTTTTTATTGCATAACCAAAATCTTCTGAAAAATCTGTCCAATACCACACAGGGATTTAAAAGCTCCTGAAAAATTAAATGGCATACAGGAACAGAAGCCAGCTTTCTAACTCCCAGTCACGTGCTACTGCCATGGTGTTTGCTGACTTACTGCTCACGTGCAGCATGCTTTCCCTCTGCTACTGGGATGAGATAATTGGAGATTACCTTAGCAATTCTCACCGCATCAACATACCTCCTGTCCTGTGCACCCAAACCCCTTCTCCACAGTTGTGAGAAGCTGTCATCTGCATCCCCTGCCTCTAACCACACTGATACAGCATCATCACCTCTCCCTCAGCACCCACTTCAGAAAGCACCACTTCTGATGCTGCCCTCTGCATTGTCCAAAAAGGGAGAAGGCCCTTCTCCTCAGTCAATGTTGTAATACTTGTTAAGAAATTTTCTGCCTTAAAATAGTCTTGCTACATTAAATATCTTCACACGTATGCTTTTCATCACCTTATTTGAAGAAGTGGCTGCATTAGTTTTAAACAAGTCTGTGCCATAGGTCAAATTTTCAGAAGTGCTTAGGGCCAGACACAATAAAGGACACAGCTGCTTACAAGCCAGGCACTGCCATTCCCACACTGTCAACATTTTGAGCCCACTGTGAGCTTGAAAAATCAGCATTAGGGGTACTGAGGGGAAGAAACTAACAGGGATTGCCTGTGGTACCCCTTCTTGGGCATTTTTCACACTCACTATCTGCTGAGCAGTACAGCCCTATATCTCAGAGCTCTTCCAACCACCGCAGAGCCATGGTCGCTTTCTCTCAGTTTCCTTTCCTACTCACCCATCTCTCCTGTGTTCAGAAAGGACACGAGAGAGGAGAGACCTTCTGAGACTGCAGCAACAAGCAAGAGCTCATCCTGGGATGTTTTGAGCAAGGCTGAGAACCAAACCCAGACTTCTCATCAGATGAATGCCACAGCTGTTAAAGCATCACATAGCAAGTAGGCAGTTTTGCCTCCTCCAGGCAGAGTTTCTAAAATAATTGGTGTTTTATAATGGACTCAAACCTTCCAGTGCATGTTAAACCCACTCTGAACCCACATAATGCAATGAGCCATTGAAGGGCACCAGGTGTGTTCCTAGATGAAGTGAACTCCTGTGCTCCCTGTTTCTGATTCACAGACTTTGATGGACTTCGGTGCTTACAGCTGGGCAATTCTGTCACTCTGGGCTATTTTTCTGGATGTATTGAGTTACTAAATTCTCTCTAGATATCCAAATCTGCAGTTCACATAATCTGGAGATGATTTGCATTCAGATTACGCTATAGTGGTCCTATAACACAAAACAAACCGTCTGATATTCTTCCAATAGCTTGTCAGTCATAGGCTTTCCTTTGCAATCTGTCTCTTTGTCTGAGATAGGCAAAGGTATTGTCTGTAAGGGACTCAGGGACTTTGTGTAGAAAAGCTACAGCAAAGTCCTTCAGCAAAACAAGAACACACAATTCAACAACAATAAGGGAAAAAGAACTGCTCTGAATTAGGTTTGCCCACACAGATCATTTGTGACTTACATGCCTATAGATGCTGCTGCCCTTATAGTGACAGACCTCTTAACATCTTGCCTCTTGAAATATAAAAGTGTTTGGCCTAGAGGTGAGGTAGCTAGAAAACCTTAGAGAAATACCGTATACCTGGTACACCCAACACAATTTGTTTAAAATGCAGCAAACTGGGAGGTCTTGAATAAATCTGATCAAACAAAAACCTTAAAAATATTGTGCAAAGGATGGATTCAGCCCCGTATAACCCATTTTATAATTTTTTTTTCCATAAATACAGAGTGTAATAACATTTATCCCTTCAGGAGATTCTTCTAAAAGATGTTTAGCCTGCATAATTAAAACTGAAGTTCCTGTTACGTAGCTGGAGGCAGAGAGCTCTTCCCTGGCTGCATGCAACATTTCTGTGATCTAGTTGTAAAACGGGACCTTATGTTCTCTCTGCTTCCAAGGGCAGGTACATAATACCATAACAACAGAGTTACTGAGATCTATCTTAAAGCTAAATATGACTTTTAAAATTTGTTTCCTCTTACTGGAAGAGTCTTCCAATATTTCAATGCTCAAGTTCTAAGAAACCTTATAATTTCCAGCCTAAATCAATTTATGTTAGATTACAGCCAACTATTCATATTCCAACAATATCCTCCATTTTATATAACTTTACTGTCCCCCAGAGAAGGGCCCATTGACCTGAATAAATGAGAAGCAGTGATTATTGAAGCTGACCAAGAAAAATGCTGGGAATGCCTGGGTCTGACAATGAAATTTTCTCCTAGATAGATATCCTGATGATGAACAGATTCTCCAGTTCCACCATTACCAGCAATGGGGAGAGTCCAAGTCATAGAAAATTATAATCTCCTGCTTTGATAAGAGATAAATTAAGATAATTTACCTATTAAGTATAAAAAGCCTCTTTGCCTCTTAGCAAGCACACGAATTTACATTTAGAAACTCCGAAGATGAAGTCACTGGGAAGAAAAGAACAGATTTTGGTGCTGTTCCTTGCTGAAGTGCTCTGAGCTCCAGGGCAGGAAAAGAGAAGTAACTAACTATGACATTTATTTATTCTAAGTTTTCATCAGAAATTATAGCAACATCAATAGACAAACTCTTAAATAACCCATTTTACTAAAAGCAACCACCAGATCTCTTCTCCCAGTCTTTGAAATTCGGGATATCCAAATTGATGTTAAAAATTGATGGCTCAGTTTCCAGAAGTCTGGTTGCCCATTCACTCCTTAATAAGCCTCTACCTAGTATTCATGAAAACAAATGGAACAGAAAAATAAAACAGAAGTAGTCACATTGTCTTGCCCGTTTGGAAAGTCACAGCCAGCCTGTATGAAAGGAGGGAGAGGGAGAAAGGAAAGGCAGTACCTAATGCCCAACATGTATTTTGCAATGAGTCGATCAATCATTCTTCTTCTGTTTGTAGAAATGCCTTGAACAGAACAGAATGGTCCTGAAATGGTTCATCACTCACAAACATTTGATGAAAGTAGATTCGGGTTTTGGTTTATGATACAGCATGTTGGAGGAGATGAGTTTTCTAGATGAGATACAGACAGCACATATAAAAATAATCTACTTCTGTCTGTTTTCCAGTGCTGTCCAAGGCACTGGGCTAAAGAAAAACACAGAAGTGGGCTGCTGCCAAAATGAGCCATACAGATCTCACTTATCACTGCTAGAGACATTGATCCTTGTACAATTCATCTACACAGCATTGTGGCAAACCAGGACCAGGAAAACCTCTGTCACACACCTGTGTTATCATTTGTTCTTTAAGTTACTTTAAGCATAAAGCCTTGCATTTTATTAGTCTTCCCCTCAATTAATATCTACCTCAGCAATCTGCCATTCAAACAGTGCTCACCAAATCTTTCATAAAGGCACCCGAA
Organism: Limnodromus scolopaceus; assembly: GCA_028565335.1. Classification (NCBI taxonomy): domain Eukaryota; kingdom Metazoa; phylum Chordata; class Aves; order Charadriiformes; family Scolopacidae; genus Limnodromus; species Limnodromus scolopaceus. Next base: position 7,689,638 of record JAOXNO010000013.1, on the reverse strand, counting down.
ACCTGCTGATTGAGTTGTCTCACAGAAGACTTGGTAATAATATACATTTGGAGTGCTTTTAATCATTTTATGAAGTTAGGAAATGCTCATCTATTGAACTCCAGTGGACCACAGAGAAATTTTATGGCTCATCACCAATCGAGATCAGGTGAAAGAAAGGCAGAATGGTGCTTTCAAATTAAATTACAGGTTTTCAGGTCAGACTGGCACAATCTGTCTTTAGCAAAAGAAGGGCCTTTTGTGGAACTTTTAGAGCAAATTCAATCCTCTGATTCACACTGCTGCTCCCTACAGTTTATACTAAAATGCAGAGTAAAAAAGCTGACTATGGCATTCTCATGTATCTTTCCAGCCCAATAGCATTGTGCTATCTGCAAGAAGCCCAGTTCCAGAAGAGCTTCAGCTTAGCATAGAAAGGAAGAAACAGTGAAAGAACATGGTTGTAATTTGAGGGATTTCACATGCAGATTTACAGAGTGCGATTAAACTGGCTTTAACCTTGCTCTTAACCTTCAACTTCTCTCTCTAGTGCCATGAGGCACTTCTTTCTAGCTCATCCAAAGAGAAGAGAGCCACTACAGAGCTGGGCAGTTGCTGTGAGCATCCTTGTATCTGTGAGAGAAGGACAGTATTCCCTTATGACCCCACATGAGAAAAGACAGCCGATTTCCTCTCTTCTCCCTCTCCCCTAATATGAAGCTTGCCCAATGCCTGGAGAAGAACACCTTATTGAGGAACATGTAAATCGCTATTGACTGGACTGTGAAAACAAAATAACCCCAAAAGTAACCCTTTTTGGCCATGTTTACACATGCTCTGAATTTGCATCCTGGGAATGTGCTAAACGACCTTCCCTGAAAATTCAAAGGAAGAGAATTTCAACCCACTCTAAGATTAAATGCTCACAGACAGTGAATGTTTCAATGATGCTTTCTGAAAGCTGTCTTACCAGAAACCTGATTCAAGCCCAGGCCATGAACTGCATCCTTGCAAATCCACATTGATAGACCTGGACAAGAGTCTCCCAGAATGACTGAATGCAGGAAGAAAAGGGTGTAGAAAATGTGCTTTTCAGTTACAGACCTCCTAGCTGAGCAGCCATGCATTATGGTGAAGGGTCAGGAATGATGAAGACTCAGCCTGAAAAGCCACATAACTGCAATCATGTCATGCAACGAAGAAATGTGGACTGCACTGGATGGTAATAGTGTGGGAAACTCTCAGCTCCCATCTGTAAGTGAAGGCATGAGGATATAAGGAGATTCTCCTTGAGACCTCTCCAAACACACACTTCTGTACAACCCTGTAATACAAACACTGATAATTCTAGGTTGAAGTTACACCAAAAAGGGATATATTCTGATGCAAATTGAAATGGAAAGGGACAATGTTTTGAAAGTGCCAAAATACATCTTGAATTTGTTATCCACAATGCAAACATTTCATAAGGATAATTCTTTTTTCTGAGATTGCAGCTGTAACACTACATAATTGGTCACAATTCAGTACTTATAGAATATCTTCCTAAAGACATTACAGAAGAAGAGAGGATGAGAACTATACACAACCAGCTTTTCTGTCAGGTATTTTATAAAAATATGAAATAGTTGGTGCATTCAAAAGAGAAAAAACATTGGTAAAAGTTATCATAGAACCAAAATATGGGAGAAATTGCTTCCCGCCTCTCCCATCTGGGGACATCAGAACACTTTGATAGAGGTGGGAAAAAGGTGGGAAAGACATTTCAGGAAAAAATATGAGACAAAAAAAATCCTCTTCTCCCAGATTAGGGAGAACCTGCCTTCCTGCCCAGAGCTAGTTCCTGGAGTATACTATGTAGGTATGAAAGGGCAAAAGTGAAATATTCTATCTCAGCCACAAGAAATATTTTGCCCTATAGAAAAAATATTTTAGAAGCAAAATTCCATGGCTTCCAGTATCAGAACTAGCATCCAATTCTGTGCACCACAGCTTTCCTCTTTCTTCTTTCCCTTTATTGTCCCTTGACTGGTTTTCATCCTCTTGCTGTTGGAGTCGGCCTCATTCTTTCTCCCAGTGGCAAATTAAACTGAGGACACTGCTTGAAAATTCACATCCAGCTTCTTAATCAGTGCATCATGGTTGTATCCCCTTTTGGGCAAAGAAGTTGTCTTAGAAAGGTTTTAACATACTAAAGCAGCCAGAATAGCCCAGACATCACACACACAACAGAGTCTTTGAAAACAGGAAAAAAAACAAACAAACCCAACCAAAAAAAACCCAACAAAAAACCCACACACATAAAGCAAACAAACAAAAAAAAACCAAACCACAAAACCTTAGAGACAGCAACCACAAATTACTCCATTCTGCCCATCTTCCTTTCCACATTTGCCTCCTTTTTTTTCCCAGCGGCCTCTCCCATCTTCCCAAGTACATGACTTTTAACCCAGCCAACCCTTCCATCTATCAAGAGCCTGACATGCATGTTTATACTCCCCCAGGACTAACCTTGTGGCTTTACCACATTAGCTCACGTTTCCATCTCTGACAACTTGTGGCATGTTTCCTCTCAAACAAAAACCACTTTCTTTTATATGACACATAGCACTTTAGCAGCCAAAGTACAACAGTCTGATAACTGCTCATCCAGCATCATGTATCTTCTTATTATCTGCTACATTATCCTTATCTAATTGCATGCACTTTGCCTCAATCTGACATTTTCAGAACTACAGATGCTTATTAGCTTTTCTTAGCTAAAAGAAAAATGTGCATTATAGTGATTATTAGCTCCTGGCACTGCCTGTGAAACATTGTAATGAGAGAGACCTTTCACCCACCATAAACAAGCACAATCAGGCCTGTTTTGGTTATTAGCGATGTTCCCACAAATGTTGCCACCGTCAGAATTAATGACCGCACTGCTAATTATTAATAATCTCATGTTTCTATGGGTTCTGTTTAGCCCAAAGCTCTAGGCCAAAAGCATAAATTATTTAATTCTGCACCTCCATGGAGAAGCCACAAATGAAATCATGGCCTTGCTTCCTTTATGATGTCCAACAGATGCAGGTCCTGCCCCACAGGAATAAATAACTAGCTGAAGGTCATGCAGCAGGTCAGTGGCAGATCCAGGAACAGCAAGGCTTCCCTAATAGTCATTCCAATGCTCTACCACAGATCCATGCCACCTCAAACAAATGGTATAGAAATGTGCCCAGAAATTAGTAAGAATTAGCCACTCCTTGAAAAAGCTTCTTACAAGCACACAGAACCCAAACACAGAGTATAAAACAAGGCAAGTACAATAGATGGGTCACTGTGATCCTAAACCTTGGCTACGTCAGTCTTTATTAGTCACTCTTGTTTGCAATGAATTGCTGTACGTGTTTTGACAAGTGTTGTTTGCGCTGCAGTTCACAACAGAATGAAGAAGCAGCTTCAACAGCACCTACTTTATTAGAGACACCATTGTGCAGCACTCTAATACCTTCAGTGTTTTCTTCAGGTGCTTCCTCTTGTATCTGGGATTACATACACCCAAGTAAAAAAAAATTAATATAGGGCAGAGGAACTGTATCAATAAAGTGCTTGCATTCAGTGTGTCTAGCAGGAAGACAAGTAAAAGTGGAAACTATAAACCATTTATGTCTCTATGGCAACATCGTTGTTGATTTCTACAGCTTCCCTATCATGAATGTAATAGATGTTTGGTCTTTTAAATATTACCTTTCTTTTCTGACACCTAAATGAAACAGGAAAAACAAAACAAAAGACAAACCATATTTAATATAGATTATCCAGAAACATGAGGAGGGATTTAGCAATAAATGACAAACAAATACAGACAGGATTCTACAGTCACATGAAACATAATCCCATGAGCAATCTTTGCAAATCTCAGAGCCACGTATGCAATAAACTTATCTTGGGACAATTGGTCTCTTATGCAAGAGGTCAAGCACTATTTAAAGCAGATCCCAACATCCTCTTTCCTGTCTGCTCAAGGCTCCTTGTGTTCCTCTGGAACACAAGATAACCCGACCTGCCTGTCCTAGGAGAAGAGTAGGGGAGACAGGCAGCAGCTGAAACTTGCATTTTGCAATGCCAGAGGGTATGTCACTGTGAAGTGGCTGGCGAGGAGCCATCTGAGGTTTCTACTGGGACATCCATCTTTAGGCGCCAGGGCAGAGAGAGATAAGGTTGCCAGCAGCCACCTGTTAGATAGGGAGGAAGAACTGACTCATGGCTTCCTGGCAGTACAAACAAAACTGAGTTTTTCTCCCATGAGGTAGGGCTGGAGAAAGTGAGAGAGGAAGACCTGAGCTGTGCTTGCAGCCTCTATTGGTCTTAAGGTACTGGGAGGTCTTGGGAGCAAATGGGAAGAGCCATCCACCCCAGAGCCACCTCCCATACCACCCTACCTGCCAGCAGCAGCAGCTGACACCAGACTGCTTTTCTATGACCCTGGCACAAGCATAAATATCTGGCTTGCTACTGCTAGCAGTTCATACTTTTTCTTCTGCCAAAGGCTGGCCTTATAAATATAAGTCTTTTTTAGTCCACCTTAGCACGAGGTGCTACAGGACACTTGAGTTCATCTCCACAGACACAAACTCTACATGACTGAGCTCTGCAAACCACTGCTTATACCCTTGAGAAGGGTCAACTGGCAGTAACAATCCTCCTGCTTCTGCCCAAATGCTGGACATTATTGTCCCTCTGCCTCTGCCAGAATGGGAGGAAAGCAGCAGCCGCAGGAACTCTGTGTAATCCTGCTGCTGGCTCTGCTCACCAGACCTACGGCCTGGGAACTGCAGTTATATCTGTTTCTTTTATAGAGAGTTGGAGCTCATTTTAACAGAAAATAAGGAATATATACATGCTTCTGTCATAAACACTTTTTAAAATTGACTGGTATAACTAGAGGTTACCAGATCTTTCCCACTGCTGCTTTTCCATTTCATGTGGCTCTGTATGTCCGAGATAGCAAGCCTGAGGAGAAATTTGCATTTGCTTTTGAGGTCTGTCTAGAGTGAAATCTACTTGAAATGCTGGAGCAGATGCTACTGACAAATACAGAAAAAAAAACCCACCAAACAAC
>JAOXNO010000013.1:7651156-7684545 GCA_028565335.1 Limnodromus scolopaceus | reverse complement strand
CGCGCCCCCCCCCCCAAAAAAAAAAAATTATATAATGGAAGTATTAAGATACTCCTATCCATCCTTTTGGATGCTTTAAATCTCCCTTCTCTCAAAGCAAGATCCAAACTCTTGAACAGCTAGAGGAAAACAGCAGACATTTGAAATGTCATATGAAAACTCATTAATGAATGTTAGATACAGCAAAGACTTAAATGCGCCAGACTTCACAATTAGTTTTACACCTGTAAGAATGTCCTTGGTGGTAACAGGAACAATTTTCACTTTAAAGCCCCTGCAGCCCAGGACCAGAACCTGGAATAGCTCACAGGGCTGAGCCACAGCAAACTCTCGCTGCCAAAGAGCTGAGAGGCACTGTCTCTGAGACAATGTGTCAACTCAGCCTCTGATTTTCCACCTGCAAAGTGAAAGTTAAATGCAATTTTAAAAGGCACAGAGACAGCAACCAGTGGAAGAATCTATGTAATAGCAGAGTTCTACTAACAAGCACCTTGTTTAGAGGAAAATAATTTACACTATGCAAGTGATAAGCAATTAAAAATATGCTCAATGGAAATCTGGTAAGATTTCTTCAGCAGAGATTTGCAATATCATCCTTTTTCACATTATCTCACACACTCCATTAGCTTTGCTTAAATTTACTGCTTGCAATGTGGATGAGTATCAGACCCCTCTCTTCCTTTCTCTCTGGCTCCACATTACAAGTTCCCCAAGGCTTTAAAACTGCAATCTCTGCTGTAATCTTTGGTAAGACTTTCAAGTGCTATTTTAAGAAAACAAAATATGAGATCTCTCTAAATTAAAGTGCTTAGAAGCTGAGAAATAACTAAAACGCCAGTTGAAAGTGGGAAATGAAGGCTCCCAAACACTCTACAGGTGGAAAAGTTGTGAAGGACTTGTGTTTCCACAATACAAAAACCACAGTCCATTCAAAACACCTTACTGCATTGTACCACTAAACTGCTCTGCTCCCTTCTACACTGCTCTGTGCTGCAAAACTCTCATGTGCCCAATGCCAATGTCTTACTCTCATTTTTAGTTACATATTGGCACTAAAGACTATGGCACACAAGATCTCTTCATATAGACTAATGTACTGACTCAAAATATGTTTTAACTCAGTTAACTCACCCACACTGAATCTCATCATTACCAAACACCTGCAATTTAATGTATACAGACAACACTTTCAAAGGCACATAAGTGAGTAGGAACCTGATCCAAAATGAGTATTTAAGCACCTAACTAGAAAATAGATTTCAATACATATTTTTTGATTTTATCACAAATCTCTTTTCAAAAAAATCCCTGACTTTATAAATTTATCTGTGTGGACTTTTGAAAATTTACACCGTATCACAACCCAGTATGAGTGCAAGAGCCTATTGGGAAAAGACTGGGTTTTTGTTTTCCTTTGGGAAAAAAGAGAAAAACATTCCCTTAGAAGAAAGATTCGTTTCTCCCATCCTTCTCCCATGGTTGAATATGAGACCATTTAAAATTGCTGTTGAACTATTTTTTGATGAGCTTTGAGAACAAGTATTTCTCCCTGATGGTAAAAAAGAGTGTGACAAAACTGTCATCAAGTCAATCAGACCCAGAGGAAGCAATAAGGAACTGAATATAACCGTCACGTGTGGCTATCAGTATGTAAACAAATAGTTGGTTGGTGCTTTACTATAAAAGCGATGAAACGCCAAGCGTTCTATGGGAACAGTGTAATCAAGACACGCTGCCACCCCTTGGTCACAGGATGAAAATGCACATACATGACGGCAATGTGCCGGGAATCATCCAGCACATCAGGCAAAAATCCCAGCAAAATCAACTTGCAGTTAATGAACTCTAATGGGAGCTTTCGCTGGACCACCACAAGCATAAATACGTTAGCCTAAATTAGTGTAAAGTTTTTTATTTCAAGGGTCAAAATCTTCTGACTCCCAAAGATCACTTTCAAAGCTGTTATGGACACCCTGCGAACTCTCTTCTTTACAGCCTTTTCTGAAACAAAAACATACAGAGGAACGGAGAGCAGCAGCACACAGTCATAGATTTTCTCCTACACTCTATGTCTTTGAAAGGCCCTTGGAAACAAACACAAGCTGCTCTGACCCTGGGCTCAGTGTCTTCTTTCTGCACTTGAGCTACTAGCTCAAGAGAAATAACGTAAGCCTAGTACTCTATATGAGGTATCCCAACTTAGTGCATGGTTCACTACTATTAGAGAGGTGGTTCAGTCTCTTCACACAGTTATTCCTGAATACATAAAAATACATTCTCTCTGACAGATACTTTTTTAGTGCATGCATCATCATCGTGGCTAGTAAAGATTACAGAAACAGAGGCTGATTTTAAACTGACAGCAAATATCACAAGGTGGTTTAATTCTAAATTTAGCAATAAAGCAAAGTATAAGAAACATATCACCTCCAGATCAGTGTTCATCACTCAGTAATCACAAAATATAGGACTGGCTTCCATGCAAATAAAACCTATGATTTTATGAGGTTTGTAACTACTTCTTTTGAAGGCAGTAAGATGTAATTTTTATTAATTTCAAAAGATGAGTTTATAGAATGTCAGTAGGGTCTAACTATTTCCATTGAAAAAACAAGTCCCAGCCCTCTACATCTTAATGTCTGTAGGATAACTGAGTTCAGTATCTAAGAACTCACCAAGAAGAGGCAGAAGAAGAGACTCTTACTGATGTAAATAGTAGTTTCTGCCAATAAGCAATAAGATAGACTTCTGGTTACAATTCAAATGACTACATCTTACAGTAATGTTATGAATCCTGCTGTCCTACAATCCCTTCTATAAAATCAAAAGACTCATCTTTTTGGGAAAAGACCACACCACTTCTGAAATGCCTGTTGTCTGCCAGTCAGGCCTCAATGCTTCTGAAGCACTGTCCTTGACACACATTACTAGGAGGTAATACTTCTTTCCATTAGACAAATAATGAACTGAAAATTAACACTTTCAATTACATGCAACAGCAAGTCTGACATACCAAATTACAATTTTTTTACACTAATGGCTTTGATTCTCACTTTCTCAGACTCGCTCTATTAACAAACAATATTCGATTTACTTAATCCTTAACTTATTCAAGCAGCAAACACAATTTTACTGAAGCGTTTCAAAATTATTGCTATTTACATTTGAATGAAAAAATGCTCAAAGTGTAAATCAGTCTGAATAATCAAACTCATAAAGTATAATATATGGCCAAATGTAGCTTTAAGCAACTGCGGGAAATAAAGATTCAGAATTCAGTTATGGAGAGAATATTCACAGTAATGAGAGCTTTTGTACTTTGAGTCTGGCTGGTTTTTTACAGTTAAGTCTCCCACCAAAGCCAACAGGAATTTTGGCTAAGTAATGAACCTGTAAGAATGCAGCGTATGGCTCTTTTATATACAAAAGTTTTATGATATTTCAGTGGAGGGTTCAATATTTTTAACACATAACTTATCATACAAAATTTAATTTTAAAAGGACCTTTGTGATCATCATTTCATAGTCAGTGCCTTATAAAACAGATCAATATTCTGTGTTACAGAAAAGTGCTGAATTTCTTATGCACCTGATTAATGCATTGTTATCATCCCAGTAATTAAAAGGAGTGGGGTTATACACAATCAGCATGATACATCTTACTCAGCACCTCCTGGCAGTTGCCTGCAAAAATTAAACTCATTAATCACTGTGATGTGGAAGAAGAAAAAGCTTGGAAAAAATTGAAAAGCTCTATTTTATGGGAAAAATTCTTAAGTCAACATCCAGGAGGAAATCTTTTCCACAGTACAATATGTAAAGCATTAATCTCATTAATCTAAAAAGGAGAATTATGTTACCAAAATTCTTCATAATCTGCTATACTACTACACTAGATTTTACTAAGAGTCTTCACAGACATTTCCTCCTATCTAAATGAATGTAGTGAAAAGGTAATCCTATAACAAAGCAGAAATGTCATCAGAATTTTATTTACAACTGTTGTAACAAGTAACTTCAGTATCAATACTGCTACTGAGCCAATTGGGAAGTGTTTTTCTGGGGTCGTTTATACAGGACATAGTTTCCTCATTACTCCTCTCATAAATAACATGATTGTCTCATCAGGCTAATAAATAACATGAAAAAAATTGCAATATTTAACCCAGGTTTTTTTTACAAGTTAGGTATTCTATATATATATATTTCATATACCTACCATGATTTGAAACACTATAAAAACTTGTTAAAATGCTAAAGAATATTGTGACTTCTGTTTTGCTATACTTTCATATTACAAAAGTAATGTTCTTAAGTCCATCTCAATGGTGGCTGTAGAGTAAAGTAAGCAGTTGTCATATTAAATCACTACTGCTTTTGTTTTAAATTTTATTACAAAGATACTGCTTCCTCTTTAACTTCATATAGGTTTCACCTAGTATTTTTCCAACAGTAGTACTTCCAGTGGACAAAATGCTTACTAACAATACTGTGACCTTCAAAGGCAAGATCCTGTCTTTCCCTCTGTTCTGTACTGCATTGAAATCTGTACTGGTGCTTAAAAATACAGTACTGAATGCAGCACACATATTTCAATACGGGAAGTCATCATTGGTACCCTATAAAAAAACCTCAGTTCTCTCCAGATTATTAATCACATGACAAAGTTAGGAACAGAACAGCCTCATTCTCAGGTTTGTTTTGGTATTTCAAAGTGTGGCCAGACAATGGAACTTTGTTCCTATATGTTTATGCTATGGCTGTCCTACTAGGTCGATGTCAAAAGGACAAAAAACAACGTGAATACCCTACCATAGTATTTGTGTAAAACAGAAAACATGTTGTCCATGATAAGCAGCAGCACATGCTCCTGCCGCCCTACACAAACAGACCACCCTCCTTGCACTTCTCCCATAGTCCTTGCTTGCTCCCTGCCTCGCTTTTCCCTTTGCGTCGGGGATTTCATGCCCGAGGCTGCATTTGCTCGTCCTGGGCGAGCCTGTCTGCTGCCACCGGGGGCGGGAGAGAAAGTCCCCTCCCTCTGCCACGATCTCGCCACGGCAAAAGCCAAGAGGCCGCCGCCAGCTCGCTCGGCGCCGGTCCCGGGTGGGTTCAGCACCGCAGACAGCTCCTCCTGATCCGGTACATGCGGGGTTCAGCACCGCGGAGAGCTCCGCCGGTCCCCGCTCCGGGGAGGTTCAGCCACCTCCCCTGGTTTTGTCACCGCTTCATCCTTCCGACCAGAACGACCCTCCACCGGCGACCCCCGGCCCAGCCTGCCCAGTTGGACGGGAGCACCTCTGAACCCCCCGACCCGGCCCCCTGAACTTTCTCAGCCACGTCGCCCCCTGTAAACATCATTCACATGAGGTCCCCACGTGCGTTTAGGAGTCCCCCCAAATTCCTGTTTTTGGCCACGCTTTTTGCACTTAATTGCAGGAGACACCTAGGCAGGCACCTTTCCCTCTACAGATGGCACAGCACAACAATGCCCTCCACCCACACACAAACCCTGAGGGGACAAAGGAAAAAAGAAAAAAGGAAATAAAAAAAATAAACAAAACAAACCAACCAACCAAAAAAACCCTCTGTCCTTTAAGTGGTTTAACGTTATTCGTATTAATATTATTTTGGAGCCTGTCAGCACAAATCACTCGCACATGCTAAACTCCGTCCTTTGCTTCCCGGCTCAGCGCTTCTGGTGATCAGAGAAGCGGCTCCAGACATCTGCCGTCTCCAAATACAGGGAAGCGAAATTAAAACAGTCAGATAATGAAGAAAATGTGCTCGAGCCCAGCCCCGGCGGCGGCACTCCGCTGGCTCGCAGCGACACCTAGAGCCCAGCACGTCGCCGGGAAGGGCCCCGTGTCCCCAGCCACTCCGGGAACGGGTCACGGGTGGTTTGGGCGAGCGGGAACGGGGAGGGGTCCCCTCCTGCATTTGGCCAGTGACAAGGAGAGCAGAGGCAAGACCTTTGCCGGTCAGCGGGCGACAGGGAAGGGTCCTGTCACTGCTGGTCCCTGAGGGCTGTCAGCGGGGCCATCACCTCGGGGAGGTTTAGGCCGATTTGCCTCATGGTTGGCAAAAGCGCACTTTGCTCTACTGACCGCGAAAGTCCTTACGAAAGGGACGGGAAAAGGGACACGGAATTAAAAGACAACCCGAGGAAGTTTCCCTGCGAACACAACTCTCTCCTCCGAGTGAGGCAGACCTGCTGCCTCGGCTGGAAGCGGTGCCTTTCCTGGGAAGGCTCCCAGAGCCAGAGCCGGATCCTGTCGAAAAGCTAACGCGACCCAACCGGCCAAGAAGTATTTTAACCGACACAAACATTATTCCCAACTGCAGCCATTTGCTTGTGTGTGCTTCCACAGAGGCAAAACACCCTCAAATCCCTCTGCAAACCTAACACCACCCAGGCTGCACCGGCGATGGGGAGGCACACGCTTTGATCCGTCGCCGGACCCTCCTCATCTCGCCGCTTTCTAAATCCCCTCGTCCCCCCTCCTCGACCGAATTAGGCGCGATCGACCCAAGCCAGTTTAACTCCATCAGGCACAGCAGCGAGCCGGCGGCCTGGATGAGTCACTCGTTACTAAGGCAATATGCAGATGCACCCTTTGAAGTCGCTACTCTCGGAGGCAGCGCGGGAGCGGAAGGTGCGCGGCCGAAGTTTGCGCCTTCCCCGCGGGGGCTCGCCCGGGGGCGGCGGGGAGGGAAAGCAGAGAGAGATCCAGAAACGGCTGCGCAGGGGTTAAAAAGTTTCCCCGCTGCCAGGTTGTGGGGAGGCTGACGGGAAAGCAAGGAGGGAGGGACAAGGTGAAGACTTCTGCCCCGGGGGAGTGTTAAAGGGTAAAACATGAAATAACAATTAAAAAAAAAAAAGGGGGGGGGGGAGGGGGAAGAGGGTGAAGCCTTGTTGCCTCGCTTGGAGGGAGACGGCCGGAGCTTGCACTTGCCATTTCCAAACGTGCTGACCCCGCGCCCCCCAGCCCTCCCCAACAGCGCAAAGCCGCGCAAGGAGCCAGGTAACGGGGAGAGGTGCGGGGGCAGCGCGGGGGCGGGCGAGCCCCGGCTCGGCTCGGCTCGGCTCCGTGCGGGCTCCGTCCCGTACTTCAGGGGAAGAAGAGGAGCGCGAAGAACCGCTTGGGAAGAGCGGACAAACAGCAAGAAATCGCCGCCAGGCTAGAGGGGCACAGAGGCATCCGGCAGGACGGAGGGGGGCGGAGTGGGGGGGACACCCAAAACCCAATCCAACCCCACGCGAACGACACCGGCGCTTACATCCTCCTCCTCGCAGTCACTTCGCGGCTGGTACTGGAAGCGGGGCCGGCTGTTTTCCTGTTGCAATGGACGCGAGGTCTTGCCGGCAGCGCCGTCCTCCTCGCTGCTCTGGGCGCCCAGGAGGTGACTTGCTTCGGGGGGAACGGGGAAAGAGCGGGAGGTGTTGATCTTCCCGCTGAACCGCTGGTACAGTGAAGCCATGAAGTCAATCCTCGGGAAACGAGGAGGAGGGAGGGAAAGAGAGAGGCTTCTCCCTCTCTTTTTTTTTTTTTTTTTTTTCTCCCCCTCCTCTCTTCTTTTTTGGCTACAGCATGCTACACGCGGGCGAGGCTCAGTCCCACATCAGCGGAAGGGAGAGCGAAGGCTCCTGCTCCCCGGTCCTCTGCACCGGCACCCGGAGAGAAGCGGGGGGGATCGAAAGAGCAGGGAGGGGGGGAGTGGTAGTGGGGAGAAGCGAGAAGACAGATAAATAAATAAAAAAACCGCAAGCGAGCCGTAACACCACAAGCCCCGGGAATGCTGCACCATCCAGTGTTGGGAAGAAAAAAAAAAAAAAAAAAAAAAAAAGAAGAAAAAAAAAAGGAAGAAGAAGAAAAAAAAAAAGAACCAAAACACTCCACGAAGACGTACCCCCGATAATGGCGCCTGAGTGGATCAGCATTAAATGTGCTTTGGGGGTGTGCGTGTATGTTTGCAAAAGCAGGGGGAAAAAAAAAAAAAAGGAAGGGGGGCTGGCTCAATCGCTGGCTGTCAGCGGCTCCCCAGGCAGAGGTGGCGGAGGAGTCGCCTCCGAGGTCGCATACCAACAGTGTGCACAAGCGAGAGGCAGAGTGACAGAGTGTGTGAGACGGAGTGGAAGAGACTGGGAAGCCTCATTCAAAGCACGTTGCTTTTCTGGGGAGGGAGGGCCCTTCTACAATCATCTCCTTTTCGGTATCTTCTTTTTCTTCATCCTAATTTTTTTTTTCCCGGGGAAACAACTTAAAAAAAAAAAAAAAAAGGCAACAGACACCTGATCGCCAGCCGTGAGAGAGAAAAGAGGTGGGAAGGCGAAAGGCGAGGCGGGGAGGAGGGAGGCGGGACCGGCAGCTGGAGGGGCGCCGGGAGGCCGGTGTGCCCGGAGCGGCTCAGCCCCCGGGAAGGAGCAAGGGGACGGAGGGCGAAGCCTCCCCGCTGCCCTGCCCTGCCCCAGCCGGCCGCGGGCACGGCTCTGCCCGGCAAGCGGGCAAGTGCCCGGTTCCCGTTCCTTCCACCCCAAACCCCTCCTTCTCACGGCTAGGGAGAGGAGGGGAGGGAGAAAGGGGGGTGGATGGGTTGCGGGTTTTTGGAGGTGGTTGTTGTCCCTTGTTAAAAGAATCCGGTAAAATTGTGTCTCTTACTATTTTTGTATTAATTCATTTTTGCTGCATTAAAACGTGCTTCAGCGCCCCTCTGTGGAAATGTGCCCGAAGTGGCTCCCGGCAGCACCGGCCGGGGATAAACAACCGCGGTCCCGGCGCCGGGGGCGGCCGGGGCGCCTTAGGCCGGTGCCGGTGCCGGATCCGGACCCGGGCCGGGACCGGGGCCCGCCCGCCGCCGCGAACCTTGCACGACCTTTGAGCGGCCCTTGCCCGGAGACGCCGGGCTATGCTCGTTCGGCCCAGAAAACCGCGGCTGCTAATTAACGCTCCCGGAGGAGAAAATGGGGATGTGCTCAGGTAGGCAGCGGGGGAGTTGGAAGCGGGTGTCCAGCCGCTCCCAGCGCAGCTGCATCGGGACAGAGGGTGACAATTCCTGTTGCTCCGGCATCAGGCGCTGGGGTTTCCATAGCAACAGATGCTTTGGTTTAAAGGAAAGCGGCAGAGTTGCTGTCCCCTCTTCTCCTCCCCGAAATCCTCCTCCTCTATGACCTCTAAGCTTACCAGAGACATCGGTATTATCGGGAGTCCTCTTATGGGAAACGCACAAAGCATACAACACAGTTCGCCCATTCCCATTGACAGACTTGCTGCTGAAGAGCTCACAAACTTGATTATACTTTAGCAAGTGGATTTGATGGGCTGAGATGTTTCTAAACACGGTTCTTACTTAAAGTTTTAGATGTTAAAAAAATACAATCTTTGATATATGTAATTTTATCAGTCTTAAAAAAAAACCCCACGTCAGTAGATCATGCACACGATATTCTAAAGCGCAACTAACCCTCTCTCAATGATTTCAACAACTGCCTGATCAAAAATCTCTTTACATCTGAATAGTTTCATCTGCTGCTTTTTATTTGTGTCTTCAAAGTCAGGGATGAAAAGTCTTAACATTTAGATGAAAAGGGAACCTTATCTCATCAAGAGAGAAAACAAAAACAAACGCTCTGCCTCCTTCCTGATGGAACTTGAAAGAAGGAATCATTTTGATCTTCACAACTGAGATCCTGACATTTAATTAAAAAACGAGATGAGCACACAATGCTCTGAAGCAAAGGTCTAGTTTCTAAGTCATAGTGACACACATCATAACGGAGGTAACTTTCCAGAAGCCACTTGGACCCCTTGTAAATTTTGTTTTGGACATGAATTGACTACCTCCTACCAAAAAATCTGGACAGTTAGCCCAGCTAAATTCCATCTTGAACTGCTTTAACAGTGACTTTATGACTATTTGCAATTGGTGACAACTAGCACTGAAAAAAAAAAAGAAAGGAGAATCAAATTAAAAGAAATAATACATTTTTAACTTCTAAGGAAAACTAGGACACAAAGGAATAATCAAAGAAAGCCACAAAATGGCAAGATGAAACCACTAGGCAGAAAAACCACCAAAGATTAAATGTCTGAATTAAAAAGTCTCAAAGAAAGTACAGAAAAAAGAAAACATTCTTCCTCGCATCTCAGTTCAAAATGGAAAGAGCCACTAAGGACCAATTCAGTTCCAAATGCATTCAGTTTGTGGTTTTAATTCTTAAGAATCAGGATTTCACATAATCCAGTTTGTCTAGTCATGCATGCATGTATTGTGCATATATGTGTGTACACAATTAATGGAAAAATTATATTAAGGGAACACAAAATTGCAATGTCAAATACTTCAAAAGCTCAGTGAAAAACAACCAGCCAAATGGTCCTCATCCACCAAAAAAATCCTGATCATGCAGCTTCAGGCTGTGATTCATTTGCCCTGAAATAAATAATTACAGCTATTTAAAGGCCTTCCTGACTCCAGCTCTCTACTCCATGACAGACCAGGGACAGCAGAAGCAATGTCATGTCGTGCTCTGGGTATCGTGGTAGGTGAAGGAAGATGGTTTGCACCAGCTGGGAACTGCAAGACACATTTCTTTAGCCCTGCTACAGCAAGAGTGACCTTGTGTAGAAGGGCTGAGCAGGCAGCTGGAGGCAGAAAGATCTCAAATAGCCCCCTGCAATAAGATTCACCAGAAACAGTCTGTTGATGCCATTACTGAAAGCAGGAGGATTTTTTCTGAGTCACAGGGTACCCAGATGATTTCATTAGGGGCTCTGGAGAGCACTTCAGTCTGCCTGTGCACAAGTTATCACAGGATGTAGCTTGTCCCTTACAAGCATGTATTATGGTAGTCCTGTTCGCCTCTCAGGGAGGGACACAACTCAGCGCTCCTGAGTCACAGCTCAGTGCTGGAAGTCCTCCACTCTCCGCTCACAATTCCATGGTTAATTTGCTGTTCACCTGTGCATGACGTGGAGCCCAGAGTCCTCTACAACATTCTGGTTATATGACCAGATACTGTCATACACTGTGCACACAAAACAGGACGGAGCCAAAAAAGGAAACACAGGAATCATTGAGACATGACAGTAAAATAGCAATAAACAAACACCATGTCAGTAACCAGAGTTTCAGTACGAAAGACCCTTTCAGGCAATGGCGAGATTTAAAGAGAAGAAAGCAACTTGCATTATGAAATATGTTTAAAGAGGCAAAACATTTCAGAAGTACAAACATAAGATTCTTGTCTTTAAACAAACATCTTATATGTAAGAAAGATCCTTTCCCTGAATCCCACAACCAGATCCCAAGATAAAAATCAAGGCATTTCAAAACAAACAGTGTCCTCAAGTGTCTCTTAGTTGTATATTTAATTCAGTATCCAAAGTTTTGCAAGAAGGTTTGATTCCTAAGTAGTGACATTTCCATCAAAATAAAGTGTGTTAGCTTAAGATATTTTCCCTCCAGCAGCAAAGTAATTATGTTTTACTGACATTTTTAAAGCACACAGATAAAAATGACACTTAGTTTTTCCACGCTGTATAAATAAACAGCATCCCCACATTTCAGCACTATTAATGTAACACTATCAAAAGCAGGTCAAACCCAAGCCCTACTGCCTTTAAAACTATACATAAAAGATTTCTTTTTGGACAAGCCTTCTCAGAATAACACCAGCAAAGAAAAAATCCAGCAGTATTTCTCTTAGATATTTTTTAAAAAATATACTTCTGCCTGTCAGGGAATTCAAGCATTGTTATTCATGTTCCATTCTTCTCTTCTGATTAAGCAATTTATGTTTGCTTAAACTTTGAACTTGTCATCTAAATAATATAGAATTTGTTGCAGACAGAGCTAAACATGTTTCTAGTTTTCATGTGTTTATAGTTATAAGCAGCTGATTAGTGATTTTTTAAACAAAATTTAATTTTTTCAAGTACACTTTTTATTATTTAAAGTATTATATTTTCCTTTTCCAATGAACTTTTAAAGGAATTTTAGAATTTCCTGGTTATCTTTTCATATCACTCCAGAAAACCCCAAATTAATATTTGCTCTTAAAATGACCATGTTTGTTTATTAGTATAAAATCTCTGGATTTTTATAATAGCAACTCTCCAAGCACTACAGAAACAAAGATACACTATTTTAACTCCTATCACTAGCCAAGATAAAAACATCCAACTCGTGAACCTCTAATGGCCCCAGGTTTATGCCATCTATACATCTGCTGTCTGGTGTCATCTAAAAACACAACCAAACCAAACCAGAACAGAAGTTTTCTTTCCTATGTCAAATGCACCACTTCAGCAGTCCCTGAAGATACACTTGGTCGTTCATTTTGATCTAATGTGTGTGCTGGGGACAGCATACCATTGTGTCAAGATAAGTGACACTAGGGCTGTTGACGACTGAGGGATGTTATATACCGTGGAATTAGTATGCCAATCTGTTCACATTCTTATGTCATTATCTGTGCTAGTAGCATCTCAGAGCACGTTCTGCAGAAATGCAGCATTGGACTGTGAGTGAGCTTGGGACAGAGAGGTATATTTCTCTCTGGCATCACACAGATTATTCAAAAGAAATATCTTGCAGGCTTTACCATGATTCAAAAAAGCCACAACAAATCCAAATCCTTAAACAAACAAACAAGTTAGCTTTCCAGGCTGGACTAAAAGAAGCATTGGAAAAATTAGTTTTATGGGCACTGCAAGAATAATTCAATCTTCTACAAGTGGTTGAATGGAGGCTTTTTTGTGGGGAAAATACTGATACTGAAGTATTGGGAATAGTAGGCAAAGATGGCTTTACACAATACAATATTTTGGGGAGAAAACAAAGTAGGCTGGAAGAAAAGGCCATTCAGGGGAAGAGATGGACCCAGAGGGAGCAGTAAAGAAAGAAAGAAAAAAAAAGCATGTAGAAAAGACAGGAACACAGTGAAGTACCAGGAGGGTTGAGAGAGAAAGGAGATGAAGGCAACTGAGGTCAAAGAGTCAGAGAAGAAATGGACCAAAACTGGCAGAGATGGAAAGCACCAGCATGCCTGTAGAGCGGGGAGACAAACTGGAGTGGTACAAGGTTAATTGGAGCCACACACTGGTAGGATTTTCAAAGCCAGGGAGATCAGCTACTCTGGAGGGTACTTCCAACACCTGGTAGATAAATGGTGGTCAGTAGACAGGTGATTTTACCCACCAAGAGTCTTGATACACACCTAGGCCTAATTAAATGAAATCAAGAACACATAGCTCAATATCAGCAAGTACTTCCTGGTAGCATGAGCAAGACTGTTACCAGAGGAAATGGGTGAAAGTCCTAATGCTAAGGACATTTATAAATAGCTTGCACAAGGCACTAGAAAATGTGCTGTGAGGCATAATCCTGCCAACTGGCAAAAGGATAGACCACATGACCAATGAGGTTTTTCCCATCTGTAGTTTTTGCAAGTAGATGCAAAGTAGATCTTGCAACTGGTGCAGGGGTTGCAAAGGCACAAAAAGGTACAAAAAACCCACACAGAAGAAATCTCCCAGGAATAATGGTTGTGCAAGTTTGCTGCTAGAAAAGGTAATTGAAGAGCTTAAGTAAAAGAAGGTACAGATGTACATGTGTTTGTACAGCTCTATACCACATCGGGGTCCTGGTCTACCACTGTACCTAGTATTGCCATATATGTAAATAGGAATTTGCACTGAAGACTGTCTTTCTTGCCTTAATTAATATTTTGTCTTTGGAAGCTTTATCTGAGAGAAGTTAGGATGAGATCCCAATTCCATGTCTTCAAGAGAAGCCAGGAAGTTAAGCATTAAAGTTACAGATAAATACATTTTTCTTTGGATGCCAAGAGCAGTTGGCAGCCATGCAAGACACAGCTAATGTTGCTGAACTGGTCTCCACTGAGCATATTCTTCTCTGCTTTGCAACTTGCCAGTATTTGATGTTCAAGTCAGATATGTCATGAGAAAAAACAGTTTGCCTGATTAATATGATCTCTCAAGGGGGTTTTCAGTAAGAAAAGGAAGTATTTTTTTCTTCAGAAAGACAAGAAGGCTGTTGCAGGTCCATGAATAAAGTAACCATCTTGCAAAGGTATCCACTGGCACTTCAATCAGCTAATTCAGATGGACTCTGCCTGGAAGCAAGAGATTATGTACAGCTCTATATGTGAAGGGGATGTACAAAGTTCCTGCTCAATCTTAAGTGCCTGAGCAACATCTGTACATCCTTAATAGCCCATGTTGGGAAAAGCTGATGTGATTCCTCTCTAACTCAGCACTATAAAATTGGTAGCACACAGAAGCAGCATACCTTGGAGAAATTCTGAATTTCTACTTTCTGAAAAGAACTTGTGCATGCAGAATCTTAGAAAACAGAAGGGATTTAACCAGTCAGCATTTCAAATGCATGCCACAGATTTCAAAGGGAGCAGACATGACAAAATACTTTATTTTAAAGACTTTTTCTTTATAATACAGAGACTTCCTTTAAACAGGTCTCTGACTCTTCAGACTAGCTGACACTAAATTGACAGCTTTCTTGTTGCTTGGGAGAGAACTAAAACCTAGATCCAGTAAAAGACCCAAGGGATGTAATGACACAATTTTATATTTTGGAATCCCAGAGCTAAAGGAAGACCCTAGAAAGAGATATGAATATTCTCATATGAATATATGAATAGAGGGGGGAAAAAAAGAAGCATATATATAGAGATGGACACCTCTAAAAGGCTAGCTACCATTAAACTAACAAAATAGCCTTTTACTCCTCTGTTCTCCTTCTGGCCCTGCCGGACATACATTTCTTCCTTCAGTCTGGCACAGCTTAAGCTGGTTCAAATATTCTTCCCTTGCAGTCTCTTACAAAGAAACAAGCAATGATGGAGGTTGTAAAAAACCCACCCTGTGGCAGAGCATATTGGATGCTCTCTGGGAATAAACACTGGATCAGGGATCTCGAAGGCTGTATGTACAATTCAGTCTGGTTTCTGTTTCCTATCAGGATGGGACAGAGGTGAGGATCTTTCTTGAGCTGTCTTCTCAGGGCAGTTTTGAACGTACAGAACTGCCATTACAGGTGCTTCATAAAGTTTTCAGACCAAACAGAAAAGCAGCTAATGAGTTCCAGTCATCTGGAGCTAAGTGGCCCATAAGCAGGGACTTTGTGGAACACAGTTCTAGATTAGCTGTCTGAAGTCCTCTGAAATCACCTAGAAGTAAATAATTCCTTTTTGGATTTGGCACTAATTTCAACTGGTAAGTGTTTGTGCTAGTTCACTATTAGTTCTGGTGCATGTTCTTTCCTACCCATTTGTCTTTATAAATTGATTAGAAAAACAAGCTTACCCGTTCACTTACAGTTTTCTAAGTACAAATTACCCCATTCATCCAATTCACCTGTCTTAGTAACATGAAGTCTAAAACGATTGAGGCTCTCAGAAGCTATTTTAAAGGTTTGTTAATGCTTTTCGTCAACTGCCATTATGTAACAGCAAATATACAGGATTATAAATGGTTGTCCAAACAGCGTATTCATTTTTCAAGAGGTGGGAGACACAAGGACAAGAATGGAATACCAATAGGAGATTAATAAATTATGTCCTCACCAATATGATCCTTATTTAGCATCAACAAACAAACCAACCAAAGAGAGATTTTCATTTTAATTACCTCTTAAGATGTGCCTTGATTTAACTCACCAACATATGTGCTTCCTTTTAACCTTACTGCAGTCTTTCAAAGTATGTCAAATAGAGACACTGTCATGGTTTAACTGCTGAAACCATGACAAGCACTAAGGTCAGCTTTGCAAAGGTATTTAGCAATGTGAGGTACTGGAATACACACTGGAATTACAAAAATCAGATCAGTGAT
The DNA here is from genome assembly GCA_028565335.1 of Limnodromus scolopaceus. Lineage (NCBI taxonomy): Eukaryota > Metazoa > Chordata > Aves > Charadriiformes > Scolopacidae > Limnodromus > Limnodromus scolopaceus. The sequence continues at coordinate 7,668,670 of JAOXNO010000013.1, read as the reverse complement.
GGTGTAATCAATATGAGTTGCTGCTTTGGAAAATTCCAGTGGATATTCATGTGCATCTTGACGTATTCACTGTCTGTACCTAAATTTAGAGGCATTTGATTTCTAGTTGCTAGTTAAGCCGATAAAGATATTACTGGCTTGCTAAGTAACATATTTAAAAAAATGAATAAACCCAAAGCTTTGTGAAACACGACATACATATTTCTAGTCCCTCTTGACTTAGAGGTGCACCTATAAGTGTATTTATTTGCATATGCCAAGGAATCATAAAAGCCTGCCAAGTGAACCAAACTAAAGAAAGCATGAAAACTAACTTTAGGGATGTCCCATAATTTCATCCCAAAGAAAAAAGCAATCCATTACTCTGCTAAGCAAGAAAATACAAGCTGCTTCATCATGATCTGAATGCGACTGTGACGAAGGCAATCTTGTGAAATTTTGGCTGCAACTGGTAATTTCAAACCTCTGAAAGAAGTCTGATTTGCTCTCCCAGAGGAAAATAATCTAATTCCCTCCAAGTTATACAAGCACACAGCAGTATTCAGATCCTCTCGTTCCTCTCCACAAAGGCGGCAAGCAGCAACTAGGCAACTAAAAATGTCACAACAGGGCTCCAAGAAACAACTTTTGAGTACATCATAGTTTCTGCAACAATGACATCAACAAGACTTCAGCAACACAGACAGAGCTGCATTTTCTAAAAGCATCAACACTGAAAGAAATTGTTGAAAAAACCAAGCCACCATGACTTAAGGCAGTAACACCACTTGCTACACTAGCTGATGCCTCCTGACCAGGAACGCTATCAGCAATGAGCAGACAGAAACAGCAACAACATTTATCTGGAATTTAAAGTTCTTGATAATCATTAAATTGTTACTCAGCACTACATCTTCAATGATTTCATATAAATAATCCCACTAAAACCTTCTTCAATTTCATGAGACCGACAAAGTTTACCATTTTTCTGTGGGAACTGTTTATTCTAGCCATTATTCACCAATTTAAATATGTCTTCACCTATCCAGTCACTCAGTAAAACAGAATTCACTACTGATTCCGGAGATAATAAATTTATTGAAAATATCCTTTACTGAGAAAAGAGTACCCCCATTCAAAGGAACATATATCCTTGTATTGGTATTGTTTGGTATTTTTGGAAGTGGATGACACCTCAAAACCAATTAGCATGGCCTAGTTGTGTCATCGAGAAACATACGGGTCCTTCAAGATAAAGCACATGCAGTACTGACATTTGCAGCACGTTATGACAAATGCAGGCAACAACTTGTCTGAGGTGGAAACATTTGCTGGATAACAGAGATGACATAACTAGAAAGTGGGACAGTCCCCCCAAAGAGGGCAACACTGTTTAGGCTAGAACTTGAGATGTCGCATTGTGCTTACAAGAATTTAAATGACCTGAGATATTCCCACCAAAGGCATCTTCATCATCTTGTCACACTCAGAGCTTTCTTTGAATTAAAAGGGAGAGAAAGCACTTGCAAAGGGCTCAAAACTTTGGAATTTGCTGGTCCCTAAAGCCTGGAATAGTCTTACTTTCAGAACACTCACCAAGGCCTATTTCTAAATAAATACTTTGGCAATGATTTCATCTTTGGCCTGTTTTTTCCAGGGAGCTGCAAAGAAGCAGTACTTTATCTGTAATATACCTGTGTTTTGAGTTTAGGATCCAGGGCTGAGGGGCTCCCTGTTCTCATGGCTGACTCTTGACTGGGATTTTCATGCTGAGCTTCAGCTCCTCTCTCTGCCACGGGCAATTCTCTAGCCAGGCCACCTAGTTTAAGAGACAGCAGAAGCCGCACGTCCTGCCACCTCGCAAGCCCTACACGTGCCCCAAAATATTTTAAAGTAGGTTTGTGGGTCAGCTGCAGTGTGGGCTGCCAGCGTATCCCAGCTTAGTACTGCAGCCATGGTGGGAAAGGTCTGACTGCATCTTTCTGCTTATTTTAGGAGCAGCCTAAGGCAAGTTTACGAAGTAATCTCTCTTTTTCTGTCTTTTGTGTTAACCGTAGTCCCTTCCTATAGAAAAAATAAAATTAAAAAGAGACTGATATGTTCACAGTGTGATTTCTAAGCTGACAGCAAGCTGTTGAGAGGACAGACATTATATTAAATATGCCCCATCACACATAATTTTTGTCTACTATCTAGTTCGTATTAGAAAATAGTTGTCATTTCTTTATCAGATCCCTTTGGAAACTCGCTACTGTTGGACCCTGCCCTCTACTGACATGCTTCTCTTGTGAACACAATGCAGTCTGTTATATACATGACAACCTAGATGGCACACTTTAAATGAGATGAGTCTTTTTCGGAGAAGGAAAAAAAAAAAAAAAAGGAGAATGACATGAGGACAAAGCCTAAAAAGTCAAATAACTGGGAGAGAAGGCAAAAAGAAAAAAAAAATCTTAATAATTATTAATTATTTTTTAAGAATAATCTGAAGATAATTCATTGGGATTAATACAATTTTATAAGTAAGAATCTGGATCACCTTCTACCCTTCAGAAAAAAACCTGCTTTGTTTATAGTGCTTGTCAAGCCTGTTCTCTGAGTTTGATAGAGAAAACAAGTCAGACCTGGTAGAAGTTGCAGTGGTAAACAAGCAGCTGTGCCATTCTGCTAACCTGCAGCATTAGCACGTACAGCACAAAGCAGTGCCAGTGGCGAGGGAGCACTTCCACTCCCACCAGTCTGTGCCCTCTGCCCAGCACACACTATTATAAGTGACAAGAGAGTAGTCATTTTGAGATCTGTTTTCACTTAAGGCCCTTACAGTGGAGACAACATCCATTAAGACTTACAGTAAACTTCTGAAATAAAACTCCTTGTTGGTGTTTTACAGATGAGACCAGCAGAGATAAGTGATTTGCTCATGCAACCCTGTACTGGGGGCAGAACAGAGCACAGACTTCATCCTACGGCTATTTGTTCTACGGGGTAACAGCTCTCTTTAGGTCGAGTACTGGGAAAACTCAGCAGAATTAGCAGGAGGTGGAGCATCAGGAGAGATAGCACTTGCTAATTTCTAAAGCAACGGGCCCCAATCCAGGGTCATTTATGTGGTCCAATACACAGCTGCTTGCTTAAAATAGGCAGCTAATGGAAAACAAACAAAGCTGAAGTCAGAGAACTACACCACAAAGATAGTAAAACATCCCTGAGAAATACCATTCTTCCTAAGTCATTACTATAGATGTCATTGGGGTGTGTGTGCATGCTCAAGCAATCTGAGTAGTTCATAATCGTGTTTCTTGTGCTGCAGTTGTTCTGTTTGCAACTGCAGCCCTAAGAAAAACCCCAATGTGCTGGTTTCTCTCTCTGTAGGGTCTTCAGGTTATTTATTCCAGCACAACTGACAGAAAAATCAGAGTTACTGTGGGCACAGAGAATGCTTTATGCCCTCCATAAAATCATTTGACAATCCAAGGAAAACTTTCCCGAGTCTGTTGTTCAGAATCCAATGTGATTAATTGTATTCAGTGGGAGCTTTACTGAGTAAGGGACTGCAGGGTCTGATGATACCTGAACAGGTCAGCCAAAAACATTAAAATGATTCATAATCCTAGAAATAAACATTTGGAAAAAAACCTGTAAATACAGATCAGCATCACCACTTGAGGGTGCTGCAGTAGTTCTTAAATATTCACACGAAGATGTGCTACCAGGCAGGTAGTGTACACAGAACTACACGGCAGTAATTCACCTAATTACTTCCATGAAGGCACTCGGAACATTTGGAGCTAAATTTGCACAAAATACAGTTGAACAGAAGATCTTCTTCTGAAACAGAGGTTTAAATCCTAAAACCTTCCTAGCTAACTAAGGGGATAAAAGAGGATTTTCCTTAAACAGAGGTAGAAAAAGGAAAAATCAAGTAGAACTAAAGAGAACCCTCAATTACACAAGCACATGCAGTTCCAACTTCAAAAAATTCATCACAAGTATAAATTCTCAGCTCTGCACACACATTTCCTTTGACTGTAGTACAAGTGAATGTTTTCCAAGGCAAATCAAATTGATTTTGCTATAAACTATTACAGGATTATAGTCCATTTGAATACTCCTCACTACAGGAAACACTCAGAACTAGTCTCTGTGGGAAATATGTTGAATAGTCAGTAAAACACAAAGCAATACTAAAATACAATAGAAAATGGTTCAAAAAAGCCACAGCAACCTAAATGGAGAGTCTGAGTCAAACATTATTTAGGATTCTCCTATTTTGTACAACCTTCTTTTTATCATAAAAATGTTACTTGCTCATGAGAATATAAAACATTTAAAAAAAGAACAGATGATAATGAAGTTAAAAGAAACTTATGAAATCACTATATATGAGAAAGCATAGTGACTGCACAAAAATGAGCTCTCATTTGGAAAGCATGTCCAATTCCAGTTTTTTTATCTGACTCTAATCAGACACTCAAGAGAGCTGGTCAGGAACTATTTGATGATACTCTTACAAAATGCTGATCCATTGAAGTCAAAACTGCTCGTGGAAAAAGGGCTGGTTTAAAAGAAATTTCCCAGTACAAAGACATTTGTGGTGGGGGATTTATTGCTTAAGGTTAGAAGATATAAATGGACCACTATAAATGGACTGAAAATAACACAAATTTATTTCCAAAAATGAAGTGATTTTGAAATCCCAATGAAGAATGAAAAAAGAAAAAAAAGGTCTGAAATGAAAATAAATCATTTTAGTTGGCCCAAACTATTTTTATTCTTTGGCTTGCACAGGACAGACATTTCCAAGACTGATTACTCATCCCAGTTCAGAGCAGCAAAGTTTTTAAAGCCTTGAAACCTGAGTTCTTCTCAGCTCTCATGTCTTTGCTGGGTGCCCACTAGAACATGGTAGGTTGAAAGGCTTTCTAAACTATTGAAAAAGATGTTGATTACCTGGACCTTGGTCTTGAAGTCAAAGTACTGCAATCAGCTAGAAGAGTGACACTGCCCTGATGCAAGGGTTAATATCATCTATAAACAGGTAAGTACTAGTAATAGTCCTTTGCAATGAAAAATAGAGTCTCAGCCTCCTTCCATGTCCTCTCCCTTAGGTGACTGTTCAACAACATGCTGCTGCTGAAGTTGATACCGCCCATGATCCACAACATGCATTTCCCAGGGCTGTATTCACACAGGTAAGGAACTGACCCAATTTTAAAAGAAGATTGATTTAACCCCAGTGAATGTCTTTACGCATTACATACGCACAGCTCAACAAATGCTTCCACCTCACCTTCCTAGCAAAGGAAGACCAAGTAAAAGCAATGACATGAGGGTGAATATATCAGAGAAGTGTGCAAGAGCCAGAAATTCATTCTGCAAATGGTACACACTTCTTCTTTGGCCTTAGCCCTCTAATAGACTGGAGTAGTTTGGCCCCTATATTCCAATACTCAGCATTAGAAAAAGAGAGCAAAAGCTACTGTAGATGTTTTAACATTTTACTGTAGACGTAAACCCTGAGCCTATGTAGCAAGACATTGTTTTATTAGGGTATCTGAAATTGGAGCAAATATATCAATATTCCCTTTCTTTATAAAAAGTGTATTAGAAATAGGCAGACAATCCTGACATTATGTGGGTTTTTCTACAGCCTATTCATTTCTACATTGCATTGTTCAACTAGTTATTTTTAAATTTTCATTACTTTGCAGACAGTGCCCTGATTATTCCTGTGAGAATGGTAACCTTTTAAATACCTTTATAAATGCCTTCAGACATGATTAACATTAGCACAAGACCTACCCACTTCCCTATATCAAGGTCACAAATACCAGATGAACGTTTCCAATGAGCAAAATAAAAGGTATAATTTTTACAAGTTTAAGAACTGCTGTGAGGACTTTTTTAAAAGACAAAAATAGCAGAAGAAGGTAGAATACCTTCTTGGCCTCATTTAAAACATGAGTCCATCTCACACAGGTTTATGTGGAGCTCCAGCTTGGCCTACACACACAGGAAGAGTCAGCAAACAGGCCACAGCCAAATGATTTGATGGTTGGATGCACAGAGAGGAATTCCTGATTACTGACTTGCATCTTTACTATGTGAGAAATTATTCCTCTAGCAAAGCGATGCATTTACCTCCTATTAACTTCTGCCAGACCAGGATTAAATTTTGGGCAAGCTGCTCTGATTCTGTTTAAGTTACCCCAGGTATAAAATGCATGTATAATAATCTCCACCTACCCCAGAGGGGGCTGTGAAGATTAATGGTAGGAAAGCACCTGGATGCCAAGGACAGGCATTTGTCCTAGTTATGTCTACATATGAAAAATGATCAGACTCTTGTCTCTCAGAAAATGGTCACAATTACTTTAAAATACATATTCAAGCTAAGAGTTGTGAACTCAAAGACCAGGATAGTGAAATTATTAACAAGTAACATGTAACTCTCTAAATGCATTTCACTGGGAAAAGGTCAGCATTAGAGATGTGAGACAGCCTTTTACATTAGAACAACTCATATCGCCTTCTCTTCATCAGTCATGTATTTCCATAACTCTGTGATTTCTTTCACTCATCTTACTTAACAAAAAGGATTTATGTCTTGTAGAAAACAGCACTATAAAAAAGGCATATTTATTCAATCTGCCATTGCAAAATCTTTTGTATTAGGTAAGTGTTAGCAGCCCTTAATTTTTTCAATAAATAATTTTATTATTTACTGCACACTCCTACCTTGTATTTCATTCAGTTTAATTATACCAGTAACATGCTGGGTAACATTTCTAATTTTCCTTCTGTAAATAACTAGTATCATAGCAAGTGCCCATAAGCACTCATTACAAATGAGGAATGCTTGTCAGTCATATTAAACCACTGTTTTGCTATGCACAAATGTTTTTAAAACATTCAAATGTTTGGGCTGAAATATTCTATTCAAAGGAGCATGTGGTTGCTTTGTGTCAATGTACACAGGAGAGAGTGACAGCTGTGTAAACACTGAATTATGGCATACTGCAAAACACCCCAGACTTCTCCACAGAAGCATTTCAAAACATCTGCCCTCCTACGGGCAGGTCTTGAGCACTGCATTTTGTGCATAGCAGGACCAGGTTCTACCATGCTTTTACTCCACTTCTCTGCAGCCTGCAAAGAAAGGGGACAACAAAGTGATTTCATCATTCCTGCTCCATATTCTCCCTTCATGGCTTCACTAGATGAGTAGGAATGCTGCTACTGTTGAGATAATTAGCACAGGCAATTAGTAAGAAATTGTTAATGTTTCACCGAAACACAAATAGCAAAAGATAAATAATTCCTCCCTTAAGATCTAAACCAGAAGAATAATTAACAGCTGGAGGGGAGGGGAAGCGAGAAGCTAGAACACACTCCAGAACTGCAATCTGCTACCCAATTTGTGCAGGAAAATGTGTGGTTTTGCCTTATAGCCTTTATTCAAGCATCTTTCCTGAAGCAGCAAAGCACCGTCAAAGTTCTCACTGAGTTCAGCCATAGCAGGATTGCACCTGAAGTTGGAAATGCTCATCCTTAGAAACAGGTGATCCTAATAATGTGATCATATGGCCCAGTCCTGTAAGAAATGTTGTTCAGTCTGCACAGAAATCTTTGCAATATTGGGGCTACAGCTTTATACTGTGGTGGTAACACTCTGGACAATCACCTCATGAATCAGTACCCTCACCTTTATTCTTTGAAAAGTACAGTCCTTCTTTCACTCCTGGCTTTCTCCAATTCTATAATTCTCTATTTTGTTAAAGATAAAGCTTGACTACTTATCAATATTTAGTAACTTCTTTTGCTCCTCAGAGGGAGAGAAAACATGCGAAGTAGAATTAAGACTTACCAACAGCACTGTGTTTTAATTCAGGACCCCTAGAAAAAACAGCTGAAACTAACCCATCCATTTATTCTTGCTACCCTGAATAGTGCCCTACCTCATTTCTCTTTATAAGATATCTTTCCATGCTCTGGAGGGATGTTTGCCCACGCTCCCCTGTTTAGACACAAGTGCTTATTGATGTTCTTCTTTGAGACTTTTTAGTTTTGAGCTTGTGTTTGGGTATATCAGAGAAAGCTGTTTGCTGGGCAAAGAGCTACACACCGATGATGCTGTGTGTAAAGAAAGCACTGCCCATCATGGTCTGCCATTTACCTACCTCTTCCAGAGCTCTGCCAAGCTTCAGGGCATAGCAGAGGAAGACACATGTACTTCACCCTTACCGACAGCAATTCTGATTTACTGTGTATTAGTACAAGGACAGAGAAGAGGTAGGCTTCTCTCTTCTTCTCTCAGGGACTCTGGGTCTTTAGGAAGCAGATGAGGAGGTTATGTAGCTAACAGCATGTGGCACACTTCTCTCACTCCCCTCATACAAGAAGCACCACATGTTCTTCCTTCCAGATTGTGTCTCCACACAGTATGGCCAGAAGGCTCTCCAATCCAGGGCAGTGTAGCTTGGGAAGTCAGCAGTACAGAAGCAGTGTTCCTACACCCAGCTACTTTCCTGTTTCTAGAATTACTGGTGAACTAAGGAAGTACCGAATGATTCACGTTCATTTCTTAAAAGCATCAAACCAACTCAATGAGATGCTTTCTGTCTGCAGCACTGAGCAAAGGGGAGCTCTGGAGGAAAGGGTAATTTATGAAGAACAGAATGGAAACACTGCATGCACTGTGACAACTTATTTGTTTATTTAGATTTAAAATGATTAACAAATTTGCCTCTCCGTGGTTCTCAGTGCCCTAACATCATTAACCACTCAATACAATTTCAACAGCTTTAAAGTAATCAGTTTTACAGAAACCCAGTCAGCTAGCCACTTTCACAGCTATCACTTGCTTCAGTGCAGGGGGAAGAAAACCAAAGTCCTCCCTGCGTTTTGCAATTTACTCTAATTCTTTAAATATGGGCTATTTCAGATCTGCGATTAGAAACACATTCCAGATTCCTGGAGAACATTCAGCTAATTGCCTTAGCTTTTAATGGGCATACAGGTCAGGTGCCCTGCTGATCTCAGCTTGATGATGCAACCATGATTCTTGTGCTGGACCAGCTCCAGGCACAATAAATAATAACTGGCATCTTATGCACCACCCATGACCTAAAAATGGCCAGCAAAGATCCTGGGCTGGCCATACCAGGTTTCTCTTGGAAGGAAAATCTGTACATCTCCATAGCTGGCCTGGGACAGTACGATAATTACCTGGCCACAGATGACCAGGTATGGACAAGGCAGCTGACAAGAAAGGCCCACATGCACTGTCCGAAGGGGATTAGATGCAGTTCCTTCTTTCTAAGGCACATATAATACCTATGCTGTCTTATCTGTCTGCTTTCTCATCCCACCCTCGTGACCTCAGTACTACTGAAGATGAAGTTTCACTCAGCTCACCTTCATTCATACCCAAACTTTACCAGAGAGAGAAGCTGACTTCCAGCACTCCATATGCACTTTTGAAAATGCTAGAAAATGCCAGTGCTTATATGCATATGTAGACACACACACACAGAGCACTGGCGTGGCAAAGTCACGTCAGTCCAGACAGGAGATATGCAGAGCTTCCAAACTCTTGACAGTCTAAAGCTAGAACCCAGGCTTCATCCAAAGTCCACTAAAGATAATGACAGTCTTTTCACAGTCTCCAAAGACACCATGCCTCTGTGTAGCGAAAGAAGAAATTAACTCCCCCAAGACTGGCAAATTAACCCCAGATAGGTACTGGCTAGGACAGTAGAACATTTATGAGATACTGTGTTCACTCCTGGGACTATTTATACATGAGAAACCAAGTTTCTTGTTTATTTGAAGTACAGCCACAGCATGATGTTTAAATGAGCAGCCTTTTGATATTTCAGTAAGTGTTTCTATTTATACAATGGGGCAGTATTTCACTCTCCTCCTGCACTTTGAATTTTGCCTGTACACATCTTCCATGACTCTGGCACAAGTGAGTACCACAGACATTTCAAAGCACCACCAGTCATTTCACTACTGCACTACAATTCAGTAAAATATATGTTATATTGCAACTACAAAATACATTTTGATCTTTCCAAAACCTGCTTCCTTTTGATGACCCATAAGAGGGAGAAGTTCAGAATTTCACTGCTTAGCTTCCCTGCCCAAGCCTCTACATTAAAAACTGGGAATTGCTGAGTCTAAATGAACTCACCGTCTGCAATAACCAAATTTCTTCCTACTATTTGAAAAGCAAATATGCACAGGGAAAGCAATAACCGTCTATATATGTCTAAAGGGCAGAAGAATCCTGAAGTTCAGTGGCCTATTCATATAATATGAATGCCACAAACTTGTATTAAGTGGGCACTATTCTTTTCCAGTTTACCAAAGCAATGCAAAAAACTAATGCAGCACAAAAAGGGTTGCATGAAAGCAATTTTTGATACCACTTTGCCCATTTCCTTACTTCAGATTTCCTTCCTATTTCTTAGTGTCTCAAATCAGAGCAGCAACCTTTGCTTTCTTAGATTAGCACAATGACTTAATGCAGATGTTTTACATTCACCATCGCCATGATTAATGGAAATAGATTTGTCCCTACTGCTTAATGTTAAACAGCTGAGGTCAGGTTATATGCTAATTTAAACTTCAGACAATCCTACTGGCGTCGATGGGATCATGTATGGAGGAAAATATTGCTTCAGTTGCATTTCTGTCTCCTGAAGCATTCCATTGTATTTTAATATAAGTCTTTGGTGATGTTCTAATGAGTACATAGCAATGCGAGTCATTCACAGCACAGTGGTATTTTGCACTGCTGCTTGCAGATTGCAGTACTTGGATTTGCCAGTCACATAACAAACAACTGGCCCAAAAGCAGACAATAAAAGTAGATGATTAAAAAAAAAAAAAGTATTTTTGTAGTGCAGCAGAACTAGTGAAGCAAACTTTTCTATCAAGACACAGCTAATGGTTAGATTCTCCAGTGTCTAATGACATGTCAGCTCCAACTGAAGTTTGTTCTGCAGGTGGGGCATTTCATAACAGCCTTTCCTTTGTAAGTGCTCTAGTGCTTGATAAGACAAAAAACTACCCTGCAGTCTTCCTTCAAGGGTCTATAAATTGTGTCTTTTCTTATCTGATTACCTATTTTCAAAGAAAATTGTGGCAATATAGACTTCTACCCTCAGACAGCTTTGCTGGAGTTGTTTTTAAAATTACTGGATCAGGGAAAATAAGACAGAAACACACAAGCATGACTGCAAATGCCTCACATTCTTAGGAAACTGGGAAAAAAAAACCCACAAGGGAAACCACTAGAAAATTACACTACCTACAGTTGGGGTCTTCAGTCAATGGAGGTAAGCATCCTTAAAATTTACAAGGTCTGAAATCATTCTGGAAAGGTATCTTCCTCTCCACTGACTGTAGAGATCCCAGGTCCCTGCCTAAGGCACCTGAACTGAATATCCTTTAAGTTGGCAATTTTGGGGAGCAAAATCTCTGCTGATCTAGTGGATCCCAACATTCTCCTCCATGGACCCAGGGAGTTTCCTTCACAGCATGATTGTCAAATTTTGATGGTCTCCAGGTATTATATAGTTTATGAGCAGTGCTACAGGAATTACATGGTGAAGCTCATTCTGAAGGACTACCAGGGAAAGAAGCAACTAGACCATTTATGCTGAAGCAGAGCTGGCACAAAAACAAGGAGTGGCAAGATTTCAGAGATGTGGAGCTTTTGTGAGACTTTTCTGGCAAAGATCTGACACATCTTCTGGGATGTTTGTGAATATTAAGATGTGGTGTGATGTGAGTAACGTTTCAGCAAGAGGATGCTGCATTTGGCCAAAACAATTGTTCCTTAAATCAGTTCAATGTGCACAAAACAAACTGCATCACAGGTACAGAAAAGTCATCATCATTCCTGCACCTGTCACTACTGAAAAGCCATTTGGGACTTCAACTTTATTTCTGATAATGCTCCATCCCAAGCTCAGCTGCAATCACTGGGGTTCTGTTCTGACATCAGTAGGATAACTGGTAAGCAAGGACTGCATGCATTTCTTGAAATGTCTCAGCAATCTTGTCAAATAACTGAGCACAACTAGGGAAATATCAAGAGATGCAGAGTTGGAATTAGTGAAAGAAAAAGGAGGTTTATTATTTATATTCCAGCAGCATGTAGAAACCCCAACTGTGATCTGAATCTCAGTGTGCCAGACAACATATAAACATACAGTGTAAGCCAATTTTGGCTCTGAAGAGCTTACTGTCTTCAGAGCAAGACAGACAGGAGGTGAGAAAAGAAACAGAGAGAACTAACATACACACAGCAAAATCAGTTGCAAAGCTAAGACTAAAAATCTGTTTCTCTCCAAACACCGAAGCCTCTCCTCTGTCCTCTCTGTCATGCTGCCTGCTAATCAAAACAGTTTGACATCTTGAAATGCGTTCACTTTCCATAGGATCTCTGCAACCAAAGCTATGAGGAGCCCCAGGCAGAAAGCAAGTTGAATCACATCTCCAGAAAACAAAATCATCAGTTTGTTCTGCTACAGTTATTCATGAATCCACACTAGGTTATTGCTCCTTTGTCCTTTACTTCTCTTTTACCATCTTTTTTTTTTTCCCTAAGTAGGTCACCTCGTCTCCTGAAGTATGAAGCCATAAGGCTATGAAAGCATAAAGGAGATTTATTCCTCTCTGTGTGCATGATCTTCTCCACTGAAAGAAGTATGGGAATGACTACAAGGTTCATCATCGACTTCCAAGAATAGAAAAATGCCTTTGTTATGCTTCTGTGGCATCTCTCAAACATAGGCAGGATGAAATCTACAGTGAAGACAGAAAAACTCTTGCCATTAAGTTGTCCACTAAAACTTTGGAGCATGGTCCAAAGGTAATAAAAGGTCAGAGACTAATTTCATTTGAGAATTTTGATTCGCTAGACTTAAGGTCATTAATTTATTTTTTTTACCTCTCTGTCTCAGACCTCTCTCTGTTCTTATACACACATTTATATCAAATTTATGATTTACAATCATCATGATAGACTGGCCTTTGCTAACCTCTTAAAGGGCTCTCAGTCACAATGATTCTTCACCTATGATGCTTACTTATGTTTTAGTAAGTTCTTCTTGAGAAAATAAAATCCTCAACAAGTGAAGCTGACAAAAATGTAAACTCTGCACATGCCTAAAATACAAAGGCTTTACAGAATAAACTCAAGCACTTTTTTCCCCTCAGTACTCTTATTTTGCATGTCTTTTTTTGCTGATTTCTGTTTGTACTACTTCTATAGGTCTCAGTTCACACCACTCATAAGTGATGTTATTCACAATAGATGCTTCTTCTCAGGAAATTTCTCCACATAAGACAAGGCAAGATTGAAAAAACCCAGAGAGTAAAGCAGGGTTGCCTGCATTCAAAATGTCTGTAGTGAAGGAAATGCTTGTGGCTATTTCATCAAGAGGCGGATGCTGATGCTGTAATTCCAAGATTATTTATGAATGTACTAGACAGCAGACACATGCTCACGTATGCAGATAAACACAGTGTTCAACTGAGTCAGGAAGAACATTGAATAACAAGTGGCTATTTAAATAAATATACTGTAATGCTGATATTTCAATCTTATGGAAAATGCTTCTGACAGTAGACTAATAACGTATGTTCTTATGAAATTAATTCTACAGTTCCATATTCCAAACTTCTCTGAAACAGACTTTTTTTTTGGTATACAAGAAATAAAATTACATGGAATAGGAAGATTTCCTTAGAAATTTAAAGCAGAAAAGAACACATTAAGGATCTCTATCTTTAAGATGTTCCCAACTCAAATTTTCACTTACATTAAAAGCCCAGTAGCTTTCCTAAGGATCAACAACTGTAAAGATCCAAGACCTGTCCTAGCGATTAACTACAAGTCAATGGGCTGTACCACCACCAGAAATACCATCTACAGTCCTCTGCATCTATCCACTCCCTCCGGTGGATACATTTTCCAACTAGAAGCAGCCCCGCTTTCTGGGCATTCTTTATCAATGCTTACTTTTGACAAAACAGAGAGCAAAACATTGAAAGGGAGAAAGCTTCTATATGCAAATAAATCAAAGATATTTACAAGATGAATTAGATATCTGGCTATGCTGAGATTTGATTCCAATGAAATCAAAGGTAACTATACTGGTGTAGGGTCTGCTGACCTGGAGTTTTCATTAGATCCACAGGAAATTTTGAGCTCTTAAAAACACTTGTTAATAATGCCAGATGACACAGTTATGCAATTATCTGGCCCATTAGTTTTGTCGTTTACAACCACTAGCAAGTGGTTTTCCCACACTCTGAAAACTGTGATGAAAAACAGTATTTACAACAGAGTAGCTGATAACACATTGCTAATATCAGAAACTGTGCTCAAGTCCCTACTTTGATTATATTCTCAGGGTTAGGAAAAGAGGTTGAGATACTGTCTCAGTGTATGGGAGAGCTCCTAATGCTCTCCCATACCCTCTCCTCTCTCCTACTGCCAGTTCAGGTTCCTCATGTGTCTAGAGACTTTGAAGCCCCATCATTTGAAGAATGAGATTTTTCACACAATTTAGTTGTTGCAACATGCGCCGGGAAAAATTTGAGCAGAATCACTGATAAAGAAACGAGACACTGAACATCTACTAAATTTTGAGACTTCATTTGACCTACAAGAGCAGTGAGCTTAATAGTGCTCCATCCATTAGTATTACTGGCCAAGGCTGCTCAATAAAGGCTTTACGATGAAAACATAACAACCACAGCAGGTATAATTCTTAGTGTTCTTGTGGACAATGACTAAATCAATACTGAGTACCAGCCTTAGAGTTTCCAGATAGCAACACGGTAAGTCTTCCTTCTTCATATACCTTCACTAACAGCATGCAATAAACCATTCAGCAAGCCCAAAATTCCTACGTTTCAATACAACAGCACAAATTTTCCCCTTCTAGATTGTCCTCTGTAGTGGGAACAGGATAGATAGGCCAGTGTAAAGTACACTACCTAACCAGGCATTCTCTTCTATGGATTTGTTCCTGCACCATGAAACTTCTCTTTTGTGATACTTAGATGAACACATAGTTATACAGCTCCAATGTACCACAGTTGCCCATTTTCAACCTACACTTCAGTTATGTCTGCAAGGTCACAAGAAAAACCCAACAACAAGAGAGAAGGATTCAAGCCAACAGTGTGTCAGACTTTCCCCAGAAACCAAGTATGGAGTCCACAGTTAACTCCCTGTTTTCTTATCACCTAAGCTGTTGGCCATGCTATACCCTCAGTGTATGAGCTGAGCTTTCTTTCACACCTTTAACCACCTACAATTTAAATATTTCTAGCTAAGCTCTAGTTACATAGGCTCCTTTTGTAAGTAATAACCACTTCAGATTAGAAGTAATTTGATCTGTATCAGCATCTATTTCAGACAGAGATAACCTCTGGGCAAGCCTCAGTAAAGTTCACTCACTAGGATCCCCCTAAATTTTAACAGGAAACTAGGATAACCAGCTCAGATGTAAGGCATTTACTCTGCATATGTCTGTATTTCATCAGGAATCCTGAATTAATTATGAATTAATCCTGCCCTGTGTCTGTCAGTCTCCTAAGTGGACCATAACACTGCCCTGTCATAAAAACACTGTGAAGAAAAAGGTATTAAAGACTGTTATATGTGGCTATTACGGCAGTGTGGCAACAGAAGGACAAGAGAGAGCTGAGACTGAGTGGCCCTCAATAACCACATATTCTAATACCTTTTTGGGGAGAATTTAGATAAATAGGGGGAAACTTCCAGCCTTAGGACACAGCAAAGGAGACATCACAGCAATTAAACAAGAGGTATGCTTGGAGTCTAACCTACATTGAATCCAGCCAGCACTCTCTGTGCAACATTTCTATGTGTATTAAACCATTTTTCAAATATGCTAAAATCAAAATAAACCAAGTATGGTTTCTTAACTGCATGCATAATCTCTTCTGTAGTATATACATAAATACCATAAATAAAGGCACTGCAAACACATAAGAATGTGAAAAAGTACTCATTTTAAATGTCTGCAAAACCCCAGGCTACTGAGCATATCTGGCCTCGGTTCCGTATCTGACTTGCGAGCACAAATGCCTTTGACTGTCAACCATTAACTCAGTTTTGAAACTGGGATGCACAGGCCAATTGACTTGAGAGTGGTGAAAACTGCAAGGATCCTTAGAGAATACCTGTGACTTTACCTATGTGTGAAGTCACTCACCAGTGAATGCAAAAGGAAAAACATAGTGGGCCCCTGCAACAAAGGAGATAGAGAGGATAGGGTAATATCACAATCAACTTCTTTCACAGGAAAAGCACTGTTTTCTAGTTTAATCCTCTTTCACAGTGGATTAAGCTAATATGGAAAAAGCAATGAAGAACAGTGTCTGTATAGCTGTCCCAAAAATTGTTCCATGTGTTGGCAAGCATCAATGTACTTAAACTCTCACTGGCAGGCCACTGAAAAACCACTGTTTGGCAGTGTCTATTTTACTCAGAATCAAGTTCACGAAGAAGCCAAGATTAAATCTATAGAGATATTTAGATGTGGATATGTCCCCATGCATCACAGCCCAATGAAAGAAAAGAGCCATGAAGCCAGGCTGCTGCTGGAGAGCACACAGCCTAAGGGGTCACAGCACAGGGGAGAAACCATGCGTACTTCAAATGCAAGATGCACAAGCCAAGGGACTTGGTAGTGTGAGGTGGAAGCCAGATGTGTGATCTTATACTTTATGTGTGAGTCTTGTCAGGCCTGCCTACAGCTTTACAAAAACACTCACAAACCATACTCAGCCAGCTGGTTTGTACTTTCATTGTATTTCCTAGAGGCAGAAAACAGAGTCTGCCCGCAAACTGCATTCATATTCTCCTCATGTAAATTTTACTTTTCAGCACAGCTATGATGGGTTTAATTTCACCTTGATTTCTTTGGAGGGTAAAAGCATTACAGAAAAAAATACATTTCTTCTGCTTTGCCTTCAGCCGGAGAATGACAGCAACATTCTCCCTGTGAAGAACTGGTAATGCTGCAGTGATTTTTATCACTAGCACTTGTATCTCCTGGATATTAATAGATGTTTGGAAAATGCTGTAGTATCTCATTATTTATAAAACATAACTGGGTATAATTCTGCAAAGAGATGAATACCTCTATATCAGGAGCCGAGCAGATTGCTTGTTTTACTCTGCAGTTTACACTAATGGATCGCTAAGGTTTGGCTTGGAAAGGTGATGTGAACATCACAGACCAGATCTACAGTCATTATGCAATCAGCATCTACTTTGTCATGACAAGGGTACAGCTGTACTCCTCCTACCCACCGCAAAGTCAACAAATGCGAGTGCATCATCTGTAACATAGAATCATAGAATCGTTAGAGTTGGAAGGGACCTTAAAGATCATCTAGTTCCAACCCCCCTGCCATGGACAGGGACACCTCCCACCAGACCAGGTTGCTCAAAGCCCCATCCAGCCTGGCCTT
>JAOXNO010000013.1:7590952-7612337 GCA_028565335.1 Limnodromus scolopaceus | reverse complement strand
GCTCCCCCAGAACCAAGGACAGCTCCCGCCTTCCCATCCCGCTCCACCCGCCGCCTCACTTCCCGTCCAAAGAAATGCCTTTGAATAGAAATCCAGAGGGTAAAGTGAGAAAACACAAGTCATCCTGAAACTGCAGCGCTCAGGCTGGACTTTTCCAGGCCATTCTGAGGATTATTCTATTTCCCGAGAACCGGGCATTCAAACCTCATCAAGTTTTTGGAAAACATCCGACTAAGCAGCAAATTTTATCCTTTAAGAAGGATGTTCATAACATCACTCAAAACTCACTTAAGTAACTAGTTGATTGTGTGATTCCAAATCACCAGGCCTGAAGGGAAGAGCAGTCGAACTAGAGACTTGGTTTTTTTCCTTGCTTCTGTAACTAAAGCTTGCTGAGGAATTCTGGCAACATTCAGCCTGGATGTGGAAGCATCTTTGTGGTGTGCCCTGTTGTGAGTTAAATCTATTTAGAATTAGGTGGCTTTACTCTAATTTCTAAAGGCATTGTGTGTGCATGCATGGGGAATACAAATACCACTTCTCAATAAAAACAGTGAGCAAACCTGCTTTTGTACAGAAGCAGAATGCTGACATTTTGTTGTCAGTGCTGAGCTGAACTTAAAATGGAAAAGGAGAGCAGTAAAATAGTGCACAGAATCAGTGCTTTTCTATATTTCCTGCCATCCAAGGATTTCCAAATGCTTTAAAAGCAACTCTTCAGCAAACCTTACAAAACTCCCATGTGATTGACAAATATTAAGTTGCCCACTTTACAAATGGGTAAACACAGATACAATGAGGTCAATTAGAGTTTGCTGAAATTGAGGTTTTTTGCACCAAAGTAGCTGCATCAGTATAAATCACTAGCACAAATATATTACAAAGGAGCATTATGCCTTATTCTTCAAAACAGGATCATACGGCATCAGCAAGAAGTTGCATACTAAACTGAGGGATCATATCTACTCTCAGTGTTGCTCCAGAACACCCTAGTCTCCAAAAGAGCCAAAATAGATACCCCCTCCACACTTGTCTGACAGTCAAGCAGTCAGCTTTGATACATGTGAAAAGAAAAGGAGAAAGGACATAGTAAAGTCAGCTCAGAGAAAGACAGAAAATGCAGATAAAGAAAGATATCCTAAGAAGAAAAAAAGAAATAGAATAGAAAACCTTAAGTTATCTTCTGCTCCCTACTACAGCAAGACTCCCGGAATTCTTACAAAATGGGGCCACAATATTAATTTTGTTCAGGTCTGCAAGTCTGTAACAGTAACGCCTGCAGCAGCTGTTTTGGCACCAGTGTTAATACTTCACTTTTAGCCAAATTTGAAAGATCAATATACTGTGAGTTTCCACTATTAAAAATAAAAACCAGAAAAAAATCCAAACCAACCCAAACCCTCAAATTAAGAAATTTCTTTATATTATCTGTCCAATGACTGCTTGAAGTTTAATTGCTTTAACTTTTAGCAATGAATAATAGCCATCTGTACAACGATCTGATTAGAGAGCACAGATTCTATTTGTTATAATTAAAAATCTTGTTCGATGTCTTTTGCTTCATTGGTCATTTGGTTAGAAAATGCAGAGTCATTTATGAAAGTGATAATCAAAGGTCTTTTATAGGATCACTCCATCCTACCCACAGCTCCACAAGTCTCTGCTGTGCAATGCTGGAGCAGCCCAAGTGAAAAGAGAACAAAAACATACTTTGCAATAAAACCATCCTTTGGTTTATCTGGGTCAGTTTGCTAATAGTCATGATTTTTCATCATTACAACACAAGACTGTAGATAGCATGGCTAGAAAGACATGGTCCTTATGCACTGCAGCTTGGAGATGAAGTGGAGTTTTTTGCTTTAAAAACGCCACATCACCTCATTCTCAATAGCAGTTGGCACCCAAACTCTGTGACAGCTTTTGTGTACAAAAATATACAACTACCTCGCTAGCAGCTAAAGCCAGTGCTTTGTATTCAATATTTATCAATCACATTTTGCAAAAATGCATGCAGAAGTGCTCCTTGCCACATTGCTGAGTGAAAAAATAGTAAGAAATAGGAACACCACAGTGTAACATCCAAATTGTCTCCTGGCAAAGTTCAAAGACTGTCTGCCTCTCCTATACATCACAGCAAAATAAGACCATGACCTAGTTTTACACCATAACCCTGTAATGGTACAGGGACATAAACCATAAGGAGGGCATGACTTTCATCCCACATTACACTTGTGATCACAGGGAAGGCCCGAAGGAAGGAGAGGGTGGAAACTAGATATTCCAAGCTGGGGAGAAAATCAACCAGGTTAGGACTGCAGTTAAAAACTTTGTCACTGATGCTTTCACAGAGTTATTTTAGACAATGATCCAGAGACATGCAGTCCATGCAAGGAGTAAGAACACTGTAAGAACTCAAACAGTATTTAAAGGAATAATCCTTTACAAATTATCTCCAAAGAACTCATTGAGTGCTATGCTTCAGCACTTTTCTTCTTTTCTTCTCCTTTTCTTTTACATTCTTCTAAAAAAGCTCACTTGACTTACAGTGTGAACTTTGAGGTGCCTGCTTTAGGAAAAAACACCAAACCACTGAGCCAGCTTTTGTGCATAACTCTTTTCTGAGTCACTTGGCACCACTCTTGTAGATAGCTGCCACCTACCTTGGGACACTTCCTGACAATACACCCCACACTCTACCAGCCATGCAACCTGCCATGTAATAAGGATTACCTTAACGGATAGCATCTCTCTAGGAGTTATTTGTCTAAAACCAACACACACATCTCAGCAAATTTGGCAAGGCAAATAAGGACAGAATAAACTGTACTTAGAACAAATGAACAGAGGTGGGATTGTGATCAAGGGCAAGTTTAAATGCAGTCGGAGTGCAACAGCAGCTCAAATATATCTGCACAAGCAGGTCTGGGATGATATTAGACTAGTCATGGGAACGTGGTGCTCAGAGCAGCTGCCAGACCCAGTTTCACTGTCCGTGGCTGAATACCTCAAAACAGGAAGAAAGGTGTCTTTATACACTGTGGTTTCACTGTAGGCATCATTTCCCTCTCTTTGCTCCTCTTGAAAGACACAACTGCATATGGTATGCACAGGGAACCAAGATCTAAATGTGTAGCACTGAAACCAGAGTGAATACCCACTGCAGGATTTGGATGCCTTATTCAGATTGAGCTAGGGTGTTTGAAAGTTTTGTCCATATGGAGAATGAAGAATGGTCTGATTGACACCAACCCATGATGTATGCCAAGGACTTTAAGGATGCCTTCAGTATTCATCAGTGCACTCTCCATAATGAGTGACTTTTAAAGTACATTCTTACAGGAATATTCATGGCTGCAAAGGAGCTATTGCATTCTTATTGTGAAAGCTGTAATGACTCCTCTGGAATCATATCAGAACCAAAGGGACATCAAGATAACACAAGCTATGCACACCCCTTACAGATGGCAAAGAGCAGGTATCTGTCTTTCTGATGGAGACAGAGAAACAAGATACTCCTTAATAGAACACATTTCTATCCTGTAGACAGTTCTAGACCCAATCCTGATCACTTTATTTATACAAGCAACCTGAAAGGAGTCAATTCATGCATAACACAAAGGCTACAACAGCAAATGAATGATGAATTAAGCACTGATTAATAGCCTGTGTCTAAATATACTTTCTTCAGTCACTTTAATTTACAATACATTTTTAATGTTATTGATATGTTGTGGACAGATGGGAAAAATATGTGCTAAAAAGCAAAACCAAGGTGAGGAAAGGAAATTAAATCTCCATTTAGCAGAAAAATTATTTCAATATCTGTTTTCCTTCCCAAACAAGACGAAAACAAGGACTGTTGAAACTTCCCAGTAAACAAAATTTCAGTTCCCATCAATCAAAATGTCTCATTTTATGAAAACTGAAATAATTAATTTTCCACATATTATTTATATAACATAAAAGCAAACAACCATCAAGGATTAAATTTCAAAGTTTTTTTCCAGCTGTCAGGCTTTGGTGGAGTGCTTTAATTCCTCTTTTTCTAATCAAAGCATTATCAAAACCATGATATTCTTATATGAGGTTAATGGCGCAAATACAGAATATTTGATCTGAAAGTTTTATACTAGATTCCACTATCAGTCAGAATTTTCTCATCAACTGAAATATTGCCAGTTTATTAATACATAGGATATTGCCTGATCCACTAAAAGAGTTAATTGCTGTGCACCAACTGTGACAAATACTGCTTAGATTCATAACAAAACCCCGATTCAGACACAAACATGGACATGAATAGAAGATATTATCTTCAGTTTTCTTTGTAATTTAGAAAAGATCTGCTCTACAAGTGTAGCTCAACTACTATTGTAGAGATCTACATGTTCCTATAACCTCTTACTGAATGCTGTATCTTCAATAGATCAATGACATTTGTATCATTTAATATAATGCTAAGTATAGACAAGTACTCCACGGCCACTGCTCAGTGTGGTTTCCTGTGAGCATTACACTGATTGGCATGTAAATATAGGTTCTGTTTTAAATTTCATTTACTTATGACTAGACCAGATGCAATGCCACTGTTTAAATATCACACTCTCAATCACATGCAAAGTCCCTACACAAATCACAGTTGTCTCACGCATCCTGGAGCCTCCAGTAGTCAGGAAACCTTTAAAGCCATTTGACTCCATGTGGCTCCGGCAGGCAAACGAAGTGGCAACAGTGAAATGTTACCACACTCTGCAATCAAAATGGACATCAAGGGCAACATATACTGTAAGAAGAAAAGCTTGTAGGCTATGGGGCTCAAGTGACACATTCATATAAAAGATTTATTGCTCAGATTAACATGTTGAATTTTGATCAGACACTTTGCATTTCATTACCATAGGTTAGTCCTTCCTCTTGTTTATAGTCAAATCTCTAGACTTGCTTTTCTCCCCATAGCAGGACACATTTGCATTAACAACTTCTGAAGTTGCTCAATATCATAGCAATGTGGCATAGGCTTTTCCATCAGACTGCGTGACACATACTCCACTCCAGCACAGCACACACAGAACTGCATCAGTATTCTTCTCCTTCTTCACCCCAGTCTGTCCTCGTTATAGCTAAGAATTGTTAGTACCTTTCTTCTCATCATAAAGTTGTTTCTCTACAGAACTATCAATATCATTTTTGCCTCTGCTCACACCTTCAGCATACATTCCTATTGCTTGCAAATAAAACGTATAAGAAACAATCCCGCTGCCTTAGGACTTTCACTAACATCAATTTGCTCTGCCTCACACTCTCCTGTCCTCTTACGGACACAGGCACTCTATTATTTTACTGATGCCACAGAATCTTGAATGGACCTTCTTACTCATGGTGCTTTGTCTCACTTTGTATCACAAAGTGGCTCCCTGCATCTCCTCTTCACCCTTGTTGATTTTACTCTCATGACTTACAAAATTTACAACCAACCTTTTCTAAATGAATGCCCTATTTACCCACAGAAAGGATGCAGCTGAGCTAGTCTCCCTTTAGAAGGGCTCCTTCTCAGAATGGAAAAGTAGTGAAGCTGATATGGGAGTCAATTAATAAAGAACTAAAGTATAGGAGTATAATTAATGTTAGTCTAAACAGGTTTCTGGAAAATAGGTCTTGTCAAACAAACCCGATCTTATTTCTTGATGAGATTACAGACTTGATTGATAAAGGTAGCGGTGTAGGCATAATACACCTAGACATTTGTAAATGTATGTGGCTTCGTTATTTGAACACATTCCACCGTTAGTCTCTGACAGCCTCCAGCCCCCCTGCTACCATCTTTTCCAGTCACGTCTTTCACTGGCAAGGTTGCCATCACATGGTTAGGGAGGTCTGGAGGTACAATCTTCTGCAATTCTCATAACATCTGTGACCTAACACAACATACAGATGCTTGCTGTTAGCACGCAGTGAAAGAAAGATGTCAGTTCCGGAGTATGCATGAAATTAGCATAACAGGTCCTGGTGCAAGACCTTATTATTGAAGACAATGGTGCTTATTAACAAAATCCGAATGTGCTGGTTTTATCCATTCACACTCATTCTCTCTTAGAGACCATTCATCACACTGTCACATCCACCAAGATGTGTGTCTTCAAGTGGTCTAGCTGAGACAATTTGTACGTGCCACAGCAGACAAGGGTTTACCAACTATTAAGTTTGCATAGCAACATTTGGGTTTTTCTTGACTGGAAATAGCAAGCTAGTATTTTAGCAGGTCTTTTATACCTTTTGTGAGCCAACGGTAGATAAAGGGTGGTCCTTTGCTTTAGAATCTTGTCTGCATAGTCATTCATAAATGTTAGCAATATTGCAGCTCTCTACCTGGCTTTGCTTGTATGGAGTATGTCTGAAATACACAGATCTGTTTGACTACAGCGTAGCTCCTTGTTGGCCAAACAGGAAAAGGAATTGCACTAGTGCGTTGTGGCCTTTTAGTGTCTTTAGAAAGTCAGGTCTTGTGCTGGGGAGATGCTTGTACCTTGGCTTTTACCAGAGCCCAGACCTTCTGGGCTTGACAGTGCAGCACATTCCTCAGTTTTATTGTTGGCAACAATGTTCTTTATTATCAGTACATAGCACTCTTCTCACACTTATTTCACTATTTTTTCCAGTGTTTACAGAAACACATTTGCATCTGTATTTCATTCATACCAATCTTGATATTTTTGTTACAAGTCTCTACATGTTTAGTTACATAAGAGGAAAAGTGGCTTACTATGAGAATTTTCAAAAGGAGAAAGCACGAGATACTGAACGTAGCAGAGAGGATGTGCCAGTCTGACACATTTACAAGGCGCAAGAGAAATAATTGAATTCACTTTTCAGATAGTAAATGTGTTTACTGGGCTCAGCTTATGTGAGCCAGTGGACTCTACTAGCCTCAAGCACAGTTTCTCCTATGTACAAAAATGACAAAGACATTACGCTACAATTACTTTAGATAGCTGGGAACTAGACTCTGTATCCTCCAATCCAACACTTCCTACGCGTTGGCAAGTTCTTGATGTGCCTGTGCATGAATTCACCAACTGCAGCCTTCTTTGATGTATGGACTTTACCCATAAGTGGAGACTGCATGTGTCCTGACTACAAATTTAGCTCCCTCTTTATTTCACTCCAGGAACTGGGACTTGAGTGTCTGTGCTTCATACGTGGCAATTTACCTCTAAGCTACTTTCCAAGCAACGCTGCACAGTTCACAAAGACAGTGACTCCAGAGCCTGCCCCAGAGAGACAGTGCACACTTAGGCCACATCTCCTCCTGTGACTCTCATCCAGTCTCGTCTCAGCAGGCCATACACTTTCAACCCCTGTATGCCACACAGACGTTTGCATGTCATGGAACAAAACCATCATTCAGAAGGACTGAATCCTGCCCTTTGAGCTGAAAACACACACACAAATTATTTTAATTCCTGTAACAATGAGGCGACTTGGGGACTAGAGGGGTTCCTGCCAAGTGACGTGCAACATGGACTCCATCAGTCACCTCCAGAGAGTGCCTGAGCAGTGTGGTCACAAGCTGATTCACAGCAACTACTCATGCAGCTGGGGCTCTCCTCCTCCTACAGCACACAAAGATTAGCGAGCAGGCAATGGATGTTAGCAACCATCAATAACTATCAATTTAGGATAGATTCAAACTCTGACTGAAGATTGAAAGCTTCACCATCCCTAAACGCAAACTGCCCAAAGCTTTCCGGTCTTTCCATTGTTCTGCTTTTCTTTAGCTGCATCTATTCATAATGTGCCCTCTTTAATATAGCAGGAAGCAGAGAGCTCAGGAAGGCACTACAGCCATTTGTCACCGTTTTGCAGATTAGCCCACTTTGTCTCAATGTTTTCTGTGATGTCACTGTTAATACGCAATGCTTCACAAGGATATAATTCTTTAAAAACTTAACAGGTTACCTTAAAAAAAAAAACAAAAACAAATCCAAACCTAAACATGAAAAATTAAATACTAAAGAAGTCTCTAGAAACCAGAGATTCAAATGCGATAAAACTGTATAAACAGGGAGAATAGGGAATCTTCAGAGGAAACCAAGGCAGTCTCTCCCTAAAAATACTGGAAAGCTAAATTTTGTGCCACTGAATTCTGCTAAAAAGGCCATACTCCTCCCCATCTATTTAATGTCCCCCTAAAAGCATGTGCTTTTTCTCCTCATTTTAACCCATCAAAAGGCCTGAATAGCTAATACAATTCTCACTGCTACATTTTTACACCTTGCCAAGTTGCTTCTAGGCATACTGTGGGGTCATTTTCCTTTCTTCATTTGATAAATAACAACCCCCTTATTTCTACTATGGAACTCCATCTCCTTTCACTGGCTTTAGTGAATAGATGGATAGAACACCTTTGACTTCATGTAATTTTGCCTTTTCTTGCAAGATTTTGGAGCATCAAGCTTTTATTTTTTTTCCCCTGTACTGAATTAGAATTCTTTTGATTCAATTTTTTATTTTTTTATTTTATGGTAGATACAGGCATGATGGACTCTGACTAACATTGAAAAGAAACCTGTAAGGACATTATATTTTATGAAAAATATCTGCAATTTATACTCAGAGCCAGCTTAAAATCTTGAACACTCCAAATCACGGTCAGGTGAGGTTTAGGGACAAATACATACATACATAATTCATGAAAGCACAGCCATTATTGGTAGCTCTATAGAATAAATAGTCCTTGGTAGACACCGTGCATTTGAAGGATGCACCATATTCATGCTAGCAATATGGAGCCAAATTGGTATTTATGGTATACTCACAATCCATTCAATTCTGTTTCCATTTGAACACACTGGTGAAATACAGTGCAATATTCTGTTTCAGTTATAAGCAAAAGATGCACTACTTCAAGCAGAGCTCCCGATAGCTGGAGAGCGCAGAAGAGCTGATGACTGCACAGAGTCCGCTAGGGATCTTGTTATGCCAATCTAATTAACCTGGAAAGTGCTCAGCTAGCACCACGCTCTGGGCTCACACACAGATGGAAAACGGGCTGCTCAACTATTGTGTGTGCAAGGCAGACTTCTCATAACTCCCAAGTCAGCAGAAACATTTAAGCATATGCTTACCATTAATGTTAAACAGGTGCTTAAGTACACTGCTGAACAGGGAACATAACAAGGAGCACGCCTCTGGAGTACATGATTTCTACTTTAATTGCTATTGCGTAGATACAGGTTTTATTTATTTGTTGCCCTTAGATATTACCAACAGCTTCCTTTCCCTTCCAAGAGTGCAGTTCTGTCAAAATCTGAATAAGAAAATGGTGAGAGATGCTCTCTTAAAAAAAAAAAAGAAAGGAAAAAACCCAAGGGATATCTGTAAAACCGAAGACACTGGAATAAAAAAAGGAGATAAGTAAATTTTATTTTTTAAATTTCTGCAATCTTGTATAGTATTGATTCCTAGATAAATTTCCAAATCCAGCTGAATAGCACCTTCCTTAACAACGTTTTTAACAAATAGTAAATGTAAATGTACATGGTTAATGCAAATGAAATAAAATGCACAGAGAATAACATAGAAGCAACGGGGAATGTAGCATGAACTTCCCTTTTGTGAGAAAAACTCTCAAATAGTGAGATCAGGAAAGGCTCAGTCATACTGATATGAACTACAATTAATTTCTGAATTACTGCTCTACCCACAGCATTTTACATATCCTTCACGTGGACCATAGATCTGCTTTTTAACAAAGTCAATAAACTCAGAGCTCATGAATAGTAATACTCCCGCATTACAATCATTCGCTTTACAAACTAGATCTTCATAAGAGGTACTTTCAGCCCCCTCACAGCCGGATGAGAAGGCATTAATATGAGCATATTTTTCACATCCTCATAATTAGGCACAAGAAAAGAGCAATACAAGCTTATTTCTAAGTTACTTTGGTTATATCATGCACTGCAGAAGATCTACTCAGTATTTACAGAAAACATGCCAAGCTATCATTTCAATTTTTCTCCCCATTTGCAATAAGTTCAGTCCCAAATGATAAACAAATAAAAATGTTTCATTTCCAGCATGTTTTCCAGCTTATCATCATCAGTGAAAACAAACACAAGTAGAAATGCAGGCATGCAGCATGCTCTGAAACATCTGATAGAGGAGCTGATGGGATTCTCCGTGGGGGACAACTTACAAAATGAGACGAAGGAAAAATCCAGTATATTTCACCGTTTACTATCTTTAAAAAAATACTGAAAATCCTTAGTGACACAGAACATGGTGGGGATTTAGGTTGAGACTCAGGTCTGGAGGCACCTGAGGCTCAGACAAATTTCTCACTCACTTCAGCAGGAGTAGTAAAGCCGTTAAGTTCAGCAAAAGTTTTGCTTGAGTAAGTGCTGAATAATGACTACAGAATGAGGCCATCTAATGTGTGACTGGAATTCATGCCAAGTCTCGCTGTCTCTACGCATGCCTGAGTTGACAAAATCTTCTGGCCAGTATTGCCTATTACATGAGAGGGATTTTTCACAGCACTGACCACTCTGCTTACCATCCAGGGCTTCACCTGGGTGTGCAACGTTCACCGCTGCAGCTAATCTCATTGTCTTGACTGGTCAGTTTTCTCATACTTGCTTTGAGTGCATCTCGGGGTAACCTCTAAAGTCATTATTCCATAGTAATTTGGGATGAGATAGTGGAAATACTTCACAGCTGGTAATAAAGTCAATAAGCATTGAGTCACACCGTGGCTGAATTACAAACAAAATCCTGTGTTGGCTGCTGGACATGCACTGAGTTTGTAATTCTTCTATAGGTTCTTCTAAGTGTACAGATTGGGAACCACCTATTTACAACTGAGGGCTGAACTCAGATTTAGCTACACGTGCAATGCTTCTTCCCCCTGCTCAAAATACCACAGGCGATTCCACTGCTCCTGTTCCCACCCTTGACTTCCATACTGACGAAGAGGGTATCACTGGACATACAGATCCCAAGGGTAACATTTTGTGCTTGGAAACCACCTGCCAGATACACTCTTCTTCCCAGGGCGCAGCCTAAGCATTACAACGCAGGTGCTCCAGGAATTCCCAGGATCTTACCAACAGCACAATTTTTGCACACAAATCCAGTTGTTGCAAAAGCAGAACTCTAACATAACCTTGATAATCCATTTCAAGGGCAACTAGGACACTACAAATGCAAACTTTGCTTGCTACAATGCAAGCTCTGTGGGTTACTATGTCCTTAAAAGGTTAGAAAATCCACGGCATCTATAGCTGAATGCATGCTACAGCTGGGACACAGTTACCACTGTATTGTGAGTATTCAGCCTCTAATGGTTTAGATTTACTCTGTAAATTAGATTTATTTTTAAATTTTTATTCTCAACTGCAGTCTCTTCAAAATGAACACTATGGGAACCTGCTAAATGTGAAGCTGCATTGGGAAGGAATGCCAAGCTTCCTAAGTGACAGCATTATGCATTAGTGGATTACACAAGATTTACAGTACATAAAACAATTTAATAAATGGGCTTTGCTTGTTAATCTCACATGAGTCACTGTTTAGTACAGTAATGTAGAGACAACACACATGCAAACACACAGACCTAGAAGAATACATGCAAGTACTGCACTTGTGATGACATTAAACTATTTGGATTAAGTAATTTTAAAGCTAGGGGTGCATTATAAAGTTCTAGAACAGCTCTGTATGCATGTAAATCATGGACCAAGCAATTTCTGCAGCAAGATGGCATCTGGCTGAGATGAAGCTCCTCTCCTGCTACAGCTGGACTACGGTGGTGGGAGACCCAACCTGCTTCTACACAAGCATATTGGGACCTGGAAAAAGTAAAGCTCCAAACATGCAGCTCATGTATCCCTAAATCCCACTGTAGATGTCATTGAGAAACCCTGGATAGATGCGCAGAGCAGTACCTGTCTCACATAACTGCAGAGCACTAATGGGGTGCTTAGTGTCATCTGAGATGCTTTGGAGTATCTATGACTACGTTTAGCAACAGTCTCAAGACACAGATAGCTGCAAGGTAGATGTTTATGTTCGGCTAGTACCCCATATTTCCTTAAGTCCATAGAGAGAAGTTGGCATTTAAGAGTGCAGGTCCTCTGTCCAATTTCACACATCTACATGAAGACAGAATGAAACATGCCCCAGACTCCACTAAGTTATAAAGAGAGCCCAGGCTGACTACCTTGGAGTCTACACTGAAGAAGACAATATTTAGTCAAGGAATCCTTTCTCCATCTTGCTCCATTGAAGAATTTCAAAAGCCAGAGAAAATATTGCACTCCCATAGAGACTGTTTCACTGGCTCATCACCTTCACTGTAAAAACTGGGCACTTTATCCTCTAGTCCAAAATGCTCTGACTCGAACTTCCAGCTTTGAATCTTATTCTGCTTTTGTCAGGTACATTAAAGACCTTGTTGCTACTAGAAGTTTTGTACCAACCGGAGGTGTGCTTAGGCATGATTCTCTATCACCTTTCCCTTTACATAGTGACTTAGACCAATACTGAGTGAGTACAAAGCTGTGCCAAGAAATGCGACCTCCAAAATATACAGGATTGACGCTTGGTGCAAGGGAACATGCTATGAAGTATTTTCTGGCAGCTGAAAGACTCATTCCACAGTGCAGAGAGGGGAACTCTCCTCATCAAACAAAGCCTCGGGACATCAACCTCTCCAAAACACACATTTTAGGTATTTATCTTGAGAAAA
The DNA here is from genome assembly GCA_028565335.1 of Limnodromus scolopaceus. NCBI lineage: Eukaryota > Metazoa > Chordata > Aves > Charadriiformes > Scolopacidae > Limnodromus > Limnodromus scolopaceus. The sequence continues at coordinate 7,599,586 of JAOXNO010000013.1, read as the reverse complement.
ATGAAGCAAATCCAGATTCCATTAATGGACAAAAGTAACCTCTCAAATACAGATGACTGCAATATCTCCTGTCCTCCTGATGGCACAGACAGCTCTATGGCTCTGTGCTGCTCAGGGCTTCACTGAATGACAGCTGAGTGGGCAGCAGTAAAATCCTGACAGTCCCTTCCATTTCTTACTGTTTGGGAAATCAGCAAAGAGATTCATAAAGAGAGGGGAGGGGATAGACTGTCCTGTGATCAGGAGGGAGAAACGAACACAAAAATGTTTCTCTTTCACTGAAAGCAAGAGGAAGCAGAGGAGCTGCTGGGTAATACTGAAGAGAAAGACACAGGTGGGAGATCCACCATCGGAGTCAAGATTTTGAACCTTCCCGGTTATGAGAAGGTTCTGAGACAGCCTGGTTCCACGTATTTCTCATGTATTTGGGACCTGCAACTTCAGTGGATCCTTTATAATCCAAATACACCACGGGCAGACTCTGCACTTCTGTCCCCTAAGCAAGGATGTATGTAAAGGGACACTCTAAAAGTGGACAACATTGGGGTCCTACTGGCTATTTATTTGTGGAGCTCTCTGCCATCCCACCTTAAAAGTGCAAAAAATCTTCATTTCCATCAACTAGCAACATGAAATTAGAAGAGGAACATCTTTCAGCTTTTCCAGTACCTCCTATGGATTGTACCCCCTACTGCAGGTGTTATCCTAACAGAGAGGAACACTTGTTCCCCTTTATGCCTGACCCAGAACGGATACCAGACTGTTACAGTCCTTAAAACACAACCTGCCTCTCACCAAGCAACAGCAGCTGTCCAAAGATTTTCTGCTGCGATTTTTGCTGTAGTTTGGCAATTGAATTTCTGCCTGGCTTTAAACTTCAGCTGCAGTCCTGATAGCTCATCTGGGAACTGCTACCATAGTTCCCCTGCTTTCAGCTCTGGAGGCCCCCATGTTTCAGCCGAGGTAGTACACTGCTAATGAATAGCACACAAAATCTGGACTGCATTTGGCTTCTAAATCAAGTAGAATTTCAGACAGAGGGAAGAACAAAGTAGCAGGGAGTCTGTGCTGGATCACAAACTCCACCACCTACTTCAGTGTGGGAGTTTCAAGAAAAATTAGTCTCCATGCAGCTTCTTTACCCCATGGCAGGCCAGCTGAATTCTTGGCTGAGAAGCAGTACACCATGTTTCAGTGCAACATGATTGATCACTGCAAGCAATAAACCTGTAGGTAAAATATGGCAAGTAAGGGAAATTCCAGTGGAACTTCAATGTCTTTTATTTATGGTTTTAATATGGATTTACTGCTCATGAGAGGCACCAGAAACACGAAATGGGCAGGATCAAAGCTGGATTTCCTATTGGGCTGCACCAGTGTGTCTCCAGGAAGAGCAGCACTTCAAGGATGACAAGGTAGCTTGGTCTTCGTGCCATTTGTGCTCAAGAGGTCTCTGAGGCCTCCAAGATGCCAACAGAGTTCCTAGGGGACAGTACTTGCCACTGGGCTTATTTTTATTTGTTTTTATATGTACATCCAAACTGCAGCTATCAGAGTTGGGATTTAAATGGTCAAACTAAACATCTAAATCTCCCGACTCTTGTGTAAGTGCTATCAATGAACCAGAACTGCTTCTTTTGCCCCATTCATAAATTTTTCATCAGAGTAAAGCAGAAAAGTGATACATCCATCACAGTTTCTCTTGGTAGTTTCCAAACATTAGAGCAGCTGCTGCCTAGACCGAAATCCAGAACAAGAGTTTCACAGCAACACCCTTCTAACAGAGATAGCTGGCTACAGCAGAGCGCTCGCTCCTTACGCTGACAACTAAATGTGCCAAAATAACAGCGTGCTCACATACAGCACATGAAATTTTGCCTTCAATACCCCTATTGCACTCTCACTAAAAAAAAGAAAAAGCCCATGTACATCATAGATCAGTCCCTGGGAAGACACAAGCAAGAGTAGAATAAAACAAGTGTAATTGGTATTATTGTCCTTGACCTGACAACTGGACGTGTAAGGAAAGAGACAGGAGTATTCTACTGAAATAAATTATATACCTGTACCTAAGTTTAATGCACTTACATTTGATCCTAACCTTATCTCTGAAAGTGATAAACATTTATCTCCACACCCTAGTGTTGGCTTAACTTGAAAAAGACTGTGGAAAACTCATGGGGTATGTTAGTTCTTACCAGAAGAAACCACTGTGTATTAATCACTCCCTACAGTATTTATGTAGAATTAAGAGAAATCCCATTGTAAGAGCCTGAACTATTTCTGTAAGTTACATTCCCCTGGCTCAAATGATGAATGGGAAATAGAGCAGTAAAATAAAAATAGGCATCTTTCCAGGTAAATGCTGTTGTTTAAAAAAGCCAAAACAAAGCCCTGGTGAAATACTGTCACAGGGATAAAAACATTTATCTCAGTGTCACAAGAATGGCTTTGGTTTTGCTGGTCTAATTAGGTAATAAAGAAATCACAGGTGTAGTGACTCCATGAGCTATCACCACACTTAAAAAGGGCCCACTGGATGGCCAGGGACCAGCGTGCCAGTATTATCACTTGCTGTCACATCATTTTAAGAATGAAATAGCTCAATTTAAGCAAGATTTTTAAAGAGAAGAAAATCAATACATAGTTAGAAGCTTGTCAAGATTCTAAGCAACAGCAAAACTGCCAGAAAACAAACAAACAAACAAAAAGAACCACGGTGGGCTTTGATTTTTCAATGACTTTTCGAATTCTGCTGGGCAATTAATGCAGTGCACACTGTCATGGGACTCCAGACACCCCCAACCCCGTATTCTCAACGACTGCCAGGTATGCGAGAGAGGACACTCACACCATTAGGTTTTGACATGACTAGTTCAGGATTCGAATTTTTGTTGTTAAAAAAGTGATAAATAAATAAAATACTATTATTTAAAATGTAAAACAACAGCTTAAGGAAGAGGGTAAAAAAGTAATAGTCTTAACTTGCTAGAACTTCCATCAAAAGCATATCTGAGATTTATGTCCACTAATTATTATTTTGAAGAAATATAAAATCTGCCCAAAGATCATAAAGCTCAAATTTTCACCTAAATGTAATTCTTGCTTAAATTAACCGCAGATCTAGTTGCAACCACAGACCAGATTAACACAGAAACCAGCTGTGCATGTTTTAGGTGTCCCATAAAAACACAGGCATTAATTAAGGAAATCATCTGTGTCAGTGTAACAGCTTCCTTGTCTTGAAATTTCAATGACAGTGTCTCAAAAATGAGTTCTTCAAATGAAAACGTTGCATTCGGGTCCAGGGAGACTGCCCCAAGTGACAGTAAGAAATAACTGTGACTTAGCAGCCTGGGGGGCTGGATCCTGCTCCCATTTGAATCAGAGGCAAAAACCTACTGTTTCTGGCAGAAGGATTTGAATTGTGGACAGCCCCTGCTACACAGCTCTGTGTGTGGATCGATCACTCCAGCCTTTGCTCATCTCGCAGAGGTGTGGATACGCGGATCCATTTTGCCACGCTCAGAAGCGCCAGCCAAAAATCCCAGCAGAAGCTCTATCTGTCCCTTTGCTGAGTGGCAGTGGGGGAATCCCTGCCTGCTCGTTATTCCTTGACTTCCGAGACTCCAAAGAAAATGTGCAAAAGATTTTGATTAATTCTGTGACATTATATATGTAAATTAAGTTAATCCTGTACTTTAATTGAATAATGTTATCTCAGGTGGTTAATTATTTATTCTTATAGCTACAAAACATCCTAATCAAAGACTGTAATGACCTCCAGGATCAGTAGCTTAAGCAAATAACAATCTCAATTTCCCCATGTTAAAAAAGTTCCAGCACCAGATATTTCCCAGGCATTTAAAAGGCACAACGAAAGGAGTACGATGCAGTTACACAGTCAGGGCATTTCTCCTGGAAAAATGTTTGCAGAAGTTCTTGTTCAGTTCCCTTAGTTGAATTCACAGGTCACATAGCATTGCACCTTCCTCTTAAAAACTACCGCTGGAAAAAGCAATATTACTGGAGTTGGGAAAGGAGGCATTTCCTTAAAAAGCCAACAAAGCATTTTACTACTGAACTTAATTAAAGGATGGAGAACACTTTGGCCACTTCTTGAACACGTCAATGCAAGACATGAGAGAAACGCATACTACCTTTGTCTTAAATATTCGCATTTCCCCTCACAGGAGAGGCAAAATGCAGAGAGTGCTCTGCCCGAGAGGAGGGAGGGGACAGAAGACCAACAGGTACCCTTTTACAAGCTTCAGGTTATTTGAAATAAGTTGTTTTCAAAGCCGAGCGCCCCGAAGCCATCACGTTTCCAACCCTCCGCCGCACCCCCGCCTTCCCCCAGCACCGAGCCGCCTCCCGGCTGCGGGGTCGCCCGCATGCGGGGCTCCCCGCACCTCCGCCAGCCCCACCGCCCCCAGCGGGTCAAACCAGCAGGCAAAACACACAAATATATTTCCATCAGCACAAGATGGCAACCAGCACTTCTTCCGGGAGAGCAGCTGGCTTGCCTTTTCTTTTTTTTTTTCATTAATGGGTGAGGGGGAGCTGATTTAAAAGGCACCCCGAGCAGGTGGTTTGGTGGTTGGTTTTTTTTTTTAAATAAAAAGGCATCAAGACAAATGCTTCCACTAGTAATGCCAGAGGAAAGGCAAAGTAACCCCCCCCCAGCTCCTTCACACACACGTCGTGGTCATCAACTTGGCGAAGTTGGCCGCGGCGGAGCGCGGTGCGGAGCGGGCGCGCAGTCCGCCCCGGTACCGCCGAGCCCCGGCGGCCCCCGCTGCGCCCCATCTCCCCTTTACAAAGGGGGGACGCCCCAACAACCTCCGCAGCACCAGTGACCCTCTTCGAAGGGGGGTGGGGGCGCACAGACACTAAGCAAAGGTGCATCCCCGCCTGGCTCCGCGGCCAGCTCAGCCCCAGCGATGGGGGGGGGCTCCGCAGCCACCCTGCGGGCGGGTGGCGGGGGTCTGGGTAGCACCGAGCCCGAGCAAGGAGCCCCGCCACTTACTCACAGTCACGGGAGGCGCCAGCAGCAGCCACTTACCATCATGTTTCCTTGCATTTTAGCCGTTTGAAACATTGCCTTTTCCTTCATTTTTGCCGTGTGTGTGCGTGCGTGTGCTGCTCCCCCAGAGTTACTTAATCCAGCGGCTGGATCACTTTAGTGAAGAACCGGCGTGCACTTGCGATGGCTCTTTTTGGTGTGGAGTGGAGGGGACTACGAACAGCAGAGGGGGAGGGTGCCTGCTTGCTTTTTTTTTTTTTTTTCTTTTCTTCCCCACCCTTTCAATATATATTTTTCCTTTGGCCCAACAAAACAAAAAAAAAAAAAAAAAAAGAAAGAAAAAAGGCAATAAAAATAAAACAGCCCCTGTCAAAGGGGAGGGGAGGCAGGAGAGGCGGGGGGCAGCCAGGCTCAGTCACCACCCAGATTCAGGTTTTGCCCTGCGGGAGCCGGCGGGGCGGGGTGGGCAGGAGGGAGCCGTACACACGCCCCCCGCCCCGGCCCATGCCCGGCCGCCGCCCCGGGCCCGGGCGGTCCCGCCGAGCCGAGGCCACCCCCGGGGGACCAGTTGCAGAAAAGGTGGTGGGGAGGGAAAAGCGATAAATAAAAAGAGGGAGCTGGAGAGGGTCGACCGCCCCCTCCCCTGCCTGTACCCGGCTCCGCCGCTCTCCCGGGGAGGGGGGGGGGGGGTCCACACGCTTTTTAAAAATAGGAACCGGGGAGGCGGGGGGGAGAGGAGCCGCCTCTCCCGGTGTTAACTGTTCACCGGCTAGAGCCGCCGCGGCCCCAGCCAGGCCACGGCTGATGCGGGGAGGGTGGGGAATAGGAATCGCGCTGCCGCGGGGGAGGCACGCCGCGTTTCCATGGCTGCGCCCCGCCGTCCCCCGCCCCCCTTGGAGGGATGGGGCTGAGCGCCCCCGCCGCCTTGCGCAGGAGGAGGGATGCTCCCACCGCAGATGCGTGGTTGGGTCCACAGCCAGGCGGGAGCCCCTTTTCACCCCCACGCCGGCACCCTCCGCACCCCAGAGCCCTTTCCCCGGAGGTTGGCCGCCCCCCGGCGCGTCAAGCCGAGCCCCCCATTTCCCCCAAAACAGTTTCCAGTGATTTTACGGCTTTCCGCGGGGAGTTGGCCATCCCCTGCGAGAGCCGGAGGAGGCTCCAAAGGGATTGTTTCCCCGGACGAGGCTCCAAAGGGATTGTTTCCCCAGACGAGGCTCCAAAGGGATCGTTTCCCAGCTGGGAGAAGCTGCTTTCTGTTCCTTTTCCACCTGGCTCGCCATAGGGGCCGGCTTCATTCCGACACCGGGATGCACACCCCGACTGCTGCACCCCACGGGGGGGTTTTAACGAGCGAACCCCACGCTTGAGTTTTAACGAGCGAACCCGGAGCGACGTCTCTTCGATTTTTCCCCGTGCGCTCCTCCCCGTAGGAACCCTCCGGCTTTTTGCCCTTTCCACGGTGGGATTTCAACAGGGGGAGGCCTGAAGAAGAAAAGGGGGTCCCCACGTCGCTAGGCTGTGGGTCGTGCCCGTCGGGCAGCTCTTGTGCTGCGCTGTTCCCGGCCTGGGGATGCTGGAAAGGACACGCCATGGCAGGGCTGGAGCTGGCTTTACGGGAAAGCAGCACGCCTGCTGATCTTGCATTGCCAAAGTTCTCTCCTCCCTCAACCTCCATTAAAAGAGCTTCCAAAAGACTCATTTCTTTGAGTTCTCATGATAGTTCTTCCCCGCCAGGAGGGGAATGCCAGGGCTTGGGAGCTGCTTTCAAGGTCTTGAGGTTGGGGTGAGGTTTGAGGTTCAGCGTTTGACCAAGAAGCAAACACATCAGCAGCTCAGGTATTTATTGGTTGGACAGAGAGTTTGTTCCTTAGTGAGCTCTCACTTGAACATATGCTACTACTACTCACTTGAACACCCTGCTACTAAAGCAGCAGCTTTAGACGTACCTAAAAAAGACAGATTTTGCTGTCCTTGAGTGATTCCCAGCACCAATGGTCATCCAGCGCCCTGGGAATTCTGAAAGAATCGCTCTAGAGAGAGCAATTTTTCTGTCCTGCCACCGGCCACGTCTGCCTTGCCCACGGAAGGCAGGAGGGGGTGTGGTGGGCGTGGGATTTGGGCACAAAAAGGTGAATTCCCCCGAGTCGTGGAGAAAGAGCTGTGAGCCCTGCCGGCGCGTAAAGCGGGTTTTGCACGTTGCAAAACACCCGTGTGCGGCACCTCTCCCTCCTTCCCCAGCTGCCAGCCGGTGTCCTGGCCACCGCCAGAGCCCACGGTGGGCGTCCCAGCCCTGGGATGGGGCAGGGACCATGCCCTCCCGGTGTCACCGGTGGGACGGGGGCATTTCAAGAAGGAGGGTGGGTGGGATGCTCCCAGCGTGGCCTACATTAGGTATCAGGTAAGAGCACAGGTGGCAACAGGACTCAAAATGCCCTGATTTTTGTGCTGTTGAAGCAGTTACCTAAATAATAACCAGATAATCCTTGAGCATGGGGCCTCCAGCTCAGGAAATTGGCATTAGCCTAATGAGAGCCGAGCACACGTGCGGAGAGGCTCCTTCCAGCTGGGGTGGCTGTCCCTCGCCGGGCACCTTTCTTTAGTAACACGCCTTCGGCTGGCGATCCAATTAACGCTGCCCCTAAGTTGGAAAGCATTCGAAAGGCACCCCCTCTTGCACAAGGGCGCCGGCGTAATTAAGCTAACAGCCTAATGGCTGGCTTTGCCCCTCTTTGGGAGGCTTTGGGTTTTTTATTTCAAAGCGGGGATCTTGCAAGAGCGCCCTTGCCGTATTTTTATCACGGCGTTGTTTAAAGGGAACAACTGGCCGGAGGTTTCAGGTCTTTTAGTTTTTGGGAGCTGGTATTGCTCCCGAAACGTTGACTTGATGACTTTTCACCTTATTTTCCCCAAGCAGAGTGATTGTGGCCTCAAAAAGCTGACGCGTCAAAGAAGGAAGCAGTGAGGAGGAGGTAATACATGTATACTTAGGTGCATATATTACCTGGGTGTATACAAAGCCGGCTGTAACCCGTGACAAGGCCGGTGAGAGCAGGCAGTGCTGTGTGTGGAGGTGGGGAGGGAGCACAGATTTAGGCACGGGGCTAACTGCAGGGCTGGGAAAAGAAACCCCATCCAAAATCAGGGAGCCCAGATAAAGCCCCGAGTTTGAAATGTTCTGAGTCCTTTCGGGTCCCGTGGAGACTCCCGTAACCTGCAAAGCAGGCTGCTGTTCATGTGCTCCTTTTGTTTGTTTGGTTGTTTTTTTCTTTCCTTTTTTCCTCCCATTTGTTCATTTGAAATGTCGCTTGGGAGTCCAGCGCGCTCTGGGGGCGCTGGCTGTTGGCAGAGCTCTCCGTGCTGGGAGGGATTTGCTGAGTCCTGGGAACCGCCTGCGTCCCTCGCAGGCTGCTGGATGCTCCTTGCCGTGGTTTGGAAATCGGGATTGGATTGGGAAGTGCCTTGCGAGCTGTGAGGGAGCGGCTCTCGTAAAAGCTGAGGCGTGTTAGCGTTATTGCCAAACACTCTTTTCTGAAGTAAGTCAGATGTTAAGGGTATCCTTAACACTGAGAGGGAAGAAACCTGTGGAAGGTGGGATGGGACTGAACTCA
>JAOXNO010000013.1:7567038-7584621 GCA_028565335.1 Limnodromus scolopaceus | reverse complement strand
TCTGTCCGGGGGAGGGGGCGCTTCCAAGGAACTAACTGCTCCAACGCCGGGATTTGGGATCCGGGGTGAAGCCCCCCGCACGCCGCAGGCACGGGCAGGTGGATGGCAGAGCTCGGCCCCACCACGGGGAAAAGCGAAGGCAAGGGCACAGCCCGTGTGCGTCTGCGGCTGAACCCCAGCCATCCCCTTTGTTCCTTTCTAGCAGTGTCCCCGCTTCTGTGAGCGTTTTCCACCACTGTGAACTGCAATCCCGCAGCTGAGGTGCCCCACAGGTGGCTGGAGCAGCTGCTGGAAGATGGTCCTCTTCTGCTGCCCTTGCAAGAACGTGGCCCCTACTCATAGAATCATAGAATGGTTAGAGTTGCAAGGGACCTTAAAGATCATCTTGTTTGAACCCCCCTGCAATGGGCAGGGACACCAACCACTTGACCAGGTTGCTCAAAGACCCACCCAACCTGCCCTTCAACACCTCCAAGGACCACAAGTGTGTGTGCACCACAATTTTCCTGCGCAACCTGTTCCAGTGTCTCGCCACCCTGACAAAGAAAGTAAAGAATTTCTTCTAATATCTGATCTAAATCTCCCCTCTTTCAGTTTAAAACCACTACTCCTCGTCCTATTGCTGCCCTCCCTTATGAGGAGTCCCTCCCCATCTTTCCTGTAGGCCACCTGTAAGTGCTGGAAAGCCACTATATGGTCTCCCCAGGGCCTTCACCAAGCTGAACAGCCCCAACACTCTCTCTCAGCCTGTCTTCACAGGAGAGGTGCTCCAGCTCTCTGATCATCTTCGTGGCCCTCCTCTGGACTCACTCCAACAGGTCCATGTTCTTCTTATTTTGGGGGCCCAAGAGCTGGATATGGTGCTCCAGGTGGGATCTCACAAGGGTGGAGTGGAGGGGTAGAATCACCTCCCTTGCCTTGGTGCAGCTTTCCAGGGCTAACAGCCTTGCAACCCATCCCAAAGGTTTACACCTCAGCCTGCACACATGAAAAAAAGTCCTTCTGGAGGGCTTCCTCTTTTGTCTCTCCCTGATGCATCGTAAGTAATTACAGACATCTCCAGGAGAATTAGGTGCCCATTGATTTAATTTGGTGTGAACAGAACTGCTTCAGATGTTGCCCACTCAAAAGGAAAGAAGAGACTGAGAAGAAAGCAATTTGCTTAACAGCCGAGAAGATAAACCAAAAAGAAAAAGCAGAAACTCTTCTTGTCATCCAAGGTTTAACCAAACCAATGGCTAGAGCAGAAATTCTGGTTTGTGGTTTGTTTCTTTTTTCAGCGAGGGAACTGCAGACCCTTCCATGGGTCCTTTTGTTATGCCCATCTGTAGCACCTTGAACTCTAATCCTTCTCAGCTTGCAGCATCTTCATTTCACAGGCAATGGCTCTTCACTAGAAATAGGACACAACCTGAGCAGTCCCACAGAGTTGCTCACACTGTATTTTTCTTTAAGCCACCCGCTTGTTGAAAGATATTCAAATATAAAATCCCTCACCTGAGACATTAAGCACATATCTTGAAAATGAAGGTAATAGAGAAGTGAGACCCCAAGGCACCCATGAGAAATGCCAACAGCAGATGATGCTGGTGCCCCCAAGGATCACATGTGGGAGCTTTTGTCCTACAAAAATGTCACCCCTCACTTGAAGGTCTTGATTATTTTCTCCCTTGTCTTTATTTGGGAACTGCTTACACTTCATACATGCTGCATTTTGAGCAGGAAGTTCTTCATTATGTTCCTCAAACTCTCCTCTCCTCCTTTCTTTACTTCAATTTTGATGTTTTATCAAGCAGTTCCTGTTGCATCTCAGTATTTTACCCTTAGGTGTTTTAATTATGTATGAACACAAAATATTTGTTATCTGCTTCACAGTTAGTAGTCCCATTTGCCTCCTGCATTACTTTATACACCAATGCAATTACTTATTGTATATTGAACTCTGGCAATAGTGGTTTTTTGGATATTTTTCCCTCAGCTTTGTCATAATGCAGTTACTGGACTTGTGTGCTTATTTTTATTGGCATAACTGTAGCAATTGCGTTGATTAAAACAGCTTTGTTTAAAGTTGAGACTATTGGCAAAATGCTTAGTTTCACCGTTGACAGCACCCAGTTGTTGAATTGGTTTTTTTTTATTATTAAGCATCAATCAGGGTCCAACTGGCCAGCATTTGTACATTACTGTGTTTCCATTTCTGCCATGAACTATGTCTCCATCATCATAATCCAGAGATTTCATGAGAAATGGGACAGTGTTTTGCAGCGCTGTGCAAGATGATGACATTGGTGATGTTGGGGCAAAAAAATGCCATTATGAGAGAGAAATTCTTGATTTTCAGCTTTTAGTTCTTTTTTTTTTTTGTGTGTGTGGACTCATTTGACACTTTGAGAAAAGAGACTGTGAATGGTTTGTCTCTGAAATTCTTATGACCAGAGTCCACCCGCGGAGGTTTCCGAAAGCTGACTGGACAAAGCCCCAAGCAACCTGGTCTGATCTCAGAGATCACCCTGCTCTGAGCAGGAGGGTGAGCTAGAGACTTCCTGAGACCCCTTCCAGCCTAAACTACCCTGTGACCCATAAGATCACAACATTCCAAACTGAGTAACCTTTTTTTTTGTTACAGATTAAAATGTCTGTTTAACAAATGACTGTTGTGTCACTTCCTAAGATGATTCCCAAACGGCATTCCTCACGTCCCCAAAGACCTCGCATTCTGCCAATCCTGACTTTGGCTGGTATTTTTCATGTTTGAACCCATTTCGTTTGGCTGATGGAACAGCTAAGACTTGCTCTCAGGTCTTGAAGCATGAGACTGAATTGTGCTGCAGATCTGTACCTCAAGCTGTGGGCAGATGATTCCATTGCAAATGGTCAATGAAACCATCCTTCAGCTTTGCGACCTTTCAGACAGCTACAAGTGACACTACCACATTACTCCCTTGAGTACATTAACCCCACTGGGCTCCTTTTCATTTAGCATCCAAACAACTGTTGAGCTTTTCTTCTTGATGGATGTTCTCCACATCATTTTAATAGAAACTCACTAGAGCTGGGACAAATACTTGCTCTCACTAAACAAGGCATCAACTTTTTTTATGATTAGGAAGTGAAATAGGGAATGCAGAAAGACAATCTGAAATTTCTTCCACGTTTTTGTAGGGAACATTTTTTACTGTCTTTGAATGATGTGGAAGGATAGCCAATCACCCCGGGACCCAATAAAGTAGTGTGATTTAAATAGCTACAAAGGTTGCTGGTGGTTATTCTGTATTTAAGGCCAAAGATCTGGCCCAGGAAACCTCAATAAAACATGAAAATATTTCTTCATTATGTCAGGCTTTTTATCAGAGGAAAAATTGTCATAATTCATGACTTCTGCATTCATTGGTTTAGTCTTGGTGCACCTCCTTTATCAGTAGATTTACTTTTGATATAAACATGAGAAAGTTCAGCCCAGACCCAGCTGCATCTTAACAGCGAGATCTTAAGTGAAACCTCCGTATAAGGAGGGGTTTTTCTGCATTCTGTCCATTTATATTCAAGGTGCATACCAGGAGGAAGAACGGGGGAACTTAGACAGGCTTCGTTTTATACCTGATCTAGAGATATTCTCAGTATCTCAGGTACTATGACAAAATCAACATGGCATCTTCATCCACCAACATTTTTATAGGACATTTCCTCAAAATGTGCTTTTCTCACGTCCCTCACAGAATGAGATATATAAAAAAAAAAGAAAAAGAAAAAAAAAAGCTTTATAGATATTCTATTCTTTGAGGGTTTCAGTACTCTGAGGCTGACTGTCTTTATCTGAAAAGGAACACAGGCTACAATGCTTACATCCTATTCACAATACTTTATTTAAAGCTATGATGATAAGAGAGTGGGAGAATTTATTTTATCAAATAAAACCCATTCAGTGCATTTGATGCTGCCTCTCCTTCTCACTAGCCAAACAAGCTTGGGAACAGTCCTTCTGAATAGAAGGAAAGAATTAATTTCACACAGTAATAGCTGGCTGCACAGCAGACTTTTATTTACCTGGAATTTTAAAAGAAAAATATTTTAAGGATATAAGACCACAGACAAATACAACAGCTGTTGTACTAAAAGTCAGTTCTAAGAGTATCAGATTTCACTTCCTCTCCTAAATTTAAGGTTACTTTTTATTCTTCCCAATAAAAGAATCTGGGTTTTCAAAATATAACAAATGGCTTTTTCTTCTCAGTCAGACCCTTTTGTGAGGATCCCATCTTCTTCCTGTCCCACAAGCCTGTGCTCAGGCTTCTCTCCAGCCTAATTTCAAGACTGTGCTAAGATCAGGCCAAGTCATACTACACCTTCCCCTTGAGTTCTCCCCATTACATCCCATCAGACCCAAATCCAAAGCACATAATTTCATTGTGGGACCCACGTGTTCTTCCCTTCACTGGGCAGTAGGTTGAACCAAGCAACAGCGGAGTCCGATTTCCGCTTTCTGTCAAGCAAGCAGGAAAGCTAGTGATTTTCAATAGAAATGCTGAGGAGGAACCCAACCTGATCAGAAATCATTCGGGCTGGAAGAACCTCAGGAGGTCTCTAGCCCAACCTCCTGTTCAAGCAGGGTCAGCTCTGATGTCAGAACAGGTTGCTCAGAGCTTTGTCAAGTCATGTATTGAAATCCTCCAGGAATGGAGACCACACAGGCTCTCTAGGCAACCTGTTCAGATAGTTGACTGTTCTCACAGGGAAAAAGATTTTCCGTATATTCAGTCTGAACGCCCCTTGTTTCAACTTATACCCATTGCCTTTCCTGCCATACCTCACTGGGAAGAGCTTGGCTCTTCTTCATAAACTCCCCAAGAAAACTAGAAAGCTGCTGTCAGGTCTCCCAAACCCATCTCTTTTCCAGGCCAAACAAACCCACCTCCCCCAGCCTATCTGTAAGGGGTAAGTGTTCCAGCCCATGACCATTCTGGTGGCTCTCTGCTGAACTTGCTCCAATTTTTATCAGTCTTGTATTGAGAGCCCAAAACGACCACAGATGTGGTCCAACGAGTGCCAAGAACAGGAGATAATTGCCGAGGGAGAGATCATCTCTAGTACTTGCTTTGCTATTAACTTATAACATTCAAGAGGAATGGGATTGGTGATATCCCAAATGAAATGGTTGAGTGTTATACTGTGCAAGCCTAACGGAAGTTAGAAACAGAGCTTTAGTAATAGTGAATATATTCCATAATGGTATTTAGTAGTACAACACAGGAAAAAAAAAAATTACAGCAAACAACCTTTTTTCTTCCTAAGTAGACCAATTTTGAGAATCCTGTTATTCAAGCAGTGCTACATGTCTATTCTGAAAAATCTTCACTCAGACTCTGCTAGAACTTTGCCCATGTATTTACAACTGCAGTGATTGCTTCTTCTACACTGGAGAGTCAGATAAAGCAAATACACTGTTAAATAAATTTTAAAATGACTTTTGATGATCCTTAATTAGTCAAGAAATTAGAAAAATGACAGAGTATTTGCTGTTGAAAAGTTAATATTTGCTCTTATTGCATGAGGGTGCTTAAGCCATCTTTATTAACCCAAATGGGAGAGAAGAGTCTGAATAAAGGGAAATTATGGTATCTCAGACATTCTGAGGAAAAAAGAAATATGATAGAAACTACTGAAATTTTGAAAGATTTGTCTTTGGACCATTAATTTTTTATTCTTTTTTTGACTCTTGAATTTTTGTGGATTACTGCCAACATTGTCAGTGCATGGTGACATTCTCCTCCTCTCCCCGCATTCTCCACCTTACTTCTTTGCAAGCATGGCCATTCACTTCTCTTCCCTCCCAGTGAGACACAGGGCTAAGCAACTTTACACACTCAGGGAATTTGCAACCGCACAGTTTAAAACTGTTGCCTTTGAGAAAAGTCTTACCAATGCAGTCCTGTTACACCAATAGGAACACATTTTCCCAAAGGTATAATTGGACAGTTTATTGGTCATGTACCAACTCCATCCTGGGGGAAACAGTGGGGAGCTCAACACATCTGATTTCTCCTGACACTACTCAGACACTAAATGCCCATATATGTGCCTTGACATTTAGTTCTTAGAAAACATGGTAATTTGTTAGATTCATCAGGGATTTGGCTTGAGACACATCACCTCGGGACAACTACCTGGAAGGCAGTCAATTTCCCATTATCTGCAAGTGAATTATTCAGCTGCAAATAGACCGTAACATTGTTACAGAGATCCCCAGCTTGTTTTTGAGTAGTCCATGATAAACCCAACAGCTTACAGGCTCACATGAGGCATTGCCTTCATGTTGTTATGCTGACACCTCAGCTAGCCTAGACAGAAACTTCCACTGTCCTCTCATAAAAGTAGATCAGATGAGAGATCTCATGCAACGATCCATAGCACTAATGAATGTGCTGTATTTTTACTTTGTTAGGTAGAAGTACCACTTACATATTTCAAATTCTGGGATTCAAATGAGTCCCTGTTGACCTTGAGTATGCGAGGTTTCTTACTAAGGCTGGCAGCAGATATACTCCACAGAGCTGCCTGGGTCTGAGGCAACATTGGCAGATGTAGGCTAGGATAGGAGGGCAAAATCTGGAGGACTTCTACTAGAAATACAGATTCCCCCTTAAAGTTTCTGGTTTTTCCACATTTCCAGCTTCTAAACTCCATTACTAAAAGCTAAAAATATGCAGAATTCAAATAATTACTTTTCCATGAATGAAACTGTTGAAGTTGCTAAGGGATTCAGAGTAGGAGGAAAAACATTCAGAATGTAATTTCTGCATAATGGTTGGGTGCATGAAATTTAAATATATGAGAATGCTAGGAAAATCTGGGCAGAATCATTAGACTCACTAGTGGTAACAGGAAAATGCTAATAGGAAGCATTATAAGACCTTGCTTTTCAGGCAGGTACAACTTCTGGTTAATCAGAGCTAGTATTTTTTATGCGTTAAAAACTACAAGTCCTGTAGTAGAAATGACATACACCTCATTAATCTCTTCTAGCAAGTATCCTTACCCTGAAATGTACGTTGGATTTCCAGCTGGACTTTATCAATTCCAGTGCCTAACCAATGGATCACATTGCCTTTGATAAATTACGAGTATCCTGTGCTACCCAGCTTCTCCCAGCAGAAGTGAGTACTGCAGAGTTTTAAAAACCACATAAAAATACACAAAAGCATAACTAAAACATAGTGCGCCAAAAGCAACATATGTGCTAAGTTTTTTTTCGTTAACACTGAATTGAAAATATAGACAGACTTGTGTTAAACGTTTGAAAGTTTGTTGCGCAACAGACTTTGTCCTCTAAAACAATTTAAATTTCATTTCAATATCATTCTGACAGTTACGGTTTTTAATGACAATTATGTTGAGAAGGCAAAAAGCATCGAAGTCCTCTTCACTCAAGTGTTCACTCCTGACAGTGATTCCAGCCAAGTTGGAAATGTATCAAAACCACAAGTCCTAGAACCAAGAAGAATCTCACACGTTGCCAAGTAAATGCCAAACGTTAAGAGACAAGCAAGCTCATCCCATTGAAATCAACAGAAGTCCTGCCACTGAATCCTCCAGCTACAGCCAGGGTCTAGCCATAAACACCACCACCACTGCGCAACACCATGAGTCAAGCTCACTATTGGTATAAAATAGTACAGACCTCACTTCAGCCAAGTAGAAAATCTGGACCCACGGATGAACCTTCTAATTAATACATGCCCTGGTGATGGCATATTGTTCAGAAGGCATTCTGCCTTTGGTATATTTTATTTCACTATTTCAGTGCAGTCATCTTGCAAATAACTTATTTTGTGAATATCAATGTATTTCTATTTAATTCATGAAACTGTATAGGATCTTCTAGGTTGATAATTTAATGCTTGCCAACTTCCATTAATTTTTAACTAGACTTTCAAGCCTGGAAGACATACTGAAACATTCTAATTTCAGATCAGGTGGGTCTATGTTTTGATTAAAGAGCCAATTTTTTTTTCTTTCATTGTGATACAGGTGATTAAATTTCTCTGCTAATTATCTGTATTACCTCAGAACACTCTGTGCCTGATAAAAATATTTCAACAAAATAAGACTACATTTAATTGTATTACTCCTTTGGTTTTTTTTTTTTATGATGAGAGGTTGATATAAGCCAGTCAAAGCCACTTTGAGTTCTTCACCTTAAGGGCAATGTTTATGCTTCTTGCTGTTGGATGATGTTCCTACCATATCTGCAGATATTTATTGCTCTACTTTACAGTGGACTTTGAGTGGACTTTCACTGCGGTGGATGACCAAATCTTGCAACACAGGCGTTGTAACACACAGTTTATTCTTCCGAGGTGTAAGTCGTAAATCAAACTCAAATTCTCACTAATTTGATATTAGCGACCTACATCCTTTTGAAGAAGTGGTTATCACGCCTATAAGTAATTTGTATTGTCTATTGCTGTGAGCCAGTTGTTAGGATGGTGTTCAGCAAAGTCAAGGACTTAGTTAATCTCTTGTGCCAATCACTTAACTTTCTTTATTTGAGTCTATGAAAGTGTGAACTCTCTAGGACAGGGCTTACTTTTTATCATATCTACAAAATGCAAGAGCAAACAGGGCCTTGACTTCTATCTAATAATATAAAATATTACACTAGAATATTTATTTTTCCATTGTTAGTAAGATGGGTCAAGACCAAGGGTACGTCTCTGAATGCCTAAAGCATTTAGGAAGACTAGTCAAGGATCTGATTGCTTTGGTCAGGTTTCAGCTCTAAATCAAGGTATGTAGAAAGCAAACAATGACTTATATAATCATTTTGCCTTGAATTGAGAACTCAGTGCTGCCTAATATGGGACCAACACTTTTCCTAGTAGAAGCAGAAGGAGCTTTGGGAAAGTTATTAATTTTTATAGAAATCAGGTTAGGTTGCCAGCTTGAGGGTAGGAAAACCAAAGTTTAAACCTGCGTCGGACTTTATTATCGTTAAAAGATACAGCCGTAAGCTCTATTTTACTTTGAATCATAAATGAATACATATTCTCAATTTTCTTTCTAATGCATCCTGTTGTGTCTAATTTAGACACGGTCATTTAAATGTCGGGAAACAGCTAAGTAAGCAAAATGGTGTTCAGTGCAACAAATGCCTGGAAAGCAGCAAAGAACTAGCTCAAGAAGTCTCACCAAAAAGAATAAGGATTATGCCATCCTTCTCTTACAAAGACACATAGATATAAACAGATAAACCAAATCCACTGACTGTAATGGGTTTTTGAAATTTCAGCTATTGGTGCTCATTATGGGGAGGTGAATGGGACCTCTGTAGACTCTCAGTTAATTTAGGCAGATACACTGTGTTTAAATAAAGAAATAACAGCAATATTTTTTTTGCTTCAGTACAGTGCTGCAAATAGTAGCTTGCTTAGGTATTTTATGGAAAAATATAAAAAAAAAATGCCCCTTGCTTAAAAACTTTATCCCTTCCTCTCTGTAATTACCCCAGAGGAGTAACAGCCCAAAGAGCTCCCCCAGTTCCCCAGTGACCACCCTGCATGGAGGAGCACGAAAGCGTGAGCCATCCCTTTGGAGCAAAAGACTTTGTGCCTGGGGTCTGTGGGGACAAGATGGCATACGCCATGATCTGATCACTCAGAGTCATGATTGTAGCTCCTTTGCTTGTGGCACAGGGGAGCATACTTTCAAACGGCCTTCGGGTGCTACCACATTCCCTGGCTGATCTCAAAATCAAGAGGGTTTAAAGATGTGTGTCCTAAAGCAGCAGTGAGCGAGGGATGCTGGCCAAGGCTGTTGGCAAGAGGAGACTTTGAGCTGTAGACTCGATGGACAAGCGAAGGCCATGGCTTTGATGAAAAGCAGGATGCTTGTCTGGAATGCAGTGCAGAGCCTCTCTGTGATTTCAGTGGGCTTTCATTATCTATTTTGTTTTCTATTTCAGTCCTAGTTGTTCTCTTTCTTTTTTTTTTCTGAGAGAGGAATAGACTTCAGTGGTTGGTTTGGCAAGAGAATATTTACGTATATTTTTTTTGCATAGCAAAATATAATTAGAAAATGTAAATATAACTTAACTCCATTACTGCAGTGAACAATAAAATGACCACAACACAGGCTATACTCTGGCTCTCTGATAATTCATCATCCAAATTATACACCACATCTCCATTAGACAGTCCTTTTCCACAAAATTCATCTTGCCTTGTCATGGCTGAAAAACAAAACCAATTTATTAAATATCAGTAGAAGGGAAACAATGAAGTTCAGTGTTTGGAATACAGCAAGAGAAAACATTTTGAAGTACAGCTGATTAAAACCTTCTCTTAAAGACAGGAATATATTTTTATGCTGAATTTTTTTAAGAAAAATATATTCTGCATGAGTAACTTGGTTTTGAAATGCAGCTGGTTTGCATCATGGGAGTTCATATGCCATTACCTCTTTCTATAGGCCTGGATCCTCGGCTAAACAACATTTAATTTCAACTATTCCATACTTTACCAGCTCTATTATTCGCATCCTGGATACAGCCAAGACAACTTAACCAGAAACAGCAAGGGCGTGAAAAGCCAAAGCATGGTTACAAGACAACAAAAACGTCTCCCTTCTCCTCTCCAAATACAAACAAATACACAGGCAAAAGGAAAATGTGAATGTTTCTGTGGAAATTCTGGCCATGAGAACTTTAATTTATCAAAACCTGCAAACTGCATCTCAAAATTGCTTAGTTTGAAAATATTTGATTAAGTATTTATTAAGCCAATAACTCCCAGAGACGCCGAGTCCTGCAAGCCCCCAATAATTGTTGTGTCAAGTGCAATTGTACAGACTGCTGAAAAAAAAAAATAAAATCAAGCTTCTATTTCTACAAAGTTAAAAATGTATTTAAAATGAAAGACTTTTGTAACCAACACTTGCATATTTTTTATAAGAAAAGGTATTGACTTTTGTGTTATCTATCTGCAAGATGTTTTACAAAGTGAACCCACCTCAATTATCATTTATAGTCAAACAAAATGCATTATAGAAGTGGAATCACTGGTTGCAAGGATGAATTAATGGCAAATACAAAATGCAAACAGCACATTTTAACAAATCCATGCTGTAAAAGAACACAGAGATCAGGCACATAGCAGAACGGGCAGAGCCAGGAAAAGATTATAAGATTATCACAGTAGTTCTTCAATGGAAACAAATGGAGAAAGGAATTGAGACCAGTGGAAGACCTGGAGGCCTAAAGCAGGATCTAAGTGGAATTTAGATGTTTGGGTGTAAAGCAGAAATCATGAGAATTACTGCTCAGCCCTCACCTCACTTTGGTATCTTTTGGCAGCTCCATTGGCATTGGGTGTTGGCCTGGGCTCATATACACCTGGGCTCCTACTCACAAGTGTCCTGGTTTTGAGTAGCCACGGTGCTCGCAAGCTCACCTGTGTGATGTCACCAACATCCAGCAACCACTCTACAGCTTTGGGGCAAGGTGTCCTCTCCTCAGCCCTTCCCAGACGGAAAGAGATGGGTCCCAAAGTCCTCTAGGATCAAGAGCTGTATGACACATACAGATGCCCTGGAGACCAGAGGAGAGCTTGGAAGCAGTTTTTAGAGAGAAGATGACATTATTTTCTCAAGATTTTACTGAGGGACAAAATTTATCTTCCTACGTCTGCTACTGTAGTTAGAAGTGGATTGAGATCCTAACCTTAGGCAGCCATTTACTCTCTTCTGTCTCCCCTTCAGTTCCACACAAATGCTTGCTACCTCCTTGACATTCAAGTGTTCAGCGTTTTTACAGAATGCAAAGAAAATAACTTCTGAACTGAAAACAGGTCTTACATATCTGGGCCAAAATCAGAGCAGAGCAATTTGATGTAACTCCAAATGCTGCATGGGATGCTGCAATGTTGTTATGCCTTACTCCCTCTTAAAATCATTGCCTCTTTATTTTTTTAATTAAATAAAAAGTAAGCACATTTTATTTTAAGCACTTTTAAGTAAGCACAAGAGATGAAACTGTTCCCCAGTCAGTTGTAATATAAAGCCTGTTCAAGCAGTTGTTCTGATACTATTTCCCTCTCTGTAAAAGAATTTGAAATCAAAGGTGCTTAAGAGATGGAGTTCTGTTTTTCCTGATGTTCTTCAGGCTGCTCTTGCCTATGCAATAAATACTCCGTCTACTCTGGTTTCAGCTGACTCTGACTTCTGTGTGAATTTATGCATCGACGAAGTGAATAAATTAGATGTGAGCTGAGATGATGGAATGTAAGAGAAATTATTTTCTTTCCTTTATAACTCCCATAGATTCATTCTAATGCCATAGTTATTGTTTTTAAAAATAAACACGGAAGACTACCAGTCAACTCGCTAGCTCTATGATACCTAGAGAACTGAAATCAGAGCCAGGCTCCTGCACAAGTTAAAGAGACATAGGTGTTTCTTCTCCTTTCATGTGAATCACAGAAAAATGGAGTGGTTCTAAGTCCTGTAAGAGAGGCCCTGCACAAATCCCTGACCATTTCTGTGCAACGTGCTCACAATCCAGGTCCCCATCTCTTCTCCCTCTCCCCAGCTACTCCCAAATCCTTTTAAATGGCCTCTCTTTGAAAATGATCAAACTGCCCTCCAGATTTTCTTCAGTTTTCCCAAATTCTTTTCCATTGCTTGTCTCCATCTTCTCTATCAAAAGTATGTTTTTTATTAAAATAGCCTGTGCTCTATAGTGGTCAATTCTCAGGCCTGTGCTAAACACAAAGACCTTTCTGTCTCTATCTACCAGGTTTGTATTATAACAAAGTGGAAATCTGCATGGTGCCCCACCGTTTGCACAGTTCTAGCCTCTAAATGTAAAAGGAACTGTGACATTTTTAGAAGCAATTAAGTAATGGACATAAGTTTGTAAATCTTATTAATTACTAAGGATCAATGCAGCACAAAAGAAAGATGGTTCAATGAAGACTTCTCATGTCTGCTGATATTGCTCCGTGGCCTCAGGCAAGACACAGGCTAGTTCCTGAAATGTCTATAAATGGCCCACTGACTTCAACCAGGCTGAGTGCCAGGGAGCAGCAAAACCAGGGCTGCTCCATGAGGGAGAACGAGCCAGGAGCCGAGGGTGACACAACGCACGCCCTCACTGACAGGGCACTGTCCCACAGCATCTGAGCAGGGCCAAGGTGGTGAGAGGTACATCCATAAGGTGCAATGGTGGGTCAGGTCCAGGCCTGCAGAGCAAGCTCCAGCAGCAGACCAGTCTGGAGACAAGCTACCAACACCGTAGGATTGGGGTTCATCCAGGGAGTGCAGTCAGTGCCAGGAGAGCAGGAGACAGGGCTGGGCTGAGAACGCCTACAAAATAGCTCAGACAAGCGTTGGACACCTGAGCCCAAGCTTAAGCAGAGCTCGACCATAGCAGAGTGTGGGCAGAGGTCCAACGTGAGGCTGTTCAGGGCAATTAAAGCCTGTTAGTGCACTCAAAACCCTGACATTAAGTGTCAAAAGACTTTGAGGACCCAGATCTTAGCTTCTCTGTGCACTGAGCAGGGTCCATGCAATGGATGAATACCATGTGTGCTGCCTTGCAGAACCAGCCTTGCTCACAAAGCTTACAAAGAAGAATTATATCATCTTCCTTGCAGGGGAATTCTGTGCCACCTGAAGAGTCCTGAAATCTCAAATTTCAGGAAATATGGGATTCAGGACATCCAGGATGTCCATGCAGTTCTACTTCAGCACAGAGGGACTAGTTGGGAGTAAAGAAAAAAATCCCAACCCCTAAATCACAGAAGTTTCTTACTCAGCAGAGCTATTCTCTGTGCAGTTACACCTCCTGATTTGAGGAGTTTGTGCTGGTTTCTGCTTTCAGACACATTCCCCAGTGCAACCAGAATTTGTCCAGCCTAAGAAACCACTAGCACTAAGTTCTCACAGAGACTGAGGAAGTGGCTGGAAGCTACAAGACATGAATTACTACGACAAATGCCAAGCTTTGACTTCTCCTAAGGAGATTCAAAAATTGAAGGCTGATGAGGTTGACCCCCCCTAGACTTTGAGAGAAGTCTCCCTGGTACCCATGTTAGTGGGCTGTCCACTGGTACAATGGTCCTCCTTTTCCACGTACCCCACATTCAAGTATCCAAATGTTTTACCTCTTTTTTTTTTTTTTTTCCTTTTTAAAAAGATTTCTTCCCAAACACAAGCAGCTGACTCTCCTCTGCCTGTTTTGGAGGTGCTGCCCCTGAGATGAACTGTAGAGCCACGGGCACATTAATTTATCATACACCTTTCACTACTGATCATTTGTTGCCTATCCCATTTTCCCAGGGACTTACTTTAACTCCAAAATTGATGGTGAAATAAATAGACAAATAAATCAGCCAGCCAGAAATACCTCCCTTCTATTGCCTGATGCTCTAAGATATGCTGGTTTCCTCCTCACCTCCAAATTTAGTCTTGACTGGTGGGCAGCTCACATAATATTCAATCTCCATGCCTCTTTCAAGTTATCCATATATAAAACTAGCATGACAAAAAAGCAACCTGCTGGCCCTGGAAAACTGTAGTGCTATTAGAAAGAGCTTTTATAGTTTCAAGGCTTTTCACCACAGCCTTCTAGCACACCAGGGTGTGGATACACAACTTCGTAGCAAAAATAACTGAGGTTTTTCAGCACAACAGCTCTCAGCGTGGTGTTCTGGATCACAGGCCTGCTGGGAGCTCCAAGAAAGACTACAGGGGAGTTGTAAAAGGAGCCCTAAAAATTGTCATCAGCTGCTCCTAACATGTTATTAGTGCTGCTACAGATAGTGACAATAGTGCCCCACTGTGCTGAACGGTGCTTTTTCAGTACCAATAAAATCTGGACACAGGGTCAGAACAGAGATCTACTGAGCATTGTCCAGTCAGCCATTGATTTTCTTTTTGGAACTAATATATGTTTGACATAGCATTTCTGGTAGTAAAACAGAACCTGGCAGACCAAAAAATGATGAGCAAGGACAGAAATTTGAAGTGGCACGATGAGGCCAATAAACCTTCATTACAAGCTCATTCAACAGAGGAAAACACCAAATGAGAACTGACATTAAAAATGAGACAAATCTTCAGCCAGCACAAGTCAACACAACTCCATTCAGGTCAGACAACTTACACTGATTTACATTAGATGAGCATCTGGCCTCATACACCTTATGATTCAATACAGAATTAGCTTTCACGGGCGTGACCTCATAACTCTGGGATCACCCTTGTAGAGCTGATGTCAAAATACAGTCTGTCACAGAAGCCCAAAAATCCCACTACCTGCTTAGAAATAGGAAGCAACATAATTTCATGCCTTGACTACAAGTGGCTGGATCCACACTAAAAGCGCTCAGTAAATCCGTGGCAGGCAGCCTGACGGGCAGAGAAAGAGCAGGAGCTGTAGCTCCTCGGGGGCTGTTCCCAGGCTGTGAATACAGCTTGCTGGAGACCCCAACCCCTGCTAGAAACAAGCTGTCAGAAGGAAAAGACCAGATATGTTTGTGCAGATGGCTCCCGTCAATCAGTTGTTAGTTTATTCCTGATGATGTCCATTCAGAATTACTCCAGCTGCAGAAACTTTTCATCCAAAGACAAAAAAAGACACCAGCCCTATTCAAAAGGAGCACTGTACTGAGTCCTTTTTAAAAGGAATAACTCTTAAGAAAATAATTCAGGAAACAGTTCACACAGCAAAGGTGACTGGCTAGTAAGATGAGACAAAAAATTACATAGCCTTGAGGATGAAGTGTGTATGTATTGTATCACATAATGGAAAACTTCCTTAGGAATAACAAGAACATAACTTCTCTAGCTAGTCATAAAGTCAGTGATGTAATTTTGCAATCCAGTAGAGGGCAAACTTAGCTTATATATTCTCAAAGTGTTCTTAAGACGGTCAACAGCAGATGTTCAGACATGTTTATCTTTCATTTGATAACCTATAAAGATATGTAGCAACCAACAGCACCGGAATTTATAAGATGAAACAGCATCAATCATACCTATCATTCAGTGGCTCTTCAGTCAAATCAATATTTAATACAAAATCAACAAACTGACAAGGAACAATATACATTTTGAATATTGTCCCATTAATTTCAATATTTATCAGTAATTACACACCTATTTACTAGAGGTTGCCCACATATATAACAGAGAAATTAAGAACTCACCTCCTCGCTCTTAATAATACATATCAGCATACCTGCTTCAAGCAGTTTGGCTTTCACTTAACTGTTGCCTAAAAATTAAGCATCCACCTGAAATGTGGCGTTCTGGGTTATATGAAGGAACACAAGCATTTTTGGAGAACGTTTTTTTGAAGAACTTCTTGCCTCCAGCACAAAATCACGCTTCTGTTATTGGCCGCATGCAGTGACCACAAACTTCCCAGCAAAAGCTTACACGGTCCTGGTGAGATGAGTTGAATAGACCATTTTTTTGCTTATAAAAGACTGTTTCACCTGTGTGCCCTGTTCCTCTCACAGAACTAATGGCTCACAGCCAACAGGTGGAGTTCAAATCCAGCTGAAACAACTCTCTATAGGATGAACAGCAAAATTAGCACCCAGTGGTGGTGTGTATTCCTGTTGGAAACCTGAAGGAGACTGATAAGCAACACCCCTTCCCCACAACATGCTTATCCCAACAAAAGGTGTGGGTACATCACCACTCAGTGACTGAAGAAAGAGGTTCTGCTCACTCTTTCCATCACCCAATACTCTTACCAGTATGAGATATGAAGGCCAAGTGGCAACTAACAATTCCTTACACAGGGACTTTTTATGATGGTAAAACCAAAGGAACCAGAGCTGCACTGCAGAAGGTACCATCCATATGTGATAGCGGCTCCAGGGAGTGTCAGCTGAACTTATTCCCAAGAAAGTCCCACGGCTCAAGAGACTTGACTTGTACTTACAAATCTTCCACTGGCTTGATGGGTAATCTTGAGCAAAAGACCTTCATCATTACTAAAATGAGGCAGAACGACAGCCTGTATGAAGTGCTTGGGTAAAAAGCACCATCATGTCTGAATTCTGAAAAAATACCACTATTACTGTGAGCAGTCTTGCTCATTAGTCTCCATCTTGCAAAAAGCCGAGCAACCTGACTTAGACCAGCCAAGCACTTATGCACATGCTTTGGCCTACTGTGAGTATTCCTATGCTAAAAGTTCAGCACATTGTTAAACACCCTCCTGGATCTGAGCCATCATGCTCAGTAGCACCCAGATTTCTATTGGCTCTTCAGAAACCATCAATGATATCCTCTCTCAGAAGACCCTTGGTTCCTCTAAGGCCTTTAGGGAGCCAACAATGGGATACACACGTGTACGTCCAACCCAAACCATTCTATGATTCTATGTAAAGCACACATATAAACATGCACACACACTATTGAATCGTAGAATGGTTTAGGTTGGAAGGGACCTTAAAGGTCATCTAGTTCCAACGCTCCTGTCATGGGCAGGGACACTTCTCACTAGACCAGGTTGCTCAAAGCCCCATCCAGCCTGGCCTTGAACACCTCCAGGGATGGGGCATCCACAGCTTC
>JAOXNO010000013.1:7546998-7566938 GCA_028565335.1 Limnodromus scolopaceus | reverse complement strand
AGCTTCTCTGGGCAACCTGTTCCAGTGTCTCACCATCCTCACAGTAAAGAATTTCTTCTTGATATCTAATCTAAATCTACTCTCTTCCAGTCTGAGGCCATTACCCCTTGTCCTATCACTAACTTGATGCTCAAGTAAACTCCCCTAGAGCACAGCCAATGAGGCTCATGTAGGGAAGACCACCTGAAGAGCTCATTTCTGCAAGAACAAACCCCACACAACCAGTTTCAGCTGTGATGCTCTTTCAATAAACGCGTCTCATATTCTGCCCAGCTGATGCCCCTCCTAATCTAAATGAGCCATGTGCCTTTAATTAACCTCTCACATCATTGATCTTGCTGGGGACACCAGCCTGTCTGAATCTACCATTTAATCCATCAGTACCTTAAAATAACACCACTAAGAATTATGTTCTCCTCCTTTCCCCCAGCTATCAGCAGCTGCCTTGCCTGGTATCTCCCACAAAACAGATGCTTTCCCCTAAAGATGGCTGGAATAAGCATTAAAAATAAGAAAGGGAGACACAAAGGAAAGAAAGAGACAAAGAAACGTAAGCAGCACACATATTGTGCTGATTGAAGTCAGTTTCCCTTCTCAGAGAAGGAAAAAGCTGCTGCAGGGCTCAGAATCAGCCCAGTTTTCTTTTTTGCCCTTTCAGTGTTAAGTCTAGCTGAGAAGAAACGCCTAATGAGAAAGTTAACCTCCTAGAAACAGACATGGCCCAATATCTACCTATCTTCTATCCATTTTGAAAATATGTAAAATAGAGTCAACTCCACCATCCCAGAAGAAATGCTGCAGCAGAGCAGTAGCTACACAGTAACAGCAAGGTGCTTCAGGTTTCAGTTTTATTCCCCCAGTGGTATCTACAACCTCTTACAGCCCCTGTTGATACAGAAGTTAAGGTTATAATCTACTTTTCCATAAAAAGCCTCAAGTCTGGCCTCTGCTGCCTGCTCCCCCCTCTTATAGTCACAGATGCTTCCCTGCATTTTGGATTTTCCAGTGCCTCACCCTTCATCATGGGTGAGTTTTCTGCAGAATGAAGGAACTCAAAAATACTATTTTTACACATTTTACATATAGAAGTAAGGCTTCAGTCTTATTTCACCGCATGTAGACAGATTACAAAAGATGTGGCTTTAGGGGAGGTGCTATATTAAGTACTGAGCCACTGGTGAATGCTGATCACAGGTGGCACGATTAAAGGACCAAGAAAAGGTCCTGTGTAAGCAGAGCAGCAGACACTATCAGTCAAATATCCTCATGGGTCTGCGGAGGTCTTGTGCCATTCCTGCAGGACATGGTGGAACCTGACCAGTTTATAGCAGAAGCAACATCAGGAAGGAGCAAAAGTCCTCATAGCCAGAAAATGGACCAATGGTCATATCCAGTACAGCCAACAGTATGTTTCTCATGAAGAAAATTGAATTCCTCTAGTAATATGAACTCCTAGAGGTGCTAGCTATTAAATACTGCTAGTGGCTGGGCTTCATGCAACGTCAAAGAGAATAATATTTTTGGTTTCATATATCCACTGAAAAAACTCAAAATTTATATGGGGTTTGCACAACTTAACATAGTTTCTTATGAAGCAGAAGTTAGCTATTTTTCTTTTTAAAATTGCATTTGCTTAATCTTTCCTGTGCCTCAAACCATTCTAGACAACCATCTCAACCCTTTTCTATTTTTCTCTATTATTTTACGTACATAAGAAATTTTTGTTGCTGTAAAAACCATGGTTAGGGGAGCTAATACTGAGGAATCAGAAACTCATTTTAATATTAGACTCAGCTAGCAAAGGTCCTAATTTAGTAACATCTGAGCAGTTCTCAGGGGGGTCACGTGGAAGTTCTCCATGAAGACCACCAGCCACGTAAATCACTGCAGACTTCTCTGTTGATCTCAACAGAAAAGCTTACCTACCCATGGATGTTAAGTTGGCCTATCTCTTGTAAAGTGGCTCCTCATCAGGCACCACAAACCAAAGAACATCAAAGAACCAAAGTTTCTTCTAGGGATGTCTGTTTTACTTACAATACTGGGTGAAATGAAATGGTCATCACAGTACCAACTTCTCAAGCTGTAAGTATTATGCTAGAAATTAAGGAAAGTACAATTTGGGAATGGAGGAAGGGATGATGGGAGCCTCTTCCTTAGGAGCTGAGACGTGCAGCCCTAACACACAATATTTACAGTCACTTTTCAAAGGTGACTTTTCCAGTATTAAGGGGCTGGGGATATTTCATTGCCAAAGATCTTAACATTTTAATACATTTATTTCATTTATGTACTTCAGAGACACACATGACAGCATGATGCTTTCCAAGAAGGCAAGCACAAGATGAATAAGACAGCTATTATAGTGAACTCTGGCTGTGAATTTAATTCTTCTGTTTGACACAGGCACACTTGCTGAAGAGTCTGTGCCAGTGATGCATGTTTAAGCAGGGCACTAAATCAATATTTACCATAATTTTGAAAGATGTCTGTTTTGCCAATTGACAGGGTCAACAGGAAGGACACAGATGCCAACAAAAAATTAGGCTTATTTTACTGTCTATTTCAAGGTAATACAAAAATAACGTAATGCATTTAATTAAAACAATAGGCTAACTATACTCTAGTTTTAAGCAGCAAAGAGAATAAGCAGGGTAATGCACCTGTGAGTGTAAAAGAAAACAAGCTAATGCACCTAATCATTACTACATAAGTTTAACTATAGTGATTAAGAAAGTTACATCACCAGTTGCCCTAATACTTTATCATCATCCAAATCCACAGTCACTGGGGAGCCCCAGTTGCAGCAAGGATTTGGAGAGCCTTTCCTGGCAATTGGGAGGTCCTATGCAGTGCATCCACTCATAGGTGAGGTCTCCAAAGTTGATGCAAGAGGATCATCCAATAATAAAATGAAAATCTGGGGAAGCCATATTCCCCATGTAGCATAAGAAATATGGAGAAAGGGCTCACTGCAAGTTTGTTCCTGGAATTAGGGATTTCTGAACTAGAAAGAAAAATTGACCATCTAAATTTCTCACCAAACCTCTAAAGGAAAAAAAATAAAAGCCCATCACAATACAGGAAAGTTCCAGGTCAATAATGCCAAAGCATTTTAATTAAATATTAAATATAAATAGAAATGCAATGAACAGCAATATGAGCAGTGCTTTGACTGACAGTATGACAACTGAAACAAAATGAATCAAAACAGTGAAGCACAAATGAAATATTTCATATATTTAAATGAAACAAAGCTGACACGATTCATTTACATTCATTCTCCATTTAAAATCATATCAAAGCTGAAACCAATTTGTTCCTGCAAAATGTGTCTACTTTGATTAAGCTGCATTTCTTGATGATAGTTAAATTTGAAATGTTTTTTTGATCATCTCTAATTGAGAGACCTCTTAAAGTCTAGAAACTGCTCAAAACAGAAAGAAAGTATTTTAGATGAGAAAAAGAGATCTGAGTAGATGCTGGCTATGTGAAATGGCCATTTGATGATGGCATGTGTCAGGAATATGAAGAGAGAAAGGTATAACACATGATTTCAGAAATGTTTCTGAAATACCATATATGCCTTCTTATTAGCTCCTACACATTAAAGGATCTTCCACAGCTGAAGCATCAGGTTTAAAGTCCCTTTTAAAGTTCTACTTCACCAGTGAGGCCCATAAATGTCACATTTCTTAGTATAAAGAGAAGAGCATGTGGAGAGTTTGTGTAACTGAATTAATAAATATGTGCTAACACCTTTTCTGCATCTCCTGAAGCGCCTCAGCTGTGTTGATCTTTTAGGCTATGACGCTTCAAAGGCTTTCACAGTTGCTTAACCTGAAGCAGATGAACATGTATTTCTAAATGTTACATATATTTTTAAAAGAAATGTATTTTTTTAAAGTGAAATAGATACCTAAATCTAAGCAGTACTGAAGCGCCAGAATATAAACTCCCTGAAACTGTTTTCATATGCATCTCATACACCACTGTCAACATTTTTGGTTCTTTCCCTAAAACAAACACAACATGATAACTAAAATAATAAATAACGAAGCTTTCAGGACATATATTTTTGGGAGCAAGTGAAAGCATGAAAGAGAACTAGATCTGTTTGACAAAAGATGAAGCCAGTCTCCGGGCTTCGATTTACTCAAGGGACCAAAGTCACCTCCATGCCCCGTGTGACCCTTTGCTGGCACGCCACATGTCTCAAGCTACGTGAAACATCTTTTTCAGGGCTTCTCAATGCTTTTTGAGCAGAGGGAAGTGCTCAGGCCACCAAGCTGTGCACTGGGACAGGAGGAAACCTGCGGTGTTAGATGTAATGAAATGGCATGCTGCAAACCTACATAGCAGCTCCTTCTCTAGCACATAATTGCATATGAAGAAGGGACAGAAAGGGGAAACATCTTTTCAAGGAGTCTGCACAGGTTCCCCCACTTTCCCCTTTGTGTCCACCCCAGACATCCTAAAAAGAAACCAATGGTCTGAAAAAAGCACCCAAGAGAAGATAACATCAGCCACAAATGGCAAAAAAAAACCCAACAGGGAGGGGACGTGTAAACTTTCTAGAGCATGAAACGGATTTTCTTTCATGTTTGAGATAAGCTCAGAATTTTATAAATGCTACCAAAAATAAGAAATAGTGCCACCTCACCTACTGCAGGTATCATTTCCGTTTCTGATGCATATTTGATGCAGATTATTTTTCCTTTATTGAACCTTGAATAGAGATGACTACTATTCTTACCAATTATTCATATTTGTTGCGATACACATAGAGGCGAAACAAATTTAAACAAGACCAGGTGCTGAGGAGAACAATGAGGACGATCACACGAACACAAGTGCCTGTGTTACGGGAGGAGACAAGCTTGTCTTGTTCAGCCTAGTAAAACAAAACCTCAGAGGGGATATGAATGTTGTCTATAAATACATCAAGGAATACAAGAAGAGAGGAAGGAGAGCTATTTAAGCTAAAGGACAACATTGGCACAAGAACAAATGGATATAAACTGGCCATGAATAAATTGAGGCTGAAAATTAGAAGAACGTTTCAAAGCAACAGAGAAGTGAGGCTCTTGAAAAATTTCCCAGTGGGAGTAATGGTAGCAAATGACCTAATTTGTTCTAAGATGGATCAGTTAATTAGTTTATGAAAGGGTTTAGCTGACAGAGGCTGGCTATGGCAGGGGGCTGGCCTCAACCCCAGATGTCCTTTACAGCCCCACATACATAGGCAATTTGAGGCGTTAATTCAGTTCCTTATTGAATGGTATATCATCATGGCTTCTAAATCCAAAATGATTTATTTTTTCCTGAGTGATTTCATTATGCTGTGCCACTGACGTGCGTGTTACTGTCCAAGTACCAGTAAAAGGTCTCTGCATGGAGGAATTATATTTTAAGACACACTCAACAGAGCTCATTAGCACAAGCAAAGTGGTGTGGTGCTAAGATGCTTAGTGTACGAAAAATGGAGGTGAAAGACAAAGGTAAGCCAAGGCAAGAGCACCAACCTTATGAAAGTGCACAGCCTTTTTTGAGGGATGCAAACCATGGCATTTCCTTACAACTCTTAATCTTAACATTTCCTTCTTCATTTTTTTATACACCAAGCATTGAGTGTTTCAATGAGATTTAAGCATAATTGTGAAGTATGGGGATTCATAAATTTCTGAGTGAAGGAGACAGACATAAGTGGCACTCTGGAGGACAGGAGCTGTTCTTGGTTACTCATTTCTGGCTGTCCTTCACTTCCAGCTACCTGAGAAGGCAGCTCTCTTTCTGTCTCTCACTTTGATGACATCTTTTCTTGGTACCCAGTCATACCCTGTGGCTGCACTATCCTTTGCCTCAATGAGTGCTGATGCCTTTGGGAAGTGTACATAGAAGAGCACAACTACATCTATTCTCTGAACTTCCCATCCTACAGATTAATGGATTTTCTTGTAACTTTTTTTTTGTTTTGTATTTTAAGGAATGGAAACACACTTTGGTCACTTGAATGACTACTTTACAAAAATGTGAGCATGGTGAACTGATGACTAATGTCTAATTTCCCAGACCATTTTCCAATGCAAAGCATTATATGAGGCAGGCAGGTTTGCTGAGAAATCTTGGAGAAAGACTGTTCTTTTACATGTTCTGAAATGCCCAACACAGCCCTTCCCTTGGGGTGCAGCCTCTCCCTGTTTTCAGGGTTTGGGGGAGAAGGCTGGGGGGTTTTGTTGGGTTTTTATTTTTATTGGGTTTGTTTGGTTTGGTTTTTTTAAAGGTAAGTCCGTCTCAGAGGGAATTGAAAATGTACCTTGTGTGACTTAAGGGACTACCAAAAAATCTTGTCAACAGATGTGGCGTTTAAGGGCAGAAGATAATTGCACTCAATAAACTGGGTTATTCTGGGGTAAGGATGGTCTCTTGTCTAAATGTCACTCTGGTACTTACTTTTGGCTTTGAAAAGTGTAAACGTATAATTGAAAACTCCCTGCAATATTGTGTTTTCTGTGGGAAGCATTTATATAGTGGTTTTTGCTGTGAGGTTTTTTTTAATGTGGATCACTTGACAGTGAACCTCACTGTTTCTGGGTGAATTGTGAAATAGCAGGTTCTTTCCTTAAGAGATATATGTGAAGGATATCATCTTTCTCTCAGTCAACTGCCCGCACATAATGCCCAACTAACTAAAAAGACAACCATCAGCTTTAAAAGCACCATTGAACATCCTGCATGGATCATTTGGAGGATCACCCCATCATGATGTCAGCCCAGGACATTTTGTGCCTACTGAGCTATAAGTACGAAGGCAGTCTGGAGACAAAGCCTGAAGAACAGGACATCAAAACTCATTGCCGTTTCTTTGTGTGCCTCTTAGTGTCCACTAGTCAGCAGCAATCCTGCCAACCTTTCCTCAGGCACTCAACTCCCCAGCATCCAGTTCATGCATCAAGCGCAACATTGTCTTCTGCATTAACCCCCATGACACACAAAGTTACACAAAATACATGGCTTAGAAGTGCTTGTTTTGTTACCAGTTTGCCTAGTTATGTCTATGCAAAAAGATGAAATAATCCACTGAATGGCCACCTGTCCAGAGGCCAAGCAGAATAGTTACATCCATCCAGCTGAAGTCCCTTGCTCCTCCAAAACAGGGAACATACGCTGACAGCCCACTGGGAAAGGTCTTTAGCCTCTGCTATGGCTGGAGCTGTGCCCGGACACTTCTGGGGACAGTGACAGATGAAAACTGTGCCAGCAACTCTGCTAACAGACTAACAGCATGGACAGCCATGAGCAGCTGTCAGGCCCTGCCCTGGCCCTCTTTAGTTCACTAGCACAGACAGACTCAATACATCAGACATTTCGGAGGGAAGAAGACATACAGTGCTTTTGTAACTGAATATCATACCTTTTTTTTTTTGGTTAGAAAATCCCTCAGAAGACTGTATGGGGAAAACATCGGTCTTAATCCAACCCCCTTTAAGAACAACAGAAAGAGACTCACAACAGCTTCTGCTGGTTTGTGGTAGGCTCTGCGGACTCAGGATGGGAGAGAAATAAAATCCATGGATTAGAATCTAGTTAAAAATAAATCAGTAAGAATACATGGTACTTTTCAACATAGTAAGGATAGGAAGAGATTTTTCCTAAGAGGTCCCTTCCAACTCTGACAATTCCGTGATTTGGTGATTCCGTGATCTCTGTTTACAGATTTTGGGGGTAATATGTTATCAGAAGTGGCAACAATTGCAAGCAAGAGAACTAGCCGTAGTAAAGCTAGGAAGCTCTGGAAGAAACTGTAATTACATGTTAACAAGGCAAGTGACAGGATGATTAGATCAAATCTGGTATTTTGTCAAATGATCAGTATGTATGAGACAAAATTTGACAAAATTATGTAACTTTGTGTATTTCGATTTGGGTGCCAAGCTAACACAGCAAGTAAAAATAAGCACATATAAAAAGCATTAACCATAAAGGACAGGTCATCAATTACTGTAAATTGCTCCTAAAGCCAGTAGACCTAAATTAATTTAGGTTACTTTGGCTACAGTGTTGTGACAGGAGTGATGCCAAAAAATCTGAAAGCAATCATGGATGAATTTGAATTCCTGTAGCATTAAAGGGCACTTACAAAACAAGATTGCTCCACAGAGGGAAGAATTACTGATAGTCTAATCTATGAAAAACCATACAATATTGGCGTATTCAACCCCCTGAAAAAATAAATTACAGGGCTAGCACTGTATGTAAAAGGTTCTGCAAATAGTTTAAGCTCCTGAGTCTGCATAGATGTGGACCATATGCTATTGGAATACAAAAATACTGATCTGGTCCTCTCACTGTAAGCTAAGGACAAGTTTTACTGAGGACACAACTTTTGAGATGGACAAATGAACTAAAGAGACAAAGTTTCCTGAACTAGGCAGCACCTGCTTCACCTATAAGCACATAAATTGATCAAATAATAGTAAGAAAGGCATAAGGAACAAATTCTTGATTCTGTAGGTGAATGCATTCTGAAACAGCTACACTTAGATAATGCAAAAGCATAAGCTGTTTTTTCACTTATTTTCAAGTAACACAGTGACTGGTGCATGAAATGAATGAAGCTGAGTTGTTACACTAGGAGCTATCACCTGACTTACAAGTTCAACAATACTGGGAGACAAAAGACATCAAAACTGGAGATGGAAACTTAGATAAGAAATAGGAAAAAATATGAAAAACCAATTATGGAAATTTTAAGGTCCAAAGCAAAAAAATTAAAGGTTCTTTTTAATCCAAATGCTTAGACAGTCTTTGATGCTTTGGTGGATGACAGTCAGATATTTCCCTGATGTAATTTACAATATTTCTTTTTTCCTGGAAGACAGTGGGAAGGTAATGTCCTGAAATACAAGTCAAAGGAAAAGTTTTCTGCTCACAACACTGAATCTCCCTTTTTTGGCAAAAACCTTTATGAAAGAATCTGGGGTTTCCTTTCATTGGGACCATTCTGTAGTCTCTTGTCCTGTTCTGCTCCTGCTTCTGGGCATGCACTGCACCACCAGCTATGCCCAGATTCCTGTGCCTGCATTCAGCCAATTTGTTTGACTGCTTCCACCTTTTCAGCCCTTCCTAAATGGGGATCCCACTTCGGCCAGCTTGGCTGCAAGACACATACATCGCCTGCAATGTGTTGTGTCACTCCCACAACACAAACACCTCTTTTGAAGGAGGTCCTACACCACCAGCACAGCGGCACAGTGCTATCCAAAGGAAAGAAGAAGGAAGCAGAAAGGTATGAGAAAAGCTGTAGTGAAGAATGGCAAGGTTCACTAAGTTACTGAAGTTTAGCAAGTGTCCTTGCAAAAATGAACCTGGCTTGAATAAAGTCCACAGAAAGCAGCATAAACTACAGCCTGAAGTCCATAATTATAACATTGTCGTGGCTAAGATTAAATATGAAGGCTGATGATGGCATTCATCTCATTTCCTCTGACACCTTAACCTCAGGCATCAATGTCAGATATTGTCAATGGAGAGAAATGGGCATTTCCAGCAGTTTTCATCCAAACGTCTCAGCTGGTAATGAGCAGTCCTTGAGAGGTGTTTCTCTCTTCCTGAATATCATCCCTTCAGTGACTCATTCTCCCACAGAAATTAATTCACGTGGGCCTCAGTTAGGAAAAAGTAATTGCACCCCAAACAAGCAACGAAAATCAGAAAAAACAAGATGCATGTAGTGTTTCATATGTTAACAATGAGCATTTCCGTTAGCCACACAAAAAGCTAATCTTTGTTTTAAGCTTAACTAGTTGCACTTAGCTATTTTAGCATTTCTTAGTTCCACACAGTATTGGAGCAAGATTTAAAAAAATTGGCAACAATAGCAAAATTCTTAATGTACTCTGTGGCCTTTTACCCACTTCTCTCTTTGCTGATAAAATGTCTTTTTGATGCAGAAATTTTCCTTTTTTTTTTTTTAAGATAGCATCGATTTTCTTTTTCTTTTTGCAGTTATACAGGTGGGTTTCTGAGGGAGCTGTTTGCAAAAAACACTAAGATTTCACAGTGTCTGAGATGGCCTTGTTATGTCTTCCTTGAGTCTCCCTATATCTTCCTGGGTCCACAGACTGTACGCTACTCTAAAAATAATTCAAAAGGATTATTTTCTCCTATAAAGTCAAAGTTTTAAGTGATCAAGACTGCCAAAAAAGCAGGATTAATTATCTTAGTTACCTTTACACACATCTTCTGTGTTATTTTTTTCTGCTATGCATGATGATGTATTCCTGCCATTGTAAACTGATTTAAAAGTCAAGGATTACAGCACTTTGTGTAGACAGGACTTTTTTTCCTGCAGTATTTAACTGCAGCTGTTGTCACATCAGTCTTTCTTCAAAGTTTCAGTATCCTCTTCTGTCCATGTTTTTTTCAGTCTGATACGGTTTTGTGGCACCCACTATTTCCTCCGTCTCCTGTAATTTCATGCATCTCATTCAGGTCTCTTCACATTCAGTTCTTTCACTCTTAATAGAAATGAATTTTCCGTAAGCTGTCTTTTTAATATGTATACTGTCATGGCACAAAGCTTACTCATACCTGTAATGCCAGTGTTTCCTGTCTTCCCCCACATTTCTACATTTTTTTCTTCCTCCACAAAACACACTGTTTCAAAGCAATAAAGTAAGTAATGGAAAGTACACAATAGCGGGGCTTTCTTGGAGACAGGAGCTAAAGGTGCTCAATTCCACAGGAAAACATGCTGATTCCCAATCACGTTAACAGAGTTCAGTGCATTAAATATAGCCCCATGTCAGTATTTTACAGATTTGCTGTGCACAATAGACAGTAATGGCTCTATAGAAGCTTGTAGGGCCTTTTATGAGAACTCTCAACATGAGAGAGTCTTTTATTCTTTTTGACAAGTTGATCTTTTAAACTACTCTAGCAAAGGGAAGAATGGAACAAGGCAAAGCTAAAATTTTAGCTTTTGCTCAGCATGTCCAGATCAATGCTAATTAAGACAAACTATAAAAGAGAGACTGCTAGGGATTTCAAGTCTAAATGTAATTATGTGTAATCTAACTATTAAAAACAGATCAGAAAGCTTGATGTTGAGTTTTAATGAATCTCCACTTTCCTCAGACTGTGACATCTGCAGTCGTACACAGAACTATCTGAAAAGCATTCACAACAACCCAAATTTAGACCAAACTCACCTGATTTTGGGTTTTGTTATGACAGCCAATCTATTAGAGAGTTGCATAATCCTTTTGCTGCTCTATATAGGCAGTCAGCGGAGTGAGCAGAGCACAGAAGTGATGTGATTTCAGTAATCCATGTTGCTGAGGAGGCTTACAGCTCCATTCTGAAATAGATGATTTTTTTTTTCCTGGGTATAAAAGCATAATTCTTTTCAAGGTCAGATAAAGTATGCTGCAATAATAGAGGTGGGAAGTACTGAAGGCATTTAGTGTACGATCGAGCTATCAAGCCTGCATTATTTCCGGCAAAGATGGCACATAGCTCCCCAGAGATGGGAAAGTATGTCTGTATTTTTATTATTTTTTTAGGTGTGTCAGAGATTGCTATGAGCCATTGGTAAAATGGTTAGGAAGGAAAACTCAAAATTGCAGACTCTGTTGACAGTTTGCCACAGGCAGAAGACTGCCTTCTATTGACAAACCTCCCCGAATTTTTCCTTTCTATCTCTCTGGTGGTGGAGAGAGAGGATATTTTTCAGTAGACCAACTGTTAAAATTGGAATAACTGTCGAGTTTTTCCAGGTCTGCCACAGAATCACCAATTTCCCAAAACAAATTTAAGCTACGAACAGCTGTTCAGAATTTAAAGAAATATCTTAATCTGTTAGACCATCTGAGAGAAAGGGCAGCGTGCACCTGTGAGGCAGAAGGGGCTGTTTTGCAGGGGTCAGGGTGCTAAGATGGTTTCTCCTGTGGGAACTGGAGAGGAAGACAGGTAATTCATCAGCAGTGCCACATGGAAGAGTTCCCAAGGAAAACAGAAAGTTTCTGTACCTGAGTTCAGCTAGCTTCCAAATGGAAGGGACAGAGAGAGACCAGAGGTGACATCAGGGCTGCCACTGGAGTGGAGCAGCCTCCCCATGGCACAACCCAGTTGATTTATGCGAGGGGAGGGTGACACTATGGCACTGTGGAAATCCAGAGAGGACTGGGGGGCTCTGTGTGCAACCCTCAAATAAAAGCATCAATCAATGCAAAATATTTTCCTGGAGTGCTGCCACCATCCCTTGGTAGGACAGCAGAACAGCACCATCAGCTATGCTAAACATTGCAGAAGGTCCAGAACTGGGAATAAGAGAAGCAGTACTGGTGCATCCATCACTGCTCCTTCCAGTCTGCCTCCTAATTTGAAGTCAGACTGGGGAATTTATGAAGTCAATGTGGCCAAATCCAAGTTTTCTTCAAGTATATGCTTGAAACCCCACACTCCCAGTCACCGAGCTCCAATCGCACAAACACTTTAAATTTAATGAAACCGTCCAAATGTCAAAATTATAAAGATGACCATGAAAAGTGTATGCTACATAGATTATCAGTGGTTTATAATATTCAGGATTTTTTTTTATCTGTCTATGACAGTTACACCTAAAGGCTATGTCTGGTACAGACAGAGGGTGGGATTTTCAAAAGTACCATTGATGCGACCTGGCTCTTGCCAAAGGCAAACTCACTTCAGTTAACTAATAGTCACAGCCTCACAAATATGTCCCCTTGAGTAATCGTCCTTCCACTGTACCAGGACACAGCATGAGTTAAAAAGCCCTGAGGATTTCTGGGCCTTGAAAGACATGCAATTACCCTGGAGATGAATACAACAACAAATTTACAAATCTTCCTTTTCTTTTTCCTGCTGATTGAAGAAAAGGGCAGCAGAAATGGCTGAGTGGGATGGAAGGAGGTGAAAGATGGAAAAGCATCTTTGCACATAGTTCCTGTTCCTCTTCATCCTGGTTTTTAATCTCTCTAATCTGACCTGTGAATTTCCAGGTCAGGATTTAGTGGGAAACAACCAAGATTGTGGGACAGATGTTTGTTCAGGAGTCCACTGGTACTGGAGCGACACTAGGTCTTGCTCCTCATCTGCACTGAAATTGTGTGGGCTGAAAGAAGCCAGTCATCAGCCAGCATGAAGAAGTCACGCGTGAGTTCCTGCAATATACAAACACCCATGGGAAAGGCTGTCTCTCAAGGGAAATGATCTACAAAATAAAGCTTGAGATTTTCAGGACCATTCGCTCTGGCAGGTGGTTGTGCTCTCTCTTAAGGACCTTGCTACTGCTGGTTACTTCAAATCGGTAGCACCTGATCCAAAGGTTTTCTATAATATGGTTTCAGAATTTGTTCTGGACAGAAGCATAGGAAACGTTTCCAAATAAATTTCCAATGCATCTGAGATCTGTTCTGTAAATTGTTTAGCTGGAATACATAGCACCATCACTAGGATGAAATCTCTCACGTGGCTGTATTTCACAAATACAATCTCTGCCAATACATTTTCTATTAAGCAATAATTTAGTATTAAGCCAGACATTGCCCAAAGTTTTTGTACAAGTTTCATTTTTCCTTTCTTGTTATATAAATCAGAAAATTGTCCCCATAATCATCTGGCTTGAAGCAAGACGATGAGAGAAAATGTCCTGGAGCAGTATCTGAGGTGCCAAGGTCACAGGAAAAAATGTATTCCCATGAACAATAAAGGTAAAGGTTGGTCTTTTGAATTTAGTGTAATGTAAATTCAATTTTAATTGAAATTCAGCAAAATTACTGCACAATTACTCTTGATAGTGTAAATGTCACCAATTATAAACCTAGATGAGGAGTATGAAAAGGAAATTATTTGTTTCCAGAGACATCCAAAGAGGGGGAAACGGGATCAGTCTGACTAGTCCATTTACCCGTATGGTGGTGCAGTTCAGAAACTATTAGTTTTCTTACACTGCAGACATTTTTCATTTTTTTCCAACTACAGCATTAACATTACATTTTACCTGTTGATTTCCTTGTTTTCTTGCATCCTGTATTTGAATCCATCCAAAGTACTTGCAAAAGTCAAAATAGTCACAGTCTGAAACATGCAGAGTAAGAGAATATACTCCTAAATCTTGTGCCAAAGTTACCTACGTTTTTGGGCTTTTTTCACTATTCTTAAAAAAAAAATAAAACAAAAAAAAAAACCAAACCCAAGGGGCATACCCTACAAATGGCATTGTAAAGGGATAAAGCCCACTCCTTGAAAATCCCCTGGAAGCAAGAAAACTTTTCAAAGCCTTCTGCTTGAGGGATGCAGGTTCCTGGATTGGAAACTGTGCTAAAACACGCAGTTCTACCCATATGATTCATTCTCTGCTGCTTTTCACATTTAACATGCATTTTTCAAAAGGAGTTGATTGCATATCTGCTGGTAACCTTCCCAAAATGATATAATCACAATAGTTTTTGAAAAATCATGAAATAAAAGGTCATTTCCCATATCCTCACTTTCCAAACACGCCCCCCCGCCATACACACACGCCTCTGCTCAGTGCCACTGATGCCCAAATCTGCCACTCGAGCCAAGGCTGTCACTTGTTTCAGTATGGAAACTGGCTCAGAGTCCAGCTCCCCCTGGATAAACCAGAGGAAGGAGAATCCCCAGTTCATGACCAGTGTATGCGCACAAGAGGCTCCTGGACTGGCCTCTCCATTGCATGGGATTAGATTATTAAAGGTGACAGGAAGATGCAGTTTTAACTTATGCTCTGGTACTTGTTGCCATGAGTCTCCTAATGCTTCTGCAGGGCTAGTGCCTGCCAAAATATTGTTTGTCAGGATGGATGAAGCCTTAGGGTTTGAGCCTATGGACATTACCTACAGCATGGAGAGGTCAAGGCTGGGAGAAATGCATCTGGAGCAATTCACGTGAGAAAACTGCTCCCACGTTAGCACTGGCTGGGCTGTATCTCAGCACCCACTGGGTCCAGCCTGTGGCTGACCCCACATGCCTTCACACTATGGACTGAGTGATAGCTGTGTTCTAGAAATAGAAACAGAAATAAAGAAATGAAATTAGGATCAGTCCCCTGCAGATGGCTCTGTCACTGTAAAAGCTGCCTGCTCTCAAATTAATGCTTGTTTACAAATAAATTTAGAGCACCATAATAAATTAGCACCATCCCAACAGAAATGAACTCTTCTGAGTGGTTCTTCTCTTCCCAGTGGATAGTGGGAGGAGGAAAATGCTATTTTCCCTTGAAGGCTTTCACAGCAGAAATTCAACAGCAGCACAGTGGAAGTATTGTGGATGGAGTAAATGCTTCCTGGGTGCCAGCATTCAGTCTACACAAAAGACTTGGACAGGATTGATAAGTTTGCAAATACCAACTTGGAGTAGACACAGAGTACTATATCAACCTCTCAAATCTGAAAAAAAAAAAAGGTACAGCCAGATATTAAATCAATAAAGCTGTCAAGCTTAAAGCCTATGCAAAAATGAAGAAAGTAACAAGGCTTGGAGGGGAAAAAAAACCAGTAATAATAATAATAATAAAAGACAAAGCATAATAAAAATGAGAAGCTTTAGCACACTGATGAGGAAGGAGATTTGGAGCTGTTTAAGAGATTAAGGACTTTTACTGTGAGGAAAAAATCCCGAAGCTGTAAGTCCAGCATGCAGTTGAAATGAAGGCAGCAAACAACACGTGTGGTTGCTAGGGGAATATAATATAAATCAAAAGCGCTACTATAATTGCTATACACTGTAAGGAAGTGATAAGACCTCTCTGGGTATATTATACCGAGTCTTGGTTATCACATCAAGGAAAGCTCCCATGCTTTTTCAAAGAATGCAGTGCAGAGCAAAGCAAAGTGAACAGCAAGCCTGCAAAATTTAAATTCTTAACTACAAAAAGAGTTTGGATGAGAAACTCACAAACACCGTAAGACAAAAGCTGACAGACAAGAGCCTGAATATTGGGTATTGTTCATCAAAAAATTCTATTGAGGCTTGTCAGCCCCAAAGTTTGGTTATTTATTCAATGCTTGCCCCTTCCTGAAATCAATGAACTACACGAACAGCTCCTCACCATCCCCATGTCCCCCATCTCTTTGAGGTTACAATAGAAACTGTTTCAAAGTCCTGAATCTGTCCTGGTCAAAAGTAACCCACCTTTGTAGCCCATCCCAATGCATCAGTAAAGATCCCAAGTGAGATCTCATCTTATACAGATCCAGAAGTGAGCCTTGGACTTTGATCCAAGCCTCCTTCCAGCAGAGGCCTCCTGAAATACCTTGGGACAAAGACCTTATTCATACCACGGTTCCCGACTGCAGAAAGGGGCAAGGAGGACCTCCCCACCTTCCAGGAGTAACATGATGATGAATGCATTAAACAAC
Source organism: Limnodromus scolopaceus (assembly GCA_028565335.1). Taxonomy (NCBI): domain Eukaryota; kingdom Metazoa; phylum Chordata; class Aves; order Charadriiformes; family Scolopacidae; genus Limnodromus; species Limnodromus scolopaceus. The sequence continues at coordinate 7,550,529 of JAOXNO010000013.1, read as the reverse complement.
AATGGAAGAACTTAAAAGAATCATTAATTCTCTTGATAACTTGGCAGATTCTGTCTCCCTTGCACCTCAGACATACTCTGATAGGAGTTAGAAATATGCGATGCAAAATATGGAATGGATGCCTCATGCAAAAGTCATAGGACACAGCTTAACTTTCACATGTGTACAAAAAGATAAAGAATGATCCAGTCATCCCACCTGACTTTTGGTGCTTTCATATATCAGGGGGGAAAAATTACTTTTGAGCACGTCCATCAAACCCCACTGACTATAAAGAGAGCCTGCGGGGAACCAGCCTTCTCACTTAAATCTGTCAGTAAGGTTGGATGAACCCAAGCATGTAATTCCCTGTGGCAAAGAGAATCAGGTCTGTGTATCAAGAGTAAAATGCTGCTGCTGTTATCCAAGCTACCCATTGGAAGCGGGAGAGGATCCTACTGTATGGATACAGTGGGGATGGAATCGGGCAGGTGATGACCAAAAATGCTTAAAACGACTCAAGAAATACAGCAGGAACAGGATCCAGGACCTGATAAAGTGCTAGCCAAACTCCAACCAGGCCCAAGGGAAAAGAGAGACACTGTAAAATTCTGGGTAAAAGTCCCTTGTAGCTGGGGAAAAAAAGCCCACAAAGTGAAACAAAACCCCACAAGGAACTCTACCTGGAAAATTCTTTATCAAAATGCCAGAGAATTCACATTTCTCTTTTCTTTTCCAAAAAAAGGAGTAAATATGAGCAAAAGTCTGTGTGTGTATGTGTGAAGTACAACTATGATAGAAGTAATACTGTATATTCAACAGGTATGGGCTCTGACCCGTTGTGCAACGTGTTACATAAATCAGAACAGAAAGAAAGCTCGTGCACTAGAAATTTCAAGCCAAATGCCAGAGAGGAGACAGAACAAAGATATAGAGAGGCAGGCAGGAGAGAAACAGCGAAGGGAGTGAAGGATGGTAAGGAGCAATAATCTGAAGGATGATAAAAGATAATAGTGGAATAGTTTCATTAATGCTTACACAGCTCCTCTCATGCAAAGGAAGAAGTTGCGGAAGTCCTTATTTGAAGATGTATCTAGGTAAATGGCACTCACACGTACAATCATATCTTGTGAGTGTGGCTCAAACTGCTCGTTACCTGTTTTCATTCCTTTTTCTCTTTTAAATCTCATACACATAACCATGGTATTTGAAAGCCACAAAAGGATGCTAAGCCTGGACACAGATATTTTTTTTCTGCCCAACTGCTCCTTACAGAAATGGCTTTCCCTCCATTTCCACTTGTGCTGTCACTGGAGTCATTAGTCAGTGTCAGCTCAGCCTCCCCTGGGTGACCATGAGCCCTGTAGAACTGGGGCTTTGTACAGGGGTCATTTGCCCAGGAAACCCCACCTCTCATAAGCAACTCATTAGACATTGCAAATAACCTGCTCGCTCAAAAAATGAGCAAGACCTGCCAAAACCACCAAAAACTAGACATTTCCCTTTTATCTGCTGGTCCTGAGGGCAGAAGTCACAGGCTGTGTTATGAAAGGTTCATAACCCCATCATGGCACAGACAGTCCTCGCAGCAATAGCTGCCCCTCACCCACAAAGAGCCCAACCTTTTCTTACAGCAGGAATGTCCACAAGTTCAAAGGAAGATGTAGAGACCCCATGCTTCACCATTACATTGTTGTTTCAGGAAGGCAGCATGCTCTAGATGGCAGTTTCTTTGCTAGTAATTTCTTTGCTGGGACACTTTCCAGAAGTCTTAAGCAGGATGCCATATCTTCTTTATTTGTTAGTGACCCGTAGCCCTTAAAATAGTATTACATTGCTGGCTGGGAGTGCAGACAGAAAGAAAAACAAGGGGAAAAAAATTAGCTCCCTGAGCAATGGAGCTACTGAAGTCTGGTCTTCCATGGCTCTGTGTCTCATGGCTAGATTCTCTGATGTCTAACAGTGTATTAACTTCCTTGGCTTGAGCATTCATATTAATCCTCCTTTCTACAGTGCCTCCAGTGTCCCAGTGAGTAAATCCATACAGCAGCCTTTTATATGGTGGAGACACAAAAAGAGTCTCTCTCCTCTATGAAGCCATTGATTTTCATGAAACTTGTCAGGTGTTTCATCAGATGTGGTTGATATTGGCCAGTTGAATCAAAAAACTACTGGGGAGGAGCAGGAGAAGCAAGTGTGCATTCACACACACATTGTGATCACGTAATACCTCATTTCCCCAGGAAACCAGACTAAAGATCTTCCTCTCTGGACATGCCATTGAGCAACCATTTCCACCAGAATGAAATTATTCAGACTATATCAGAGAGACAAGTTCTCAACACGTACCCTGTCCTAACTATGCTCAGTCAATGCAGAACCCACCAGCTCCAGGCCCTGAATTAACATGCAGACCAGCAATACAAAAAACCAGCCTTTTCTGTAGTTTCAATTCATCAGTTCAAGCAGGGATGAGCATACTTTATTTTTCTCCCCAGACAGTTAGAAGCTGCAAAGCAATTTAGCGGCCTATGTTCTTCTAAAAAATTATCATGCTTTTTCTTTCCTGGGTGACTTCTACATGCCCTGCTGACTGGTTTAATGGTACTAAGAGTTATGGAATTATATTGTTTTTATTATGTGCCTTTTTTATTTTTAAATTGCATTTTGATACACAGTGTATCCATTCACGGGTCTTTAAAGAAGCTCTGCCCAAGTGCCTCCAATATCTAAGTAACAGAATGGCTACCTTGAAAATAAACTGAAAAGAAGTCGAGGTGCCTTTGGGATGCCAGTGTTCATTTTCAGTCCTTTCATTTTGCCATTCTCTAAAGATGCCATGAAACTACTTACTGGCTTGTGAGAGTAAGCAAAACACTTCAGGAGAGGTTTTCCTCTGGATTTTAGTCTTAGCTTGGAGCCATGCAGAAAAATCAGGAAATTGCATGATTTTAAGAAAAGATTGTTTTCTTCTCTAAGGCCTCACATCTCCCTGCCCCCTATGCTCCCAGGAGCACTGGGCATGACAGTGGCACTGGTCCCCTGAAAAAGAAAAGGGAAAGGGCTCCGTGTCTCTGTGTCAATAAACCAACCAGTGTCAAGGACCATTTGTGGGCACTAATACTGAGGCTTTTATAAAGTTAAATTGTTAACACAGTCACAGGCACGGTTTTGGCCCTTGCCACATAGTGCTCCCCCAAGCAACTCCTGGGTGCAGTTTGGGAACTAACACAGGTGCTGTCCCATTGCCAAAAAGCAACCAGCATTCTTTTTGGGAGGCTCTGAGAAGTCAGCAATGGAGATGCAGGCAGTTTATGCCAGATGGCTTCAGTGTCTAAGAACCGTCCTAGGCACATTTAATCTACTGCAGTCGAGGCAGCCTGTCAGTCTGAGGGAAGAGAAACGTGCAGGCTGTTCTGCATGGGGACATCACGTACCCTTCTCCTGCTGCCTCTCCATAAGGACCAGGCATTACAGAAGAAACCACATAGAGAAGGAGCAGCAGAGAAGAGATAGAGGGATATACCAGTGATCAATTAACTCAATCCCACT
>JAOXNO010000013.1:7521570-7546898 GCA_028565335.1 Limnodromus scolopaceus | reverse complement strand
CATAGTGCTCCCCCAAGCAACTCCTGGGTGCAGTTTGGGAACTAACACAGGTGCTGTCCCATTGCCAAAAAGCAACCGGCATTCTTTTTGGGAGGCTCTGAGAAGTTAGCAATGGAGATGCAGGCAGTTTATGCCAGATGGTTTCAGTGTCTAAGAACCGTCCTAGGCACACTTAATCTACTGCAGTCGAGGCAGCCTGTCAGTCTGAGGGAAGAGAAACGCGCAGGCTGTTCTGCATGGGGACATCACGTACCCTTCTCCTGCTGCCTCTCCATAAGGACCAGGCATTATAGAAGAAACCACATAGAGAAGGAGCAGCAGAGAAGAGATAGAGGGATATACCAGTGATCAATTAACTCAATCCCACTAACACTCAATCCAAAATCTGTTGCTGGCAGATTATGGGGTAGCAATCTGAAGAGTGCTCTAACATGAGGAGTGCAGCAGGGAAAGGAACAAGTTGTACTGCAGTGGCACAGGACTTCCAGCCATCTGCTGGCACCCAGGTTTCAGGCCACAGCAGATAATTCAGTCTTCTGTTGACAGAGAACCAACGGACTTGGTTCAGAGATCAGAACTCATTTAAGGTGATGGTCATTGTCTTGCCTAACACACTGGAGACTTGAAGCAGGGCCCTGAGCCTTCCTGGTCCATGCCAGAGACCTCAGTTGCACCAGGGCTGACAGCAGCACCCATGTTTCTCGAGACCTCAGCTGAAATTTGTTCTGCATGCTCAGGTGGGCATTTTCCCCTGCAGATCATGGTCAGCTGGAGACAGTCCCCTCCTGGCACACAAAAACCTCCTACCACAATTAGTCAGCTGTATAAGTCCTCCCCTAACAAGCTGTTTCAAGCGTGTACTCCAGAGTACAAGGCACACGCACATCCCCCAAAACAGAGACAGCTTGAATGCTCCAAGCTACATTTTCCTGCCATTTCCAAGTTCAGCAGCCAGAGGCACCAGGGTCATCCCTGCCGTCCATCAGCAAGAGCCCTCAGGATTAAAAAAAAAACAACAGGAAAGCCAGATGGGGCTCTGACTACCCCCTTCCAGACAGGAGCTACTGAGAAGAGCCAGTAATGTCTAAGCAGTGGGAACTGGGGTCTACAAGCCTCCCCCCATCTTCTGCCACTGACCTGCAATGAGACAGTGAGCAGAACACTTTGCCTGTCTGATTCCACATTTCCCATGTTATTTGTTGTTTATTTTGGGGGATGATGAACAGTAGGGATGTTCTCTTAGAGCAGTTTAAAAAGCAACTAGCGCGCATCTCTAATGAAAGGCTCACTGCGATTCAAATGCAAAGTGATAATGTGATAGATATCTTCTCAGATATTTGATTTTTGCCCCTTTCTATTCAGTGCCACTTTTTCCTTTGGTTCATCTCTCATTCTGTTCATTTGCCTTAACCAGAGAGTCCAGTCTGAGGCTAGCTTTGGGAAATGTGCCAGCATTATTTAAAGATTTATCCCTGCTGCAACAAAATCCTTTCATGCTTCTGATTGCTAATTACAAGCAAATACTTTGATAGCTGTAGAAATCAGTTAACTATCCTCCCACCTTTCAAGGCACTGCGTCAAACTTGTCACTACGTATGAATGCACGTCTTAATCCAGTTTGATCACAACCTGGAATGAATAAGCTAAGAATAGGCTGATGCAACTGAGCATATGAAAGTTGAAAACATTTGCTCACTATTTGGGACTCCATTTCTATTTGAATTAATGAGCGCAGTGCTATAAATATCTAATTTCCATGAATTTCAAATAATGTGGGAAGTACATCTGGGATGACAGTGTTGAGAAAGAACCATGTTTGCTTCTGTACTGCAGCAAACCATTTCCATTTCAACTTGAGGCCCCAGCCAAGTCCCTGTGGGAAGTGCAACTTCTTCCTGCCAACACTTGACCCTCCCTGGAGGTTTTTTAGCCAGTGACCAGTTCTGCTGGCAGATATACTACAGAAGCTGGCAAAACCACACAAACTTTAACCTGCTTAATTAACTTTTTTAGAAATACTATTTAAATGAACAAGTAAAAAGAATAGAATTGAGCCAATAAGCCAAATTCCCATTGCTGTTAGAAGATACTAAAGCTTCATTGTAAGAAAATATACTTCCATGATTTAACTTTGCACATGCAATTGAAGGATATATATTAGGATGCCTGTCTTTTGTCTGGAATATATAATCTCTCCAAATGTTACTATGAATGTGCTGGCTTCTACAGTGGTTTTTTGTTTATCTGACAGCACATTCAGCTCCCTGAGAGCAGGATTTGCATCTTGAGTTTGAATATGCCTCTGTCACAAACCTACAGCTTTCCATCACAGGCAATAAACATATTTATATTATGTAATTTCATTTTTTCTTGAATCTTGTTTTGTGCAATGCTTTGTTTGCTCCAGAGAGATATGCATGGCTACATAAGTGTTAAAACTGTTCTCCTAGAAATGAAAATCAGTGCTCAGGAATTCTGTTCAGACCAAGAGCTGAAACTGGAGATGGATGGAGAGATATTAAGTCTCAAAACAGCAGTTCCTCTTGTTGTTGTTGTTGTTGTGAATTTTTTTTTTTTTTAAAAAAAAGCAGACAACTGCCTCATTCCTCAGTCACAGCAGGTTTAGGATCCATATGTTCTTCAACAAGATCTGGCAGAAGATTTCCACTGGAACAGATTTCCACCAGGAAAAGCCAGATTGAGGAAACCAGCTCTGTTTACTCAATCATACCAATTTTGACAAAATTTTTGAGGAAAGATGAATTCTCTTTTTTAATCAGCTCCAGTCTCAGCAGTTGACTCATGGACCAAAAAAAAAAAAAAAGTGCAGAATTGAACCCTCATTCTTTATAGATTTTTACGTATTCTGGCTCCTTTTGTAAAAAACTTGAATGAGCAGAAATTGGCTGGATCCAATTACATCATTAATCACTTCTGCAGTCTGCTGATATGGGACTTGAAGTGGGTCTCTCTTGATATTATGAGGGCAAAAAAAGAATCTCTACATTACTACTGCGCTAGATTTACATTCATAGCAGGGGTATGGGTTGCTTCCATGCACACCAGTGTGCTTATAGCAAGAGCAGTGCCACAAGAAAACTTCAAGACTGGTCAACAGAGCTCTGCCTTCAAATATTTCAAACAAAACTGTGCCAGCTTAGTCAACACTGAATGACAGGCTAATGCACTGCATCATTACTGGGAGATGCACAGTCTCTGCTCTTCCATTAGCCCCATTAACACACGGACAGCCTGTATTACAGGTTCAAATGCTACAATGCCTGACTGCATTCCGCAGCTTTCAAACAGGCACTCAATTTTTTCTGTTATGAGTGACATCTACCTAAATCCCTGAATGAAACACACCAGAAACCAGAGAAGCTCCTATAAAAGGTGGCAGGCACTGGACTCGCAGCCTTTAGTTCCCAAAGCACAAACCCCATCTCTAGAAACAAAGAGGACAGGTTTGGTTAATAGAAGTAGCTCTTGAGATCACCAGACCTGAACCTGTCAATCCACACTTAATGCACAGTAGATTATAAATTAAGACAGAGCTGCTTAAAAAAAAAAAAAAAAAAAAGAGAAAAAGAAAAAAGGTTCAGACTCTACCAATGAAGTAATGTCTCCAGGTCAGCAACTCCTGAGCAAAGTAACCCATATAATTAACCACCACAGATCTCTGTAATTAACCTGCAAAACCATACTTATTAAGAAAGTAAGAAGAGCGAGTATTTGAACACCAGATATTTATTTTCAAGAAAGGATACACACCAGGACAAACAACAGAGGAGCCCAAAACTCCTCTGAGAAAAGCTAAGGAGGACAATGTCCTCTGATTGCAAAAGTACCGTCTAGACGAGATGGCCCAGCACTCTGCCCAGCTGAATCTTAAAAGTGTCCAATGATGAGGAATCTACCACTTGCCTCAGGAGATTATTCCAATGGCTGATTGTTCTCATTGTGAAATATTTTCCTCTTGTGTCCAATCAGAATCTCCCCAGAAGTAACTTGTACCCATTAACCCTTGTCTTTTCTATGTGAGTCCTTATAAAAAGCGAGTCTCCATCATCTTTGTAGCCACCCTTTAAATACTGAAACATGGTGATAGGATCTCCCCTAAGCCTTCTTTTCTCAAGGCTGAACAAACCCAATTCTCTCAGCCTTTCCTCATGGCAGGCTTCCCAGCCCTTAGATAGTCTTTGCGCCCCTTCTCTCCAGCCCATCTTTTCGTATAGCGGGGACCAAAACTGAACACAGTATTCTAGCTTCAGCCTGAAAAGCACTGAGGAGGGGAGGGACAGACTGGCTTTGGTGGTTTTTTTGGTTTGTTTGTGGGTTTTTTTTTTCTTTTTCCTTTTCCTTTTGTTTGCCCTTGTTGTTTATGTACCTGAAGAACCCTTTCTTGTAGTTTTTGAAATGTCTGGCCGATTTCAATTTGAGCTGAGCTTTTGCTTTTCCAGCTGCATCTCTGCACCTCCTGGCAATGCCCTTGTAGTTCTCAACAGGTATTTGTGAATTTTTCCACTTCTGGTATGCTTCTCTTTTGGTTTTCAGCAGACTCAGAAGCTCACAGTAAAGCCAAGGGGGCCTCTTGCTTTGTCTACTTCCCTTACCTTTAAAGGGGATGAAGTGTTTTTGTGCTTCCAGGAGAGCGTTCTTGAAAAAATCCCAGCACTCGCTAGCTCCTTTATCCTCCAATGAAGCTTCCCATGGAATCTTTTCCATCGGAACTCTGGGCGAGCTGAAGTTTACTCTTTTAAAATCTAAACCAACCTTCAGCATGCTCAGCAGGACCTCGAACTCCACAATACTGTGATCACTGCAGCCAAGACTGAGAAATTACAAAGCAGGTTTTCTTGGTTTGTGAGTAGCAGGGCCTCATTCCTGATTTTCACATCTAACATTTATATGAAGAAACAGTCCTCTATGCATTCCAGGAACATGACGGATCACATGTGAGGTATGACATTGTTTTTCCAACAAATGTCTCGGTAGTTGAAGTCATCCATAAGAACCAGGTTCTCTTGACCCGAAACTTGCTTAACTGACCCAATTATTGCTTCATTGGACTGATCGTCTTGGTTTGGAGGTCAGTAGCAGATGCCTACTGTAAGTTCTCCCTTGGAGATGACTGCTCTCATCTTGACCCAGAGGCATTCGATAGGGCTTCTACAATTGCTGTAGTTAACTTCCACACAGTCAAGGTTCTTCTTAACATAGAGCACGACAACAACTCCTCTTTTCTCTGTCTGTCTTTATGAAAGAGCCTAAAGCCATCTACTGCAATCTTCCAGTCATGTGAGTTGTCCCACCACCTTTCAGTTATTCCTATTATATCATAACTTTCTGACTGGCCAAAGGGTTCCAGTTCCTCAGGTTGCATGCACTGGTATACCTACACTTGAGATGGTTGGTCTTCCACTTCACACCTTGGGAGGCAGCTAACGGACATTTGTCCCTGCTCTGGTTGGCCTGGCTTATTCCCTAGTTGGTTGTAATGGCGTGAGTGTTGCCACTTTGGACCCCACCCTCCAAGTCCTTCAGTTTAAAGCAATTTTACAGACTGAGCTAACGCCTAATTTTTAACATACAGTAGCAGGATAAATTACTTTATGTATTAAACAAAGGACACACATAATTCCTCTCACAGGGAAAAACTGCCCTGATGAAAATAAATAATTTCTTGCCTTATAGACTGGTGTGCAAGGCATGTCACAAATTTACATGACAACCCCAAGCTTTTGGGTTTACACTTGGGTTTCTGAGTCTGGAAGAAAAAGATGTTAGAAAAATCACATGTAGACAGACACCTCCCAACTCCTGTCTGAGAAGGTACCTGTGAATTTTCTGTCTTGGCTTTTCCAACAATATTTCATATGCATAAAATAAGCCCCAGAAATGCAACGTTTCAAGATGAACCAGGGAAAATCTGTTGTGTAGAGCTCAAATCTGGCTTTTACTGGACTGCTGCCCAGATGCTCAAAGATGATTTAGGCTCCTGAATCATGGTGAAGTTGATCTGTATATGTTTGGTACTCCTGGAATAGGGCCCTTTCCCAGTCTTTTAATCTGCGGAGGAATTAGTAGCTGTTTTTCTGTCTTGCTATTTCATTTGTTTGATGACTGCACTTCGGGGCAGACCCAACCAGTCCTCCACCCCCATGGATATTCTCCTGCTTGGTGCTGAGCAGTTGCAGCTCTCAGCACACACATGAACATTCTTTGGGAGCGTCTGACTGTTTACAATGAAGCTGTGCCCAAACTTCTGCTAGTGTGAGCAGGAGCATTTAAACTGACCTCAGCAGCGCCGACACCAGAAAAGAATTTGACCATGTGACCCTTGCACAAACAAATAAATATACAGACCGGTACCATTCTTTATGTTTGAGTTACCAGCCCGTGAGCTGAATTAAATCCTAAACTCATGGTCAACAGGAGTGCAGGGCTGCTTTCAGTAGCCATGCACCTGCATGCCCATGCACCCCTCTCAAACAGGCTGCTCCCAGGCAGCAAAGGATTTCTGTTTGGCAGCATTTCTCATCAGCTTTGCACAGCTGTAATGAGTAAAAACAGTCAGAGACCTTCAGCATAGCTTAGAGAACTTGTTTCATTATGATGGGAAGAATTCGCATTCTTTTTTTGGATAAATAACCCAAAATATTTCAGCAGGAGCTGTGGTGGGTTGACCGTGGCTGGATGCTGGGTGTCCATCAAAGCCAGTCTATCCCTCCCCTCCTCAGCTGGACAGGGGAGAGAAAATAAAATGAAAGGCTCATGGGTCGAGATAAGGACAGGGAGAGATCATTTAGCAATTACCGTCACAGGCAAAACAGAGTCGACTTGAGGAAATTAGTTTAATTTATTACCAATCCAATCAGAGTAGGGTAATGAGAAATAAAATGAAATCTTAAAAACACCTTTCCCCCACCCCTCCTTTCTTCCTGGTTTCAACTTTACTCCTGAATTCTCCACCTCCTCGCCCCAAGCAGTGCAGGGGTTGGGGAATGGGGTTTGTGGTCCGTTTATCATACATTGTCTCTGCCTCTCCTTCCTCCTTGGAGGGAGGACTCCTCATGCTCTTACTCTGCTCCAGCATGGGATCAGACAGTCCTCCATGAACTTCTCCAATGTAAGTCCTTCCCACAGGCTGCAGTTCTTCATTAACTGGCATTGGCTCCATCTGACACGGGGGAAACTTCTAGCAGCTTCTGACAGAAGCCACCCCTGTAGCCCCCCCACTCCCAAAACCTTGCCACTCAAAACAGGAGTCTTTCAAGCTCTGCCTGTTAATCACATTTTCAAAGACTGATCTTTAGTTCACATCTCCTGATTTTCTTGTATGCTCTACAACGCCAGTTAATTGCCTCTGTCTGAAGTAGCCTCCTTAGCATATAAAAATCTCTCCTTGTCTTTTCTTTTTTTTTCCCTTCTGCAGTGCACCGTGAAAGGAACTTTAAAAGAGAATTACAAAAGTCAGTGAAAACCAAGCAGGTCACAACTTAAGCTTTTTCAGATGGAAAGGGGCAGGATGAAATGGATGTCATGGTAAATGTTTTCCTCTTATGAAAGGGAGATATTTTTTTTAAAAAATCTAAATAGATGAATTCCACAGTGAAAAAAATAAAATATGTATGTATACTTTGGTTAGGATTTTTAAAAAGTGATATGCAGCTACCTAACTTTGCTGAATAAATGACCTCATTCTTCTCCTGTGGGAGTCTAAAGCCCTTACGGAAGCAGTGCCCTCACAAGATAAATCTCAGGTTGGGATCCCAAACCCCTCAGGTGCCAAGGCAGCAGTCAATGGGTGCATAAACTGTCCATTCAACCTACCAAAGAGAGGCCAAAATCTGAGTTGAAAAGCTGAAGAGAATAAAAAAAAAAAAGATAGATTGACATTGGTTCTCATCTTAAAAATATGCAAACCCACCACAAGTGCTAAACGTATCAGCACAAACTGAACTGAAACTACAGCACAGGCCTTAAAAAACAAGGTACAGGCAAAAATGGAATAGCCAAGACCAACAATATGTTTATTTTTCCTAGGGAAAAAAAATCATGTAGCTTCTCCATAACATAACAAAATTTAAAGAAGTTAAAGAGAAAGGCATGGAATTCAGTATAATATCTGGCATTTATTAGAATATAGTTAATTAGCTGGTGCCGAAAAGATAAAACCAAATTAGACAGAACAGTCCTGATTCTCAGCCAGGCTTGAGACCTTCTGCACAGTGCAGGTGGAAAGAAGGAGCCTTAAAAGAAGCACAGGAGTTGGATGGTGTGCTAAATATCACATGTCATGCAACAGCCTCTACTTGCCACTGGCATGTGAAGACTTCCTGACTTGACCCCATGGAGATCAGGATCTCTATCACTGGGATGCAGTGAAGGGAAAAGAGCACAGGGAGCTGGCTAGGATGGAACAGCATGGATGTGCATTGCATGATACACTGTGGCAGGAGGGGGTTGCAATGCTTGGCAGCCAACCAGAGTGTAAGAAAGGCTTTGCTGAGAAGAGCTGTGTTGGCTGCAAAAATACAGAGCTGTGATGCCTCTTTGGCCCCAAGGTTCCACATACAAAGGTCACCTCAGAGTGGAGGAGAAAGGGTAGCTTTCTGTTGGGAATGGCATGCCAGAGTTAGGTACCATGTTCCAAACCTAACTCAAACATTTCAATGTCACAACAGTGTTGAGACTCAGATGGTCCATCACTGTTGATCTCTGGCTGCTGCAGTATTTTCTTGGAATGCCATCTTGATCAGCCTTAGAGCCATCTCTATTCCCTGCGCTTTCCTGAATTTCCCTTGTGGTATTTGGCTATACCCAAAGATCAAGGTCAAAATATGGTGTAACTGCTCATATAACACTCTTTCTTCTGGCACTTTGCCCTCAAGGACAGGGCACAGCTATGATCTTAAACTACCAACCAACTATTCCTGGCCATCAATCCATGAGTGCTCCCAATGCCCAGGTGGAGCACTGGGATACACCAACAATACATCACTGCAGCCCACTTGTTCCGGTTCAATAAAATATGCTATTTGTTCCTAAACAACATAGTTTTCTCAGCCTGCTATCTTTCTGATCTTTATTTGAAGGAAGAGGCAGCTTTCAAGAAGCACTGTGCCTGGTTAGACAGCAAGACTCTTTAATGGTGTATATCACTGCTCTAAAAATTTAAAATTCATTTCATGCCACAGTGAGGCAGGAGGATACAAGTCAGCTTACAGAAAATTAAGCATGCGTGTATTCCAGAAACTTTCACTGCCCTTTTTCCTTCGTATAAAGAAGGAAATGGGAAAACAGGGATGTTACAAAGAGAAAAAATTATCAAAATCTCATGATAAAAATATTTTAAGGAGCAGCAGAGCATTCTAGTGATTAGCACAGTGTGTATGAGTCCAAGTGAACAAAAACCTGGGCTTGAATAAGGAAACCTCAGAACTTCACTTGAGCTTCTCCACCCATAAACAGTGCTGGGGAACAGAGGTCCTCTGTGAAAGGTGCCAAGTAGCATTCAGCAAAACCCCATAGGTTAAAACACTCAGGTCACTCTGCTCCTGCTCTTTGCATGCAGCAAACATGGGAAAAGCAAAGGAGGGAGATTCTCAATGACTTTTGTTCACAGCTTTGCAAACTGGAGCTAATTAAATATCACAGAGGAGTTTTACTCAGCAGAAGCCACGTGAACTACGTCTTTTCACAGATCATGGGCATGGCATGCAGAAAGCCATCAGACCTGACCAGATGAAACAGGAGATCCCAGAAAACACCCTTTGCAGGACTGTGACCTTACAAACAGTAAACAATTAATAGTATTCTGTATTCATCCCATAGGAGTTCTGGGCATCACTGTTCCTTACCTGTGTGATATATACGATATTTTACAATACGTAGTAAACACAGGAAGAGTGTTTATAATTGTTAGTGTGAAAAGTCCATAGAAAACTTAGTAACAAAGCAAACATTGGTAAAGCCCAAAATCTTAGATTATGTGTACTACCTTGCAGAGAATTAGGCAACTCAAAATAGGATCTTGTGATTTTACCACAGAGGGACTTCCTGGAAACTAGCCTGAAACCTCCTGAAACTGCTCAGCACCAGCTCACTGGGAAAAGGTAAAAAATGAGACATCTTGAATTCTGCACCTTTCTCTCCTTTGGGGCTAAGAGGAGAGTCCCACCCACTCTGCATTCACACTCCTCAGTCTTCCCCTGGACACATCAATGGTTTTTTTTCCCCAGAGAGCCAAGGAAAGCTGATGTCTTTCTTTTAAAGCATGTCTGGAAAAGTGTTAATGGGAAAAAACAGATCTCATCTGTGTTTTAGGCATGCTTTTAAGTAGGTAGACATTTAGGTAGACATTTAGAAACCCCCCCCTTTTTTTTTTTCCTGAGATTGTCACTACCCTTGGACCCATAGGAGGCTTTAAGTAACTCAGTCCTATCAAACCCAGTGCTTACAAAGGTCTGAGGACTATTGAAGTCATGTAACTCATTGGTGATGCACCTTAGTTATTTCCAGAATTAGTGGCAGTGAAGCTCATGGTACTTTTGGACTTAGCTTGCAAAATTCCACCTCAATACCACCGTGGAACATCCTCTCATTATCATATATGGTCCTCAATTCTGGCTTCACAAAATTAATATTTACAAATGCCATCCATTTATCTGAGTTAATTTAAAAGTAATTCAAAGTCCAAATTTAAATTTACCTGAAACCAGGGTCTAAGTATTTAATTTGCACAAAATTAATTGTATTCTTGATAGTTAGAAGATGGAAGCAAGGGACTGCACATGAAGCTATTATTCCTGATGGCAGTAGATACTCCTGTCAAAATCACCCAGGAGCAGTTTTAAAGGGCTAGGGCATTTGAAGTGCTTAGATGCGTAAGCCTACTGTAATCAAATCAAGATAGAAACTACATTTCCAGAGATATATAGGCCACCAGCAATGGCCAGTGGTCTCCACGGATGCTGCTAGACCACCTGAGTACAAACACCTTCCTTCTGCCAGCCACAGGAAAAATAATTGAGCGGTTCGGTTATTGGTAGACCATGGTGAAGCCTGGACTTCTTTCTTTTGCTCTTCCACAGGCTGCCCAGAGGAACCCGGGAGAGTTAGGTGGGCTTCAAAATTACATGGCCTGAATTTCAGGAAAGCACTCCTGGGATGATCAAAAAAGAAAGTAACAAACAAAAACAAAAGAGAAAAACTCTACAAAGAACTCCCACCTTCCATGTAATGGCAGACACTTGTGCAGGGACCACCAAATGTCATGTTTTAATGCATAAGTGACTAAATATCTTTCAAAATCCGGTCCCTGCTGTCCTTGTTTCTCAGTTCCACTGTAAAACTGGAGTAACACAAATCTAATGTAATCCAATCCAATCTAACAGCAATCAGTAGTTATCTGAAGAAAATCTCATTAGAGGTATTGAGGAGCTGAAACACTACAGCTATGGAGTCCACAGAAATATCCCACCTGATGTCTGCCTCTTCCTTCACTCTTAATCTCCTCCCTTCTAAGAACAATGCCTCTAAAACACATCTTACTAAATTCTGGCAGAGTTTTGAAAATAGCTTTCTAATGTGTCTGCGTTTTCCCCTAGGAGCTGATGTTCTCCCCACTAATTTTTACAAACTATTCTCTCACTTAGCCATAGAGTTATTTCTAAATGGAAAAATAAATCTTCTTTAAAAAGCACAACTAAATAAAAAAAATCCCTCTAAATGTTAACAAGCCAAATCTACCTATCAGAAAACCAATAAATAACCTTCCAAAGCTCATCTCAAAGGTCTAAATAATTTAGATTTGATTTCCTAAATATGAAAGAATCAGGGTAGGTCTGTTAATATAACAAGAGCTGTTAGCAATATTGGCACAGCCTAATTTTTTTTTACCGTCACCCATGTGCTAGATTAGGTCCACTGAGGTTACGACAATAGGACTGAGGGAAATGTCACCACGCTGGCATTAAACCCATGTTAAGGGAGTGGAGAGTGAGCCTTGGCACTTATTTAAACACTGAAGTAAACACCCCATCTCTAGTTCTTAGAGCATAAGGGTAGGGTAATCTGCTGTGCCAAAAAATAAGTGGTATCAACAGAAAGCAGTGTATTTTTCAATACAAGATCTCATTATTGATTAAATTTATTTAGAGTAACATTTAGAAAATGAGGCACGGCCTTAGTAGCTGACCAGCTAATGTTTGTACGGTGCCCTACAGGGCTCCCAAAGGACCTTGCAGTCAAAGACACCGATGTTGATATCATGCTTACAATTACAGGCAAAGCATGATTTAACCTTGCCTGCTTTATCTACATCTGCCTTCTGCTCCATATAGAGATTCATAAATCTGCTGTGCACCAATATCAGCATTATTGTAACCCTTATTCACCCGTTTCAAAAGGATTGGCTTGGCTGGACGAACCTTAAAAAAAAAAAAAAAAAGAAAGAAAAGAAAAAAAGAAATCTCCCGATTCGCATACACATCCTTTTTCTCTTGGTCCAGACAACAGCCTGCCTCTCCAAGGATTCGTCAAAATTGAAATGCAAACATCAACCTAAGTCTGCTGCCACAATTACCCTGATCAGAATAACCCAAGCTTTCCTTAAACCTGAATTTTAGGAAAATAAAACCAGTCATTTTCCCCCAAGCTCTAAGTGCTGTGCCTTATATTATTATAGATAAATCAATCTCAGCTATGCTGATTATAGTCTAATATTCAGCCATCTGTCCTGACCCACAAGAAATGTTCTGGCTCTTGGGAAATGGCAGACAAGAATTTAATGCCATAATTCTTCCCAGATTTTCCCACACTGACAACTAGTAACATGGTAAACAAGGTTGACGCTACAAGAAGGATGCAATTTGAGATTAGGATGCCTACGTTTAGATGCTTATATGAGTGCCAGGTGTCTAAACACCTATTACAGTCAACATGAATCTATTCAAAAAAAAGTCAATGGAATATAAGAAGCAAGTAAGGGAGCAGCCAGCCCACAGCGACCTTACAGTGAGCTTCATCGCTCTCTGGACTCGATTGACTGTCTCATTGACTATAACGGGAGTTTAGGTATTGCCTGACCAATTCCACTGACTAAATGAAGATACCCAGCATCATTTGGGATGTCCCAGCTTCTCCAAGATGTACTGCTGGTGCTGGCAAGCACAACACAAGACCTGTGGGAAACGCATATCCCTGTGGTACAGCACATCTCACACAGCGCTAATGCAGAAAAATCCTGCCCCTAGGTTACATGTGAACAGGAATTACAGGCATAAATATTGGTGCTGTAATCCTTAAACTGAATCCTGTCCTTCAGGGATCACCTTATACTGATTATCCAGTTAGTGCAGAGAGAGAGTTTCAGTCTGAAAACTCAAGTCAACACTTCTGCATCATTTTGACAGTATTTTTTCACCTCTGCAGCAATACTGGCTATAAACTTAAACTTTTTTTGCTTTTCTTGTTTGTTTTATTAAAGGAAATTGGAAACCTTGGAAAATACATTCATTTCCATGCTTAGGAAGGCTGTTACAGTGGTGCTAAGGAATGCCATTAAAACACACATAAACATGTAGCTAAAATATGAAGACCTGTTTAAATTTACACATCATAAAGAAGGTGCCTTCTCAGTGATGCTCCAGTATACCCTTCCCTCTCATCAAAACAACCCCTTTATTGGCAAACAGTATCACTTGGTGCTGCTGACAAGAGCATGCATACTGGCTTTCAAACTCATGGGACAGTAGATAACTTGTCTACAACACAGTTTAAACGTACATCTTTGCTTTGATAACACCTACATTTCATCATCTTATTTTAGTATTTGAATGCATCTGTGCACTCCAGCCTCTGCAAAGAACAGCTATTTCTCAGTTGGCTACAGTCATCATTCATATGAAAGACGTTACAGTCTTACTTAAGTTGCTAAGTCTGGGAGTAACAGCGGTAGGACCACATTGTAATTTGCTAGCTTTCTCCTATCTCTTTTCAATTTCTATTTCCAAAGCATAAGAGTATATGTGACAGCTTCTATTGAATAAAATATTGATTATTTTTTTCTTCTGGATGATCTCCACATCAAAATCCAAATCTAACAAATTCTTACAAGGAAGTAAGAGAGGAGCTTGCAAGAAAGAATAAGTAATTTGTGGTGATGTCTCTACAAACTATAATTTAAAGTGCTGGAGACCTCATTTTTATACAATCACTAAAATTTTAAGCACCAGGAACCATAGTTCTTCATTACTTGATTTTTCAATAAACTTTACGCTTTACATCTTTATAGGCAATTCTTCCATCAGCACACAAGAGATTTAGTTATGCTGCTTCTGCTGACGTTACTGGAAGTTAGACATGGACATCCGTCCTGTGCTTAAAATAAAAAGAGAATAATCTCTCTGTCTTTCAGTTAGTCCATATCAGCTGCCAATCAGAATTTCTCTGGTGCAAAATATATGGTGTAAAATATAATGAAGCTACAGCAGGAAAGTACCTGAGGAAGGCTAACCATTGGAGGTCACTTAAAATATTTTGCTGTCAAAGACAGTTTTAACGGAGGTATTTTTATCATAATACTGTGATGGTGCATAGCATTGATTACTTTCCATTAAAGTCATAAAAAAGCACTGATGTTTTCTATTGTTCTGCACAGAAAAGAAAGGGGACAAAAGAGAAAAAAAAACTCCAACTCTTTATTGACTGCCATAAATAAGGAGTTTGAGGGTCCACAAACATTTCTTTCCTCCCTCCATCCTTGGCTAATACCTTCATCACCTCCATTATGATCATACGTGGCTAGAAATCCTAGGTGAGTGGCAGCTTGAAATACCTTCATAAAAGCACAAGCTGCAGCAACCAAAAACCTTCACTACCTTTTCAGTGGCCCATAAGAAGGTACCTGTGTTTCAATTTGAATCAGTCCTTCAGTGTCCCTGAATTGGATAAACCAGCAAGGCAATATATTTTTATGCTATAAATGCCCTTTACAGGCAACAATTCACACAGATTAACAAAAAGCCCAAGAAGATTTCCCTTACTATTTAAAATAAGGGAAAACCAGCTGATTTTGTTCACTAGAAGTAAATTAACTTCTTTCTCAAGTAGAATATTCAGTGCCCTCCCCTTCCATACAAAAAAACAATAGGAGCAGAGCAGGTATAGGAAGAAAACAAGAATGAACCCTAAACGAAGGAGTGAAAGACACGGGCAAGGCGCAGATATGCTCTGTAACACAGCTGCAGCCTTAGGGAATTTTAGCAAGATCAAGGTAACTCAAGTGACTAAAGCTGGAACAAATCAGAAAATATGAAGGTACAGAGCATGTAGAGAGCAGGCCTGGGAAATTCAAGGGTAGTCCTGACCTCCTGGAGAAGAGATCTATGGCAATAACGAACAGCTAAACTTGGCGTAAGTGACTGAAAAACTTTGGTGGCCTCTCTGCTGGCAGATTAATTGTGCAACGGGTGGTCAGACAGAGGACTGGCAGTGAAGCAACGCAGCGTGTCAAGGAAAATGTATTATACTATGTGCTTTCATTGGGTCCCAGATATAGTCCTGATTCATATTAAGCAGCGTAAGAGGAGCCCCATGACGATCAATGGGATCGCACACAAAAATCAATGCTAAGCAGTGAGAATGTAAAGTGAAGCATAAAATCCTTAGTTTGAGAGATGACCATAAACCAATGAACAAATTTAAAATGTAAGTTCCTTGATGTAGGAAGCAGTATTACGCTGCCGGGCTCAAGAGCCTCTTGTTCAATTGAATCCCAATATGCTAGTTAGCATTCCTATGGAGTGCCTCAACAGAGATAACACTGAAGAGAGTCCCTGCTGCTGGTCCTTTTCTGGACTTGTTTCTTATGAAAAACTATCTGATCCTCCACTTCAGAGAACAGAGTTAAAGCAGTGGCAAGGCTCTGTGTGAGGTCATTATCCAGCAAAATCTGATTTGAATAAAAAACTGCACTAAAAGTCTGCAAACACTAGGATGTTGGGATGCTAAAGAGAAGTCCAAGAGAAGTCAAAAGCCTAGAAGCATAAACTAAACATTTTTAAAAAAATTTAAAAAGCATATGGTGTATCTGCTGCCCTGAGTAGCAGTAAATTACCAGCAGCACACATCTGTCTGCCGTAATTTCAGCCTGTTCCTAGCATTCCAATTTTAGATGCCATCTGCAAATAAGCAAGTTAGCTGACCTCAAAATGTTGATGTCCTGCCCATTTTCAACTTGCCAGCAGAGCTGAGAGAAGCTCAGCACTCACCACCTTTGTCAGCCCCCAACCCTCTCCCTGGGGCTCTCACTGAGGACAAGGCTTGGCTTTGCTAGAGCGCATTTCATTCTGCCTACTTAAAGTCACGACACCTAGGAGTGCTGTACTGGCTCTCTTTTTTCAATTACCCAAGGTTTTATAATTTTAACAATCTTCCTCTCAAGTGAGCTGAAACACTGATGTCCTCCCCTCTTCTCCTCCACATGCTCTGTGCTTGCCACACAACTCGCCCCTTTGGGTACGCTTCCCTCCAAGGTCATCTTCTGGAGCAAGGTTTGCACGTCACTGTACAGGGACTCTGCAGCCTCCTATCTCTTTCCCTTCTACATCTTTTTTCCTTCGTTCCAAAAGAGAGTAAGTTCTCAATGACACTGAATTTTGCTAAATTCTCCGTTTTTAAGCACAATAACATAAGGCCAACAGTAAGGATGGGAACTCCACTCAGTGGGTTACCAGGTTATTATCCTCTACCAAAGAGCCCACAGACCATGCAAAGGAAGCATTCACCCTTATTTTTACCAAGAGAATAAACTAAAGCACGGGCAGAATATTTGCCCCAGTCTCAGCATGGTGCAACTGCCGCTGACTGCTGTGAGTTCACATTAGATCCCCAAGACTATCCTTAAACTGGGAGGTTAAAAGCAGGTTGGAGAACATCTTGACAGTAGCAGTGTCTGGCCTTAATGAGCTGGGATCTACAATAAAGTGACAATGTGAAAACATAAAGCCTAAACCACTTGGCCAGTATCCCAGTGTAACTCAGGGCTTAATCCAGGAAGCAGGACATTCCCTTTGAGTGCTAGCACAAGTCTTTTAGCCAAACTGTATTTCTGGCAATGCCACATAATGCAAATCAGCCCTACCT
The DNA here is from genome assembly GCA_028565335.1 of Limnodromus scolopaceus. NCBI lineage: Eukaryota > Metazoa > Chordata > Aves > Charadriiformes > Scolopacidae > Limnodromus > Limnodromus scolopaceus. The sequence continues at coordinate 7,529,747 of JAOXNO010000013.1, read as the reverse complement.
ATACCAGGCTAAATATGTGGTAAATTGGTGCTTTTCGTACACACACACAAAAAAAATACCCCAGCATGTTAAACTGGTTATTTTGTTTTAAAACCAGCATTAAAATCCCCAGCCTAATCTAAAGATCATAAACAACAAACTCTATCCACACTAGGTATGGGAAAACTGCATGAAAATAAATAAAAGTGCTAAATAAAAAAATGAATGAATGAAAGCAAATGACATTCCTAAGTTTACTTAACAGCACTAATACAGAAATAAGCCAAAAGTGTTCTAGTAAACAAGAAATTGAGCCTCAAGTGAATCTCTTTTCTCTTTCTTTTTTCTATAGCTTAGAGGTCCTTTGTACCCTCACTGAAGTCATGGCCTCAAGCAATCCATACAGCATTCACAGCATGATATTATAACTATTTTATTGGGAAACACCATAATCCAAATGCTAAAATAAATATTCTTCCTATTATTTGACTTCACCATTAAAGTATTGAAGTGGCTAAGCTAATTCATTTTGATAATCAGCCCACAGGTCTTGGTATTATAAACTAACCCCACAATTTTGACAGAGCTTCTAGCTATCTAATGCCTGAAGACATTATTTTGTTAAAGCATATCTCATACTAAGATTTTTTTTTTTTTTTAAATTTCAATGAATCAGTTCTGGTCAATACAAAGTTAATATAAAATGGTTTACTGTTAAATGACACTTACTCTGTCCTACACCAGTTAAAAAGCCATTGCAGATTCCAGTTATAGCGCTCAGAGCTCCGGCTGCATTTTTAAAGCACCAACTGTTAGTTAATTTTGTTAGCATAAACACCCAATAAAATTTTATGGTGTGTTCAGCTCTCATTAAAGATGAAAAACAGCAGCAGAGAGCAGCGCCCAAAAACAAACAGGGAGCAGGACGGTTCTGGTGTCGCCGATCCCCAGAACTCATTCAGATTCAGGGCTCAGAGCAGAGGTATGGAGAACGAAATCCCACGCTCCGCTGGAAAACCCTCGAACTCTGCACAGCCCTACCATAATGCTCCTGGAAAATATTTACTGAGGGGAGAACAGTCCTTCTACAGCTCCTTTCCCATGCACCCCCTCAAACTCTAAAATAACGGCTGTTCTAGGGAAAGTATAATCTTGCTGCACAACGGTACAAAACCCTTGGCTCCTTTTGCTGCCCATCACCCAAAGTACCTTAGACAAGATGCTCCATCAACACCAGGACTAGAGGAGCCTGCTCTTCCCCAGGTTACATCTCACAGTGGGATTGCCTCCAGTCAGGGTAAGTGTGACCCCTTTCAGGAGTTTTTTGATCAGTCAGGGCATTTATGAAGTCAGCCTGGCCATCTCCCTATGTCTTCCCATCCTTTAAAGGGATGTTTGAGCCTTCCACTGAAATTTCTAGCCTTGAACCTGCCATCATCCTCCTTGCAACATTTCCTGTTAATGGGACTTTTACAGGACAGCTGACACTCCAGCAGACCCAGGAAGCACTCAAGGGAACATGGCTGGAATTAACTGACAAAGAACATCAGGTTGACAGATAGAATTATAGAGAAAGCAGATTTCACTGTCTGAAATAATACAAGATTTGGTCAAGAACTTCCCAAAGCCATTACTCCTAAAATCCTTAAGGCTGGGTTGCTTAAGGTCTTAGAAATTTCTAAAATGTTCTTTCCATTTACATCAATGGAAGGAAAACTTCTCTCACTAATTCAGCACCTCTCCCAGACAATGTCAACTGAAAACTTAGAGCTTACAAGAAAGACAGAGAATGTGACAAAAAACAGCTTCAAACACTTCCCCTCGCATTCCCTGGCATTTTCTCTTGACTTGGAGTTTATCGTTCTTAGTTTTGACAGGTTTTGTTTCTGCAGCTTTATGAAAGATGCCCCACAAAGGGTAGAGAAGACAGAAAATCTATAAAATGCAGCATAGGGGAAAGAGTTAAATCAACACTACACAGTTCCACCCCATGTACAAAACAAAGTGGAGCCAAACTAACACCTGGCTTCCTAACGGACAGAGGACCTGAGTCTAATGGTTTCTCCCTCTTCTTTTCCCACAGCTTTTTCCTGCTGACACCTACACCGGGCAAGGGATAATATACTTCATGGAGAAGCATATGCTGCTCGGAGGTCAGGAACACATGCTGATGAGCCAGCTGGCTCTTAAATGGCCAATGGCTAGTATTGCCTTAATTTTCTATTTCCAACTTCACTCTATCCTCTCTACCGATCCTGAAATTTTCACAGAATTTCAGATCATTATTACTCTGTTAAGCTTGGTGGTTTACACTCAGCACCTTACTTCACTGCCTGTAAAACTAGAGTAATTCTCTCCCTCTCCCAGTTTTTTGCCTCTTGTTGTCAACTTAAACCATAAACGCTCTGAAGGCAAAGCCATTTCTGTCTCTATGGGGTTACAACATCCATCAGGACTGGGCCTTGATCTTGGCTGAGGCTCTCATGCAATGCTGTATTAGACCACTCTGAAAGGTTAATGTTCTGAGATGGAAGTGTAATTTCTAAGGCACTGCCCGCTGAGCTAGGCTGGATTTTGAAGATAGCCAACTGATCATGTTTTAATGCCCTGGCAGCTACATCAAGTGCTACTTTAATACTTATTAGGTGTGGAAGTCAACCTTGCATTCCCCCTAGAGTATTAAAATTGGACAACTCAAAAATATACTGCTTAGCTGTGCCCATACATGGTAACTTACCACACACAGTAAAATGCAAGGTGCAAGTAAAATTGAACTTGTTTCCGCTTCAGCAATAACACAGAGGAGCTACCATAGATTCCTTATTTCATTTTCTGCATCAAAGAGTGCTCGAAATGTTGTAGCTCTACTGGTTCCATAACTTCTGCAATTAAACCAACAGAAATAAGTAATAATTCAACTGAAATTAGTGGAATTCACATGAAGGGGAATAGTTCATGTTAAAGAGAAGAAATTTAGATTCACCCAGTGTAGATGTAATAAGCTCGTATTAATAATTTAAAGAATGCATGACTATAACACCCAAACTCTCTCATATCCCATTAAAAGGACATTATTGACCTGTTGACCATGGCTGTATGAACACTGCACTGCCCTTCAGATCAGGGCAACTCCTTGCAAAGATTCAGTTCTGTAGGAACACCCTCGCATCAGCAACTTGCTTTTCTTATAGGTTAATTTTGTTCTTTTCAAAACAATGGGAGAGCAACCAAGGGTACAATCAAAATTGTATATCCAGTTCAGCTTAACTGAGTGTACTTTACTTTAATAAAGACTTTAAATTACTTCATCGAGTTGTTTTCACACCCACTTTCTTACATACCAATATTGCTAATTAGTACAATTGTCTCTCCTTTAAAAGAAAAAAAAAAAAAATCTTTCCAAATGATTTGCTGTTATCCTCGAGCATTCACTCCTGCTGATTAAAAATCAGGTTGCAGTTATTTAGGCAGATGTCCCAATCTCAAGACTTTGATTCAACAAGCTTTTCTTAATGCTTACACACTTAAAGTCAAGAAAGGAACGGTGGTTTCCCTAGTGTCTGCTGTAGCTCAAAATGCATCCTATAAACCACATCTAGGAAATCTATGATTTTAACACACACTATTTGCTCAGTTTTAACTCAGCATTGTTTCATTTTTCCATACAGCCTGAGTGACTCTCATCACTCCTGTTGAGACAAGAAAACACTTATCTCCTACCCACACATCAAGACCAGAATCAGGAAGAGGTTAAAGTCTAGATACAAAAAAAAAAAAAAAGATTTAAATGTCTAACAAAACATCAGTGCAATTTAGGTAGTAAAAAGACTGCATTACCCTCAAAACACACCTAAGCTATTTGGGTACTCACCAGTGATTCACTGTTGGGATGTTAAGTTGCATACGAGTGTGTGCCAAAGGAGCTGTACCTACATCTCATAGGACAACAGGTCTCAGAGTTAGGACACCTGACCCAGAAGATATACACTGACCATGTCCAAGACTGAGCTCCACACAAAACAGCTGCAGGAGCTGTAGTCATTCAAAGATATGGTCAGAGAGAAGTCGAAAGAGACTGAATCAGCAGTGGTGCTGCGCCAACCAGTACGTACTAATGTACAGCTGAGGCTGCTTTACAAAGCCGGGGGGTTAAACCTTACCCTCCAGATTGTGCATGTCAGCCAATGGATTGGCTAAATATGTTGTCATATGAAATAAACCATGCATCCTCCTCTCCCCCAGGAGACACAGTGGCTTTCCATCCTCCTCATGCCAAAAAGCAGCCCTGCGCTGGCTCCTCTCCAAGAGGAGAGACGGGAGGGCTTTTGCTGTAGAGCAGCCTGTCTCCTGCTGGTTATGACAGTCCCCCAAAGGAAGGGAGCTGGTGGGTCTCTGAATCCTCATCAATACTCAGAAGGACACCAAATCCACAAATCCTGCTCCACAGGATACTTCTTTGCTCACCCTACCCAGACGAAGGACCCCAAATGAAGTTGTTTCTAAAGAAAGAAATTACTCTCAGTGTTTTCTGTAGATTCTCCTCTCTCAAGCTAGATGAAATTGGGAATCCCAACATGAAACAAAGTGCCTTCTCACAGCATCTTCTTCTATACTAATCAAGGAAAAGAAGTGAAATTTATGACGCAATTTCTTTGCCTTGCATTGGCTGGCATGGGGCTCTGGACTGCTGAATAAAAGCCAAAAGCCAGGAGCTGCAACATGCAGTGTTGAAAAGCCTGAGCCCCCATATAGAGTTAGCCCTCATGAATTCCTTCAAGAAATCTGTCGAAATGTGACAGCTGGGAACTGAACCCTAAATTCTTATGCCAGGATCTGAATAACTTTCCAACAATGTGTACTTTCTTAATCGGTGTGGAAGCCTTCTCCCAGCCCACACAAGAGGGGTGGCTGGTTTTGTACAGACTCTCAGCGGCTCTAGGGCTCACCACCCCAACACATCAGAAATGTTCCTACGATTAAGCTTTTCATTACAGCACTGGGGTGAATCCTCTTGCCTTCCTCCCACAAATTGTCTTAGGAAAGGCAATGAGATTAGTCACAGGCAGGAAAAAAGAGCATTAAAAACTGTCTGTACACAAACTATTTCTCAAAAATAGTTCTCTCAAGCCAATAAATCACAGTCTTTCAATAGCACTCATAAGTGGCATAGAGCTAGAACTTGGTTAAAAACAGCCAAAAAGCGTTACATAGAAACTTCAAAAAATATACATGCTTTAGTGGGCATGCATTACTAGAGTTTGGAATTACAATCAAGCTATCTACTTAAGGGCTTTGATTGTATCCCTCCTTGAAAATGTTACCTCCCTTGCTCATCACAACTGTGTAAAGCTGTAAATCTTGCAAAGGAAATTTGAAGTCTAAGTGCCCATTGCCTAGTGAGAGTGTAGCCAAGAAGAGTGACCTTGCCCCAGTGAGCTGGAATTAGCAGCTCTTTGAGTCAATGCAATGTGCCAACATATTTTGGAGAAAAAAACCCTAGCATCAAGTTGTTTCATGAGCACTGGAAGCAACAGTGTTTGATTTACGGCAAATTTTTGCCCTGCGTGATTTGTTCAACTCACTCCCCCTTGCAAATACCCTGGCCCTCATCTATGGCTGCCTCTTTTCCACCGTAAACTTCCAGTTCTTCTGTAAGTTCATTCTATACTTCTTCCTTCCTCTCATTCCCTCCCAATACAGCCTGTGATGGGCAAAGGACAGCCCATGATGTAGCTACAGCCATGAGCTGACTGGGTTGCTGGGACAGGGCAAGTAAAGGAGGTATGGCCAGACTTCTCCTTGCTTCTTCCTCTCCTCGAGTATTAAATATTCCTTTTTCTCTATTAAGCAATTGATTTCCATGACAGGTGTAGAAAGTTGACATTTGTAATACTTCTGTTCTGTCAATTTTGGTTACAATTGGCCAGTGAGTTCAAAAGTTAAGAGATTAGGAAAGTCCAGCAAGTCCTGCTTCTGGTTTTGGTTAGGGTTTGTTTGTTTTCCGGGGAAAAAAATATTAATATATTCAACATCTCACAAGCATTTCTGTGCCTTAGAAGTTCGCATCACGAAAAGCTTCATTATTCTGCCTCTTGTCTACTCCACCACAGACCTCTTGCAGATCAGTTATTTGTTTTTGCAGCCCTGTTTGATACACTCTCATTTCTGAACTCTGCAAGGTTTCCTTGCAACTGAATCAGTCATGCATGGAGCTTTCTGTGTTTTAATTAAAAACCTGAAACCATCAATCATGTCAATCTTCTGACTTGGAAAAATATATTTATTTCCAATGGAAAAAATATCCATACCCTATAGCATTTGAAAATAAGATGAAGGTGCCTTCAAGGCAAACACAAATGTATCAATTATCATGTGCTAAGAATACACACATTTGAGCTCTATCTCTTCCTTCCGCGTTAGGTCAGCAGCTTGATACAATAAATTATTACTGATCTGCAATAACCTTAGCTGTTCAACCCAAAACTCAAAGAAAACCAGAAAGTGCAAAGAAAGGAGGCCCAACATTGAAATTACAGGCAAGATCCATGGAGGACCTTCAATTTAAGGCTCTCGAATTATGCAAAGAGCTTATGCATAGGTTTAACTGCAAATACATGATTAGTCATGGAGCTAAGTAAATAATTTCAGCAGACTCGTCTAATCTGTTTGTGTACTTCCACAGCCCTCATCATGTCGCATCTTTTAATACTTGCATAGCCTCATGATTAGTGGACTTAATCCTAAAAAGATCATATGAGAAAAGGAGGAATAACTGTACTCAATTTACAGAAGAAGAGGTATGGGGTAAATCTGTGTGCCTAAGAGTTTGTAGAATCGGGTCTGTACTGACTAGACACCAAGTACCCAACCAGGTGAGCAGCAGCAGCAGCATTTCAAACAACATGACATGAAGCCTAGAAGATGGAACGCGGCGCTAGTATTAAGAGGTAAAATAAAAAAGACGTTAACAGAGCATCATTTCTGGTGAAAGGTAAATTTTGTATTTCTTTAAGGTGCACCCCATTAGCTAATGTGGATTCACGTGTCTTTTCAAAATACTAGCCTCAAGAAGGCATTTGAAATCTTGAGGGGGGGGAAAGAGGAGAGGAAGTTCGCCATAAAACAGAAATTCAAACACTGAAAAACACTTCAAAGAGTTGCAGAAGGGGCATCAACAGAATCGTCTACCAAAGGGCACATACATGTACCCGACTCTAGTTTATATTGCAGTGTATCAGTGTTGTAAAGGCAAATGCAAGGGCCGTGTTCATTACTATCAGAAAGCAGTTAAAGCAAATTTGATCTGGTTCAGGTGCGAGCACCCAATTACACTTCTGTTGAATTCAGCTGAGTGCACAATAAGGTGTTTTATCCCAGTTGGTTTTCTTCTTAATGCTGGCTATGCAAACACACGGTGGCAAGAAGCAGAAGGAGCAGACACAGATATACCTGATCCCAGGTTACACACCAGCACAAACCTTTACCTTCGAATCATTTTAACCCCTTTGAAGCAAAAGCGCGAGCTCAGACCGATCCAGCACTTGGGGCTGCGAGGCCGCAGCATCCCCGTTTCCTAAAAACCCGGGTCGACACCTCCGTGAGCGGCAGCCCAAACGTGTTAACCCCTCGGCACCGCGCCCGCGGAGCGATACCCGCCTGCCCCGAACGCCGCAGCCAGGGGAGCCGGGGAGAGAGAGATGCTGAACTTCGCCAAGTAATGGGCTAGCGGCGAGCGATGGGGGCTGCTGCCCGGGGCGGGGAAGGGGGGGAAGGACGCTCTCAGCTACAGGTTCAGGGACCGGGAGCAGCGGAGCGGGGAGCCGGGCATCCCAGCCGCTAAGCACCCCACCGAGCCCCGTTCCCACCGGGCTGCGCGCCCCGCGGAGCCCCGCGGCCGGTCTTACCTTGGGCCCCTTGCCGCTGCAGCGGACATTGTTGGTCACCCCGGCCGTCTGGTTCATGCTGGGGCCGGCGGACGGGCAGGAAAGTTGGGCTCACGGGCGCGGTGCCCCGCGCAGCCTCGCCTGCGCACCCGCGGAGCGGGAAGCGGGGGGGAAGGGAGGAGAGGGTGGGCTGCCCCCGCACCGGCACTTTGCCCCTGTCCGCCGGGGTCTGCGCGTTGGCGGTGCTCCCGGCTTCCCGGCTCCAAAACAAAACCCGAAACACCCCCCCACCTCCCCCCACCCTCACTCAGAGCC
>JAOXNO010000013.1:7507763-7521489 GCA_028565335.1 Limnodromus scolopaceus | reverse complement strand
GGGGAGGGCTCGCACGGCTCCGCGCCGCTCCGCGGGACGCGCTTTCCCCGGCTCTCCCCCGCCGTCCCACGCCGCGACGGCCCCGGAACCCGGCCCGGTCTCGCCCCCAACTCCCCCCGCCGCAGCGAGCCCGGCTGTCCCCGGGGGAGCTCTCACTTCTTCAGCATCATTTTGGTTTAATCTCCCCTTCCCCCGGCGCGGGCTGTGGGAAATCGCGTTAAGAAACCGTCAGGGTTTCCAGCAGGGTTGGGTTTTACCCGCTGGTGTTTGTTGGGGCAGTTAGTCCAGCTGTTTCCAGTGGTTGTGGTTTGATTGGCAGATGTTTGCTTGCTGCCAAACTGCGGGATTTGAGCCTGACTTTTTTTGCAGAATTCCTCTTCCAGGTGTGCTGGAGTTCAGGGCGCTTTTTTTTTTTGGTGAAATAAGGGCTGCACAACCAACTCTGCTTTGCTGGTAAAAATGTAATGTTTAAGTAAAAAAAAACAACAGACAAACAAATAAACAAAAAAGTGAATGTCATGAGTCATTATCCAGAAATTTTCTCCTATCCCAGTTCCACTCCTCTACTTCAGCCCATGAGGCCAGACCCTGCCTCCTCTGGCTGGCAACAAAAACTTTGTGAAATTCAGTTCCCAGAGTACCAAAAAAAAACCAACCTAAAAACAACTCACCTTATTCCTGAGCAAGAAGATCTGGATAGCTAAGGCTAAAAGCATTCACGCATCCTTTTATCAGATCATTGTTTTTTTCTTAGAGATTAAGCTATCAGAATAGATTTTTTTTGCTGGTGCTTTTGTTATGTTTCTACAGCATACTTTAAAACCTTTAAATAAATAAAATCCCGTCTGGGTGTTGCTCTTTTTTTCAGGTAAGTGAGGCCATACAGCACTGCCTCTAGAAGAACAGAAATGCTCTGGTTGCTCATCATGCACCAGAGCCAATGCTGCTTCGGAGAATCCTAGCTCCTTCATTTTTGAAGGGTACATCATGTGCTTAACTGGCTGTATCTTCCAGCTCTGTGGCTGAAGTGGATTTAGTGAGACCACCATGGAGGCAGGTAGCAGAAGAAAACATAGCCAAAAGGTAAACTTTGTTAGACGGACTGGCCCTTCAACTCTGGGGCAGGAGAGAGGTCCCAAAGCCACAGTGTGTCGTCAAACTTCCCACCCTGTCAGAAGAGCACACTGACTTTGAGAGAAGAGCAGACATGTAATGACTGGTTTGATAAGAGAAACAAGTTTCTCCAGGAAGAAACCATCTTTTCAGGGTGAGTCCTACCGTCCAAGGAGCTCCCCTATTGTAATGACCACACTCTGCTCCTTAACTGTGAAGCGTCTGCTCCCTTGGCTTTACTGGAACAAGGTGTTTAGCTCAGAAGTGCTGCCAGTAAGTCCCCCTCAGGGATGAGTGTCCCACCAACCTCTGCGAGCTGTCCGTGCTGTCACCCTGGAGCTATCAAGCGTGATCAGCCCAAATACCACATTATTACTATTCCCTGCTACACCCCTCTAATGGCTTTTATTTTTTTTGTACTGATTAAAATTTGAAGTTTACTGCTCCAACTGCTCTGTTCAGCAGTTTGGTTTTCATATCTTCCTAAGGAAAATATCGGCTGATAAATCTAATTATAGACTTTGAGTTGCGTATTTGGGGGGCCCTGGCTACATTATGTTTCTCAGTATGTTTTGTTGTACTGAGACATGCAGAAGTCCCTGGAGTTATTTGCAGTTGTACAAACTCACAGAACAATTTTCAAAAAAAGAGATAGGCAAGAAAAACTCCCCAAAGAGATTTTAAATCCATGTTAAAACCTTCTGGCCACTACATGGAGCAGTGAAGAATCTGTACCTTTGTCCCACCTCTTAAGGCAAATTCTTCAGGAAAAAAAAAAAAGAATAAAATTTATTCTTGCCTATACATTCTTTCTCACACAACAAACTCTTCGCATTGCACAGACTGATCATGGGAGTGTTGTCTCATGCTGGTTTACCACAGTTTTGTCCTGAAGCAAAACAGCGTATGGAAGACACCACTCCACTACCCTTCCAAGGAGCAACCTCCTCTTCTGTCAGCCAGTCTATTAGAGAAGGCAGGGAGTCTGTTATCCCCGTAGGGCACATTTTGTCTTTGGTGAGAAGAAGTCAGGGAAAGTCTCCTGCTTCTTCTCATTTTTCCTTTTAATGCCTGCCCCACTCATTGGAATCTCTGTTCCCCTAAAACCAGGACAAACCTTATGGCATCAGACTTCCCTTCTATACAGGAAAGGGCAGCTTCCAACTGGGATAGTGGGGAGAGCTCACAGCAGAAGACTTTTGCTTTCAAAAGTATGAGTAAGCATGTTCATGTTCACTAACCCGTTAAAGGAGACTGCTGAATGCATAGTGGAAGTGCAGCCTTTGAAATTCAGGAAGAATTGTTTCAATTCCAAACTCTGCCCAGGCATCTCCACATGATCCTGGGGGAAAAACCACCACCGTTCTCCTTTGCCCTTCAGTGCCTCTCCTGCACTGAGAGAGATCCCACCTCTGCCCATCCACTTATAACTTCCATAAAGCAGGACACACCTATGCAGCTCTACAGACCCCAGCATAATTTGGCCTTTTTTTTTTTTCTGTGAGGGCTCCTAAATACTGCAGAAAAACAAATGTGAAATCATTACAGTCTGTTGTTCTTTAAACTGAAGTGGTTTATATATCTAGAAAAGAACAGACAATGCCACAAACAGCACAAAGTTTTCAAGTGCCTGTGAGAAAAGTAAGTGATTTATAGATTAGTATTCGTAGACTGTTCAGTGAAGTGTGAAGGAACAACAATATACTGTCATATAAGCTGTAGCATATAAACATCCCTTGGCATTTTACACTTTGAAAAGGATTATACATAAGCTCAGCTGAGAACAGTATTAAAAAGGAATCTCAGTCATATTTTTTGGGAACATTTAGTAAGAGAGCTAATCTGTCTTTGGAGCTGAGCTAAATCTATGCAAAAGGGATGCAAGGAAATCCATGCAATCATGACATAAGAATTAAAAACAAAACAATATTTTAAAGCCAAAATTATGTCATAAAATCTAATAATGTGTCAAGTACTTTTCAGAGTTCTTCAAATTCATACTTCACAGATGAACTCCGTAAAATTGAGAGAAAACGAAAATCAAGAGCTTTACATATTTATCCTGACTCCAGAAGTTGAGGCTTTTGGAGAACCATCCAGTGTCACAAAACTCAAAGACAAAGTTGGCAGAACTGCCAACACTGTTAAATTCGGCAAGTTGGGAGCTCCAGCTTGGATGAGGACCTTTGAAATATCTCCCCATATTTATAAGTTCTTCCCAGGAGTCTGTTTTGATCTGAATTTGAGCTGTCTGGGGCATGGTATCACTGCTGTTTTCAAGTTTTCACAATAACATGGCAAAGACATAACACTTCTGATTTCCTTTACTAATATTTTCAGTAGAAAGCTGGCAGAGAGAGCCTAATGCTTTACTACTCTGCAATTTTTGACATCACTTGTGACTTAACCAAAAAGGTATATCTATTTTGGGCAAGTCAAAAGCCACAGTACAGGGCCACAGAAAGTCCAATGCAAACTTGCACTTGTACAAAGGTCAAAGTGTGGCAGAAACCATCAAGGCTCACCTTGCTCTCCACCTTGGAAGAGCAATGTGATTAAAAGCCTGGTTTAAGGAAAACCCTTGGAGAGATGAGTAGTCAACACGCAGCGAGCACAGAGAATTGGAGAGCACAGGAGACGACGTGGATGTGAAAATTGAGACCACAGAGTGCTAAAGAACACAATTCTAAAAATCAATGCAATGATGGATCAGGAAAGAATGCAAAAAGCACAGCATGGGAAGGCTATAATTAGATGATTTAGTCATAGCCAGGAGCCTGACTGAGCTTTTTGAATCCGCTCAAGTGGACACAGTTAATGCAGAGCTTGGCTCGATCGTTACAGTTCTTCTCATGACAGCAGCACAGAGGAGGTTCACAGAATCTTTTAGTCTCTATTAGGGCAACATAGGTAAAAACCCACCAGTACACGCAGGGTGTCTCTCACAGTATGGAAAAATGATACCTGCAGACAAGGCTGAGCATCTCCTCTTGTAGCTGTGCTTCTGGGACCACTGCTCCAGCAAAATGCTGAAAAGCAGGAATAACCCCAGCAGCACTTGGGCCTCTTCTGTCCACACTGTGTTTGGTGGCTCTGCAATGAAACTGCAAAAAGCCAGTCACCACTCTCACTTTCCTTTTGTTGCTACCAGCAGTGGAGGTTAATCAAAGTTAATGCAATGATGGGGAAAACGCCAGTGTAGAGTAACAATGATGGGAATACTGAGCCCCCCCAGAACAGAGCTATCTGTGTGGACGTCCAGGCTTTGTGAAAAGTCAGGGAAAAAGAGGTGTTCTGAGTTCCCCAGAACTTCAGTCACAAAGAGGAATCTTTGCTTGGCAGACTCTACCAGGACATATCCATGCTGACTGTAACTTGGGATGAATACCCAAGCTGATGCTGCCAGCACAGAGCCCAGCTCGGTCCAATACCCTCCCCTCAAGAAGGATGACTTTCAGTACTGAAGCGGGTGCATTTAGTGCTAGCTCACAGCATCTCTGCAGTCCCCTGCAGGCTGCAGTGCTGGCTGGTGGCAAAACCGTGCTTGAAAGAAGTTGACTTGGTGAGAATCTGAGAAGTGTGTGAGCCAAAAAACTCCACACTTTTCTGGTATCATTCTCCTCCTAGTGTGCTCATAGCATCTCTCAGCTTTACCATGTCCATCCCGTCTCCTCAGTTACATTTCCCAACTCTTTTTTGACCTGGCCTCTTGTTCCCCCAGGGGATGATGGCAAACGGCAGCTTAAAAAGCAAGCAAAGATTAATTCCACATATGCTGGACCCTTCTGCTTGCCCACAATACTCCCCCTGCCTTTCTCTGCCTGCTTGTCTCATCCCACTGTCATAACTGAGGAGGAAGTGGTAGCTCAAACACTTGAGCACAAGCACGGGATCCAGGATCCAAGCACAGTTGCTGGTGCACTGAGTCCTTTGAGCTCCTTGGATCATCTATCTTTTCTTCCAGCTGTGGTTCAGCCGAGAAGCTTCTCTAAGACCCTTGGAGCACACAGAACACACTAGATTTAGTAAAGGGCTTTAATGGAAGGAAAACGTCCAAGTTAGGTAGAAAACAGCCAACCTCACTTTTGTATTTTGTAGGTCACACAGGCTCCTAACTGCACCGAGCACCAGGGATACCCTGAAAGCCCCACATGAGGTACTCAACCAGTGTCCCTTGAAAGCCATGAACTTGCCCAGGAGAGAAATCAGGGTTTATATGGCTAGAGAGCACATGTCCAAGGTGAACATCACCTACAATCTGGTGATAAGGGTTTTTTATTTGTGTCTCTGGAGTTTGTGCCTGCTTCTGGAACTGCATTTTATTTTATGTTATGCAGCTGCTGGGTAAGCAGTCCTTTGGCCAGATGCGTGAATGTTCCCAGGTGAATGCCCTAACTATTTGGAATGTTTTAAGCATGGCATTATTAAGTAATAATTTACTCATCCCATTTAGTCTATGAGGTCTCCTTATCGAGGAATATTATTCATCAGGACCACTCTTGCTCTCACTCTAATTTATTTATACTTAATGGCCTTTCAACACATTACTTTCAGGCACAAGAATATATATGGGATATTAAATCACATCATGATATATGACATGTTACAAAAATATTGCATAATTATACAGATTATAAACATTAAAAAATCATCCAATAAACTCTGACATCAAATGTACTCAAGGCTAGATTAAGGCTATATGATGCCTTTTAATTTAACAAATCAATGAGAAATAATTTCATCCAAATCTCACCTTTGAGAAGAAGCAAGCTGTTTGAAGGAGATAAAAGATTGGTATATCTGTATTGAAAATGAAGGGTATCTATTGAACTAAAGCTCAAGCGCTACTTTCATATGGGTTATGGCAGTGATGCCATAATTCTGCTGACCACAAGATGGTGCAACATTTTGGCCATGTAAGACTTGGGTGACAAGTTCAAAGAGCACTGGTCACCATTTTGGTGTTTTGAAACTTCAGATCACTTTAGACAGCTGTCAAACAGTGTATAAAATCCATACAAATGAAAAAAAAAAAAGCAAAAAACCCCAATTTTACTAGATACTTCTCCAGAGAAACTTTAGAGCAAACTGGAGGGAGATTTTTGCTTAGAAAGGAAGACTCTTTGAAATAAAAATAGAAAAACAGATCAAGTTTTTCAGAAAGGGAAATTTTCATTAAAAGTTCAAGATCCATAATATGTTGGGAAAAAAAAAGAAAAGTAGTTAAAAAGATTGTCAGAGAGCAGTAATTCAAGTCCATTTCCCTGGACTTCTCAGTTGCTCTTCATCTGTCATGTTGTGAAACTGTTGTCTTTCGGAGAAGCGGCAGGAAACCCAGCATGAGGTCTGGAGTCCCCCTGTGGATCCTGAACATCAGAGAAGGATAAGGAGACTTGGATTAGAATTTATATAATAATAATAAATAATTATATCAATTATATAATTTTATATGTATATATTATACATAGTATTTTTTTCAAATAGAACATTAAAACTTTCCAGCAAAAAAATATTAAAGTCTTCCTCCTCCCTGTCAAAAAATTTTTTTTTCTTTGAGGAGGTGAGCAAATCCACACCGCCCTTATTGAGCTGAAAACACGGTACTTTTCATTGGTCAATTTTGATGGAAAATCCCCAAGCAGCCTTAGTTTTCATTTTTGTTCTGTGTGAACTACTTTTTAGCATGAAGGATATGCAACACAGACACACAGTATCCCTGAGGCAACTAAAGCATTTGCTTAGATGGAAAAGGAATAGCAAAAAGCTGTTTTAAGCCAAGATTCTTGAAACCAGATGAGCTCTTCTGAATGCTTCAGTTATTAGACAACCAGCCTGAAAGACCTTCCTCATTTTCACAAAGTGCTGAGCCGTGAGCTTTCACTCCCTAAAATCAGGTGCTTTTAAGAAGACTTGCATTAGGCTCCTGAAGAAATCAAATAGCAGCTTCTGAATTCTGAGTTGCATTTTTAACTGTTTATTTGATCAACTCCCAGTGGAAACTGAAATAGAGTATGATCAACATATGACCCACCAGCTTGTAGAAGGTACCTCCAGTTTGCAGTGGTTTGTATCACAGCCCCCAGCAGACAGTCAGTCCCCAAACCTCTGTCTGGGCAGTCCCTTCTGGCTTAAAGGACTTTATCTTCCCTTTACCCTCCTGCTCTTGACTTGGAAGAGAAAGTCCAAAAGGGACTGTAAATTGCTGTCAAATACTGTCTTTTGACTGCTTCAATACAGTATTGCCACATGGATGTTTGCGCATTTGTTAGTCAATGACAAAACCCCACTAACTCCATGTAAGGACTGTCTGTAAATGTTCTATTATCTTCCAAGACTCACTGTTCAAACCTCCAACTTTCACAAGAAAAATTAAAAAAAAACAATTTGAAATTGAAATATTTTACACTCCAGTATTTGAAAACCAGGTGTACAGAAATACAAATAAGCTGGTGAAGGTGACATTAGCCAGTAGGAATTGCACAGAAACATTTTATCTGTGTTCCCTTTTTGTGGTACCTCTCTTCAGTGATGAAGGGTTGATCAGGTCAGTTTGGTACACCTGCGACTGATGAGAGGCAAGCTGGGGTGGAATATCTGATGCACCTTATTTCGACAGTGTGAAACAACAAACAGCCCAACTCAGTGGACTGAGCCTTGGGCTGGGACCACAGGTCAGAGTCCAGTTCCCATCATGGCCACCACAGGCTCTGAAGAAGTCAAAGACCTAAAAGCATATTTCTAGAGGACACTGTGGCAAGCACATGAAGCTACATGGCACTGAAATTATCAAACTGCCACATAATGTTTGGAGAGAACAACCAGGAATCCACTCTATCATCCGTTTACTGTTTACTAAACATTTTACCTTGCATTTTCAGTGTAAGTATCATTGGCTTGGACATAATTTACCTTATAATTATTGCAAGAGATGCTGTTGAATACACACACACACACACACACACAATTGGTAAAGCAGCATCAAAAGAAGTTATTGCTTACCACTGAGATTTTTAAAAAAAAAAAACAACCAAAAAACCCCCCCAAAACCACACAATAAAAACCCAAACACAGGAAGAAGTCAAAGACAGAGATACATGTTGGCAACCATAACTGAAATACTACAGACCTCCCAAATACCAATGTTCTGCTTTGCGGAACAAGTCCATCTGCTGAAAGATAGCAATGACTGCTGCAACCTGAGGGACAGAACAATCAGGAGTAAATGAGGTGCACTAATTTTGTACAGAAAGATACAGCTTTATCAAATCTTCCTTCCCCTTCAGCAGCAGTGCACCAAAGGGCAGGCTTTAGCCTTGAATACACAGTTTGGGGCAAGTTTTGCTTGTCTCCTGCCCAAGGAGGAAACAGACAGAAGAGCAGGACGGGTGGCTTTGCTGCACAAGAAGGTGGGATCAGGCACCCTCTAACATAAGACCGCAGCTCCTGCTCTGTATTGCAGTGCCAAATTTGATCTCAAAGGTAGAACCCGAAAGACAGATGGTGATGACCAAGTTTCACCAGAAAATATCTTTTTGCATTATACTGTTCATTTCTCACAAGACCTTCTGCAGCTCCAGAGTTTCAGGGCTGGCCTCAGAAGAATTCAAGCATAGTTTGTGGTAGCAAGATTTTGCTGTTCATCCACTGAACAAAACACCCTTATGTATCTTATGGTCCATATTTTCCTACTGAAGCCTGATTTTACCTGCATATAAATTATGGTCTGAATTTAGGTCGAATGTGGGTCTGAGTGTGTTCTCCTTCATCTCATCCTCAGAGCCCATCCTTCAGACTCACTGAGCCTGACTATCTACCTGCGTCCTTCCCTTCATCTGTTCTTCAACTGCAGTCCCCATCTCACCCCAGTGATTCCCACCTGTGAGCAGAAAGTTTCAACAGGACATTTAGCCCAACCAACCTCAGAGAAGGGCCTGGTGGTAGGGTCAGGTCTGTGATTCCCAAAAAACCCTGTAGGCTGCACTCAACCCTTAGTTTGTATGTGCCTTAAGTCAAGCCTTCCATCAACTCAATAAAAAAAGGTGGCATTTTCAGGCACCACAGTTAACTCCAACTTAATAGTGCTTACAAAAACTATTATAGCTGAAAGTACCCTTATAACCTGATAATACACAGTATAACATATTCTACTTAAGAGGGCAATTCAGCCTCTGCTTCTGTTATGGTTTAGTTAGGGTTTATTTTTTGGTTTTTTGTTTTGGGATTGGTGTTTTGTTTTAATCCAGGCTATATTATCTCTCCAGGGGTAGTTACCTGTGGTATTGCTGCATGGGAACAAATTTTAGTTGCCTGGGATGACAAGTGGGCTATCCTACAACAGCTACATTAAGGAGAATTCATAGACAGTAAGAAAAAACCCTTGAGATGACAGATTCTCCCTGCATCAAGGGCAGCAAATGAAGCATTCATTGCTATAGCAGTTACTGGAGGAATTAATCATGTGTTGCTGTGCAGGTATAAGTACCTTTTCTTCTTATTTTATTTCCCTCCTGCATGCTGTTCCTGGTGTCTTTATCAAACCATTTACAGAAATAAGTTCTTTTATATGGACTCCTAAATAAAAGTGCAAATCATATAGGAGCTTAGAGAAAACTTGACAAGGCAGCTCTTGTTAACTTAAATGGATCAATATTTAACAGCCAGTTACTTTGAAACATAGACTCTGTCTAGGCTCTCCCCCTCACCTCCATATAAGAGATCAATGAGGAATAATTTGCACTATGATGCTTTATAGGAACTCAAAAGAATTCATCAATAAGATGAAAACTCTTGCAATACAGGCAGACACTACCTAATTCTAATTAATATTAAAAGGATGCTGTCCATTTTTTTTAAACCAAAAACACAGTGTAGCTTATGTACTTAAAGTTGTAAAACCTCATAAGGAATGTGGTGTCTGTTAATTACATTCTGTCTGGGAAGGGGAAGGGAAATTAAGTTGATCTTTTTAGTGATGAATTATTCAAAATGAAAAAAATAAAAACAATCGACTGCAGCATTAGCACCAAGCCCTACACATTAACCTCACACTACACATGGGTGGTTCTATAGCAACGCATGCACACTCTTAATTTGACAAATAAATTAAGCCACTGGGGTACTCTAGCTGACAGGTTACATTCAGAATTAATCAGTGCAGGACTGATTGGAAGATATGTTATTAAGATAGTTGTTACAAATATAAAAGTCTCATTTTCTTCATTAAAAGTTAGACAGAAACATCACCCAGCATTAGCAATCATTGCAAGTGCATACTTATTTGCTGCAAATGAACTAGACTGTAGTTGTTGCTTTAAAGTCACTGGGCCTGGTCTTAACATTCTTTTCAGGAAAAGCTCCTGGTTAGGCCATGTCAGGATGGGTCAATGGGACAGCAAAAGAAAGTAAAGGAGAAATCAGGATTTCTGCATATGCTGTGTCCAGCGTAGATGTGACCCAAAGAGTATCCAGATGCTGACAGTGCTCAGCTGAATCAGTATGTTCAGGGCTAACCTAAGTTCTGTGTCCAGGGACTACAAGTCAGGAGTAACTCAGCACATACATTTCTTTAGCAACACAACTGTTCTTACTATTTGTTCTAAAATGTTGAGTGCAATAAATGAGAACACCCATTCGACACTGAGGGCCACACCAAGTTCTTGAAAACAGAGATCTTAAACTAAGCATGAGAAATCACAAAAAAAACATATCAATGTGAGAAACAAACATATGCCGGAATAAAAAAGTGAAGCTCACTGAAAAAAACCAAACCCTGTGAATCTACCTACGGATTGCTTTTCTTTTGTTCTTCCTCCAGCTCTTTCTCTCCTCACGGTTCATTTTGGTCCTTCAATAGAGTGTTACACTTCTCCTTTTCCAGGCTAACTAAAAATCCTTGCATTTCTCTCATACCATGCAGCACGACCAAGACAGAAACTTTACTAGTGGAAGAAGAACGTGGGGGAAGTCAGGGGAGAGACACACACAAACATGAAGGAAATGAAGACCAGCTTCTTAGGAAAGGAGCTTTCTGGTCTCCCAAGCAGGGCAAGGCTCAGATGAAGCATTTTTTCCAGCTGGGATGTTCATAACAGCTGTCCTTGATTTGCATTCTCCAGTATGAGTTGGCTTCATGTTGCAGCCCTTTCCTCAGAGAGGAACTGCTACAGTCTCAATCCCTCCTCTCCGAAGCTAGCTATTTACATGAATCTCATATTAACTCTGAGACTCTTAATCCTCCATCCAATTTGCTTTAAAATGGCCAGTTCCTACAAAAGGTTTTAGGGATGAACAGACCAATATATATATATAAACAGAAACATGCACCCAGACATGAAAAGTATGATCATATCTGCATCTATCTCTATCTATCTATATCTACATATTTAGCAAACCAATTTGAAGGATCAACCATGTGTCTGCCAGTATCCATCTCATTTCTTCTCAAGTTGCTGATTCCTGATGGATGATATAGATTTATTGTGAGTCTTGCAGTGGGTCATCTTAATTCAGCCTATTAAGTTGTTACTGGGTTACTTGTTCTCTGCATGACAAAGCCCAACCCATTTTGATCTCTAGAGGCTAATCAAAGCCTTTATTCTTACTCAGTTTTACCTTTGGAGTTGTGGAGTGGGTAGGAAATTTAAACTGCAGTTAATCTTTTGTAGGTTTCAAGTTTCATATAAAAAAAATTATTACTAATTCAGATTTTAGAGATAAGCATTTTCTATCTGTCTTCTGTGACAGCTCTGGTGCAATGTCCAGCATTTCTGTGAACTCAGTAAACCCAACTGCACAGGGCAGAAGCTGTCAACTGGACAGGAAGTTCTTTATACTGTAAATGTTTATTAGTGTACAGAAAAAGAAAGTCAAACTTACGTAGCAATCTCATTTGAGGTCATCTCATGTAGTCAGAAATTATGATTTTAAAGGGTCTCTAAAAAGAAAAATAAATAAAAAAAATAGCAGAGATTACAAGGATTCAGTGACCTCTTTCATTTGTGTCAGCAAAACATTGAAATTAAACACATTTTTCTTGCTGGACTTGTACCCTTTATAAGAAAATATAGGTACAAATGCAGTTTGTATACATGAAAGCACTGGCTTTACCTTCTCTTTCAGCTTGTTTGATAAGAAAGTAATACTATTTCATCAGAGTGCTGAATTAGCTTGTTCTTTTTATAAGGTCTGGGAAGTGGCAGACTAGGATTTTCTCCATTCTAACTCCATTTTCTTCATGGTTTTGATTTGGTTTTCCCTTCAGATTGATTTTCGCTGGCAGATAAATTTGCCAGGAATCTGATTCTACCCAACTGAGACAACACTCCACTTACCACTGCATCTAACTATGCTTCTTGCAATTTTCCATATCTTTACTCTCAAAAATGCTTTTTTTCCCTGTTAGAGAGGCAGGCAACCAGGACTAGATCCAAAGAAAGCATCAAGACTCACTGCTGCCCCCTCACCTCACCCCCGTGGTAGTGAAAGATTGGACATCTTCAATTTGAATGTTAAAACTCCACATGTCTAAAGTTCTGTGTGTGGGGAAAGTTAGGAGAACTGCCTGGAGAGCAAGGAGAAGGCTGTATTTTTCCATCTGTTCCTCTGGTGGACACCCAGGCTAATGGGCATCTTGCTGAGGACGGACTGCAAAAAACAAGCATTGGTTGTTGCATTCCATGAAAACCTGGCTTGAGTTGGGTGTGTGGTCTCCATTTTTCAGAAATAACCAGCTTCTTAAAACACTCCACCAGGATCTGGGACACCTGGGTTCACTTTTCTTTTATCATAGGTGATTATGGACACCTTTCCTACCTTAAGACTGAAGGTGAACCTGGAATATGTATGGGGTTCCCTTTTGGGGAGGGAGAGCTGGGAAGCAAGAAAGTCTCTCTCATTTGCTCTTGTTGCAGTTCCTCCATTTCATTTTGAATAAAGATCCTCCAGGCCCAAAAGCATGGCTCAAGGAGCTGATGGTTTAGGCAGTTGCTTGCAGTAGTTGGGGAGAAGTAGGGGGCCGTTAGCTTGCTTTCTATCCTCTATAGATAGCGGGTACTAAAGGTTTTAATATGTTTGAAGGTGATTTTGGTGCCTTATGGCCACTGAATTATCCAACACTGGGTACGTGTGATACATAAGCCTTGCCACTACTACAGTCTATCCTTTGTAAGGCAGTATTGATCTCTGCTGTATTTCTCAAGGAAAGAATAGAGCACAGGACTTAATCCTGAATGGAGGAAAGTGATGCATCAAGGGCTTGAACTGTGGAGAAAGCGGGATTTAAGAAACACATCTGTCTGCTGCATCTCTCTACTGAGGGGTGTGGAGGGGCCAATATGTCACCCTGACCTGCTTCATGGGGAGGTCTGCTGCCTCCCTGGAGCAAGAGTCAGGAACGTGTTGGGCAAACTTCCTGACCTGGTGAAACCCTCTGATTATTACCCCCTTTTAGTATTTCAGGTGGGTAGTGAAGAAGTGGGGAGAAGGAGCCTGAAATCAATTAAAGGAGATTTTAGAGCCTTGAGACGGCTACTTCAGGAATCAGGAACACAAGTTGTGTTCTCCTCTATCCCTTCACTAGCAATGATGAATGAGGTAACAGACAGGAAGAGGCACC
>JAOXNO010000013.1:7470814-7507663 GCA_028565335.1 Limnodromus scolopaceus | reverse complement strand
GTTTAGATTGGATATTAGGAAACATTTCTTCACAGAGAGGGTTATCAGGCATTGGAATAGGCTGCCCAGGGAAGTGGCAGAGGCACCATCCCTGGAGGTGTTCAAAAGATAAGTTGATGTAGTCCTTAGGAATATGGTTTAGTGATTTTTGTCAGGGTTAGGTTGATGGTTGGACTAGATGACCTTTAAGGTCCCTTCCAACCTAGACAATTCTATGAATCTATGATTCTGTCTCTTGTCAGCTGGTGCAGACAACTTCCTGCTTGGGTTGTGAACTCCCTTCCAAGGCACTTGCTTTCCCCAGGCGTTGCATGGGACAGCAAGATGACGCCAGGCCAATTAGAAGTCCAAGAGCCAAGTATTCAAGCCCTTCATGGGCCTAGTGGGACAGGGAGACTAAAAGGCTGCTCCCATCTCTGAAGAAATCCTTGGCAAAGCAAGAAATTGGACCTGGGTCAACATTCTACCCACAAGACCATTTGCTCTGTGAAAACAAATCAGCGTAGGAGGCAATAGGCACTTTTAAATATGGTGATTTTGGTGAAAGATATATTGATATAAGGCCACATTTGTTTGGCACTATATCATCAATAACTAGCAGAAATGTACAGAACCTTATCAGGATGGAGCTGACTCCAGTAATACATGATCTTAATCCTTCCTTGGGACTCACACAAACATGTGCATGATGACTGTTACACTACACTTTGTCATGGAAGTTAAGACTTCTTTCCGTCACCATGCAGCTCTGCTTGGTTTAAATTATATTCATGGCCATTATGTACTAGAATTCTAACTACTATAATTATATGTTACAGGTTATTAGTTTCTATGCTAAAAAAGTAACAGGAAAAAAAGGCAGGGAATGTGTTACATTGCAAATCTCTTTCTTGATCCAGACGTTACAAGTTAGCATATAATGTATTCTTTTTCCTAATTAAGCAATGGCAGGGCCTTTTTGCAGTGCTTCATTATCCATTCACCACAAAGAGGCATTGCCCCATCAGTCTTGTGATGAGATGCCACCAAATAAACTTATTATGCCAAGAAGCAATCTAGGGAGAAGCTATTATGTGCTTTTCTACAAATGCAGTTTCTAGTCTTATTAGCTTGCATTACATAGTAGAAATTGAACTTATATAGTAGAAATTGAACGTAGGAGGGTACAGTGAAACATGCACACTACACACTACCCATTTTTCAGCCGAACTGTAGGATCTTAAACTTCATTTAGAGGAAGCAGAGCTGATAGTCCAAGATCTACTGGTGCACAGTTGTCCTGGTTTCAGCTGGGACAGAGTTAATTTTCTTTCTCGTGGTTGCTGTGGTCCTAGCTGCCAGCTGGGGTTAAACCACAACAGTCAGCAGCTCAGTTGAAGACAGTGGAAGAAGTTGTGCAGTTATGATAAAAAGGGTGCTGAAAAAAGCCACACTGAAGTCTGTTTCTCACCCAAATTTGGTAGCAAAAGCCACCAGGAACGCAAAGAGGCCTGCTATCCCTGCACATAATTGCCAGTGCTTTTACAAGCTGTTTATTTACAAGAACAGCTCTAGCCCTTGCATGTGTAAATCTTATCGTATACCAATGGCAGTTTACATGATTTGGCTGCACAGTGGTGAGCCTCCGTGTGCGTAAATATGCATTAGGACCAGGCTTCAGATTAGAGAAATCTGGTCCTGTGAGGTCTTACTGAGCTCTGCAAAATTGAAAACTTTTGTTACCCAGATGTTGCTTTGAAGTATTTTGACTGAAATTTTGCCTGTGGGTTCACATAGGAATAAAACAAGAGGAAAATGTGTTGTCTTGGAATGTTCTTACTGGGGACATTGCTACCATTTCATTCATATTACAAGGAATTGCTGTGAAAATTTATTCTGAGAATTTTGAAAGTGCAGTGAATTTCCAACAGAAGATTTTGTAATGTCCACCCAACGTCAGCAAGTAATCAGATTTGAAGGCAGTTTATAAAGTAAAGCACCGGAGCAGATTCATTTGAGTTAGGACAGGAGAATATCCAATCACAGGTGTTTAAACGTGAGTATTCACTTTCAGGTTATTCAGCCAAGAAGGAAAAAAAAAAGAAAGAGAAGGGAACATGGATGGTAAAGGGCATAGGAAGGGGAAATAACATTTAGAGCATTTTTGCAAGCTTGGGATTGAGAAGTGGTAGTAAAATAAACCAGGTTACATTCTTAAAGATGAAGCACACTCAGAGGTTATGAGAAAAAAAAAAAACAACCCACCTTCATGTCTCTTTCATGGGACTTTGCTGGTTAACAGCACCATTGATTTTACTGTGATTATTTTGTTCAGTCTTGTGTTTTGATCTCTGATTTAAAACTATGTTCTACAGGAGGGTCCTACCAATGTCCTGTATTATCTGCAGTTATAGCCACTCGCAGCCCGTGCTCAGTGGAGTGCCTCAGTGTTTGTTACAATAAATATCAGGCCACTGACCATAAAATCTCTGTGTGTTGAAATTCTTCACCAGAATGACATTTAGAAAGGTGTAGCTTTAGCCTCAATAAGAAAGGGAGTGAGAAAATGAATGCAGCTTTTGGAAACAGCAATGCTGGAGAAACCTCTCTGGCTTCTTTCAGAAATGCCACCATTCCAATATAACCCATGGCCAGTCATTGTATAGCAAGACCCTGTGCACGGGCTGTGCAGGAGAGTGGAAGGCAGTATTGCAGAGGAAGAAGGGGCCAGGACTGAAATTCTTCCTGTAATTCCTGTCTCATGAAACCCACCCTCTCCTTTGGATTTGGGATTGTGGTGGCCACCAAACACTGCAGTTTAACACTTCGGCCCCCTACGCTACAATTCAACCCCTCCTCCGACGTGTGGATTTTCAGTGCACACTGTCTTAGTCTTCAAAATCACCTTCATAAGGGGACACAGGCAGGAAATGGCCACCGAGGTAACAGCTCGTATAGTTGCAGGGCTATGTAATCAAAAGTAACACAACAGCAGTAAGTCAAAATACTTCATCACAGTGAACCTGTCTCTCCCTGGGAAGTCCTCTGGATGATACTAACCTTGAAGTTGACATTAGATTTACAGCTCAATTCCCTTGGGTAATGATGCTGATTACATCCATACTAAAAGAGCAAAGTAAGTTCACTTCCTTCCCCTCTGTAGTGAGACTTCACTCACGGCTGTCAGAAGGAAAGCCTATGACAGGTCCCTGAATTGCTTTAGACATTCGGCAGCTGCAGAGCTCTTTCTAAAGGATAGAAATCTCTCCAGTGCTCCAGAGCAGCTGACAGCTGAAGAAAGATGGTCAGCTAAATTCTTTGTTGTAGCCACTCCATATACCAAGATAAGTAGAGTGATTAAACTGATTTATAGTGCTTTGGGTACCCAACTGCTTTTCTCCCCAAAATAAGATCTGCAGAGCCAGTACCAGTACTCAATTGCTTAATGAAAAGAAACAACCATCCTTCTATTGACAGCAATATTAATGAAATGTAAGCAGAAGGATCCCAAGTTGTCAATTTAAGGCACATTCACCTTTCACATGTCAAAAATCCTGGGGCTCAGACTGGTTGAATTTGCTGGGACAAGTGTTTAGCATGGGACTCATCTGCCTAAGCAGTAGGCGGCTACAGCGGAGCTGCCAACCTCTGAGTTACACTACAGGCTCCTTTCTGGTCAATACAGATCACATCTATCACTCAATGGACTCTAAAACACGATAACCTCACTGTAGAATAGACACCTAAAGTATATCAGATTAATCATCTTTGAAAACCTGTATTTCTCCTCAACTTATCTAAAACTGCACTTGCAGCTAAGGTTGCCTGAGAACCGAGAAAACTAGGCACGTAGTAAATCCACTTAAATGATTAGCAAAATCCACAAGTAACTTATCCATGCTGCTAGGGCCAGTCCCTGCCCTGCTCTAAGCTCTTCCATTAATTGCTACATTAGCAATTTGCACACTTAAATCAGAGGGTCAGTGGTCACCAGGTGAGTCATGACGCAGGAAAGGGGCAGGGAGGAGGGCTTCTCAGATTGCTTTTGTTGGCCAGCCCTAAAGTATTTATTTCAAAGGCCTTTTAATAACCAGGGGCAGGGAGGTTGTTGATAATTTTTAATGACACACTAGCATTTGAATTAAAACTGCAAAGCTCTTGATTTCTTGGTGTTTCAGCAGGCATTTGACCACCAGCAAAGCTAGGAACAAGTGCTGCTGGTAAATACACTTGACAGGGAGCATTCCTCATCAATGCAGCTCAGCACAACGTTTACAGGAGCATACCTGAACAAGATTGCCTGAAGCAATCCTGTTCAAGTACATTTACACTGCATATAAATCCGGCACAAGATCTCACCTCCTAGCAACATTGCTAAAGAGGCAGTGAGTTTTAGGGGCTACTCAAGGTAACCCATGAATGGTAGCCAGATTAGGACTCAGACTGAGGGCTATGATACAAGCTTAGCATGTGCCTTGGGGCTATGAATATACCAACATATCTACTAGAAATGTATTATTTAGCATATATTATAAAGGCAGATCAGGCACTAATCCCTGGTTCCTAGTCCCTGCGGCACAGACTGGGTTGTGTGCACCCTGCTAGCTCCTGTTAGAGAAGACCAACATCCACGCTACATAGGACCTGGCTCTGGGCTATTGGAAGACCATTTTTGGGGAAGGGAGCAAACAAGAGAGCCTTGTCCATGCAGCCTTCAGAGCACCATCTGTGCAGAGTACCTCCCTAGAACCGTGCCAAATATTTTGTCGGAGAGAGATAGGGACACCCATGGTAGAGCCAAGGAACAAAGACCAAATGGAGTGTAAAATCAGAGGTCCACTGCTTGAACCATTCTGTGAACCTTATATTTAGCAGTAAATGTGGACTCTGAGAGGCCACAGTTAGACCTTCAGCATACCTGTATAAATCTGATCTGGGAGGTTGCTAGATCGAGTAATTTCAGTGATTCACTCAGGAATATTCACTATTTTAAGTATGTGTTTAAGTGTCTTGTCTTATTGAGTCGTATTCTGAGAAAAATAACTATAGTGTCTGAGGTAACACAGTACATCAGTGCTAATCCACAGTACTTCTCCTCACATGCTTTGGCTCTCAGTATTTTAGGAGAGCCAGACAGCTTTCTTTGGGAACAGCGATGCAGCCAAATATTACCATATGCTGTGTGGGTTCCCTGTTTCCGCTCCTCAAAGGAACTGACAGCCCGGCCTGGCCAGAAAAACAAAACAGTGTACTTTTCACACACAAAAAGAGGTTTTGAAGGTTTTGTTCAGGATCAGAGTAATAAAATGAGATCTTACATAGGAAAATTCAACAAAGAAACCTCAAAATAGTTCAAAACCTGGGATACTGGTTACCCATCTTCCCACTTGAGTCATAGTACCCTTCTCCTTTGGTTTCTCCTCTGGCTGTGAAGGAGCTTTGGCCGTTGGGATATTTGCCATTCCAAAGAAAGATATATGTTTTATCCCTTTTGTCTAAGAGTCAACCTTTCTGTGCTGGAGACGTGCTTTTGACTAGCCATTTTCAAATGAAAGATCTTTTTTTTTCACTGTTCTGTGAGGCTGAACATTTTAAATTACAGTAGCTGACTTGTGCACTCTCCTCTTTCCTTTAAAAAAGGCAGTCAGCTCCCACTTGCAGATTCTCAGATCTGCAGACTTGATCCCATCACCATTGTGCAAACATTTGTGCAGTGATGTCAGTGAGAGTTGTACATGTGGAGAGGGGAAAAGCTGTACCTGTTAAACATCTGTATTGCTAATGTGAGGATTACTGTGCTGGGTTTCACATAGTGTCTTTGCTCCTTTTAACTACATCATCTACTCTCCCAGAGGATATCATTTGGTTAGCTACTTAGCTGACATCAAAGGTGTTCTTCTACTGAAGTTTACAATGCCAGCACTTAACTGAATTCCTGCCCTCCTGAAAAATGCACATGTAAAATAATGTACTGCCGAGTGAAGCTCACTCTTGGCTACCTGGGCTGTGAGTTATCCATGCCAAAGCTTCACAGCTGGCTTAGCTCTAACTGTGCTGTTTGAGGAAGACATGGAGACACAGCTGTATTATTTCCAGGGCCAGAAATAAGGCCATTCATTTTTGGGCTGTGTCAACTTGAATTAAAAAACTGGTGGGAATAAAAGTTACTCTATCTATATCTGGCACAGGTACACCTCCTGCATATTGGTTGGACCAAGGTCTGGACCCCCACCGTATAGTTCCACGTTCAGTCAGCTCAGATTGAGCTGGGATCATTAGTTCCAACCATGAAGGATCAGATAAATGCATCTCCCTAGTTCCTGCTCAGAATAACAACCAAGATAAAACCTCTGCAGAATCACCTTCAAGATAACTTTGCAAGACACTGAGGCTTTGACTGGTCTCAGGACAGCCAAGCTGTCATCTGCAGACTGGTTGGAACGCACTGACTCCTATGACCATGGGGAGTGAGGGACAGGAGAGGAGAATACATTTTGCCAGGTGGTGCCATGCATTCAGGATGTGGGACTGAGGCTGGGAAAGCATTCCTGAGTTCCTTGGTGCAGGCATAACAGTGTGAGCAGTGAGCAGTGAGCCTGGGTCCCAAACTGCCGGGTTTGGATCAGAAAAGTCCTTCTGAATCCAGACAGGCCCTTTCTTGTCAGTGCAGTTACAAAGCCAGATTTGAATTGGTACCAAGCATTTGCACCGTCCCGTGGCTTGTAAGTGATTCCTCCAGGAATCACAGGAATAACAAAGCTTGAAAAGCACAGTGCAGCGAAAACCCAGTGACTAAGCAGCAGCCTGCTTGGGCCTGGGGTAAGCAGGGAACAAACCTAATAAGCTTGAATGACCCCATCCATCCCAGGGTACTGGTGCTACCTGGGATTTACTGTTATCCAGAGTATTCCAATGTACTAACACCCCAGATAATGGAGTGGTGACTATGGTGCCATAAGTCACATGCCTTGATAAGATATAACAGTTATAACCACACAAAACTCCACTGTTAATATTAAATATGGGCTGAATAACAACTAGATGCTTCTTTGACCTCACACATAACAATTCATGTAATAGATACTGCTATAGCAGGCTACATGTAAATCTGATAGATTAGAAATCTGCTTTTTCTGACAAATATACCACCCATTTCATTCCTTCCGCCTTCTAGATTAAGCTGTTTAGGAAAATGAATACATCTGAAAGTCGCTAAAAGTAAATTTGCAAGGGACTTTTTGCCTACTGCATTTTTCTGAATATATTTTGCTAGAGCCACTTTAGTACAGTGAGGTGCATCACAGAATGAAGTTCATTGTATATACAATGTATTAATAATTTTCTACTAAATATAGCTTCAGTAACAGATCTTCATTTGCATACCAGCAACACTGAAGTAAATTGGCCTTGTTCATTCTATGTCAAAATGTATGTACCCACTTGATGTATGTGAGACATGTGGAAGGGAATAATTTAAATAGAGTGACTTCTCTTTTGGAGAAAAGGCAAGGTCTAGGGAAAACAGACATCTAATTTTCTTATGAAGTTACAGCTGAGCTGCCTGAGATTTCTCATGCAATTTTGCCATCATGAAGCTGCATTAGAATCTGTTTTTCCAGACAGTTTTCCTACGGCTCCAATGAAGATGATTTATGACCCATCCACTTCTACAAGTTGCAGAGGCAACATTAGTCAAGCTTCTTCAGTACATATCCACTCTCACACTTTCTTAGAATAAATTTATTTACTCTGTACTTTTACTTGGAGTATGGTCTATATTCACACTTTATCATCACTTTCCCTTATCATATATAGATTAAAGGAGGAAGTTGAAGGAATATTTCTTAGGCAGTTTTCCTAAGTCTTTTCCCTAAGGTCTTAAAGTAATATTGCCCACTTTCTCTACAGAAAAAAAACCAAAACCAAACCTTCTCTTCAAGAGTGAAGGTCCAGGGCCCTCACTTTTCCCTCTCACCAAATTAAAGTCACTTACTTGAAGCACCCTAAGCTATAAAACTAATAGGCCACTGATCCTGCTGCGCTTAGTAGAGCAGCAAGATCTAATGACTCCTGCACTGACTGTAGAAATGATTGGACTCCCAGCACATCTAAGTGCCCATAGTAGATAAGATTAATTCAGACTGAGGTGCAGATGGGGCACAACACCTCTCGCTCACACCTGCAGCAGCTGGTATGATGATTTGTGTGTTGCCTCCTTCCTGCAGGCACACAGACCCTGTCTAACCAGCAGCCCCACTGCCCGCCCCCTGCCTCTGTGCTCTGCCAGGGCAGTGCTTCAAACAGCGGGTAACAGGGAGTGCGTCCTTCACAGGGGGATGATGGAAGAAAGGGGAAAGGATGCAATCCCTTCTCCTCCCTCCTCCTACGAAATTGATGACGATGAAGGGGAGAGAGGAATAGATTCCCCTTTTCCCTTCCTATGAGAAATTAATTCCTCGTCTCAGGAATTAGGGACACCTGGGAGAGATGTCAGTTGTACGTGGCTCATCCCTTCACAGGGACTGATGATGGAGTGAGCACTAGAGTTGCAGTTCCAGTGTGTCCAACTCAAAATACAATTAAAGAAGGGAAGTCAAGTTACATAATAAATGGAAAATGCAAGCCATAGAAGTAAAATGTCCATAATCTACCTTTTGAACCAGGCACAAAAGAACTGTAGGAACGTTCTAAGCATGAAATATTTTGTCCAAAGCTATAGAAAGGAGTCCATGTGTTTCACAGTGTGAGCAAAGCTTGCCAACGAAGGAATCATATTTTGTTATTTTTTTTTCCTGTATTGTGTGTTTGTTGCCCTCACCTTTAAGTCCTTGCTGCTGTCTGTTTGGAACCTGAAACATCCTGCACAGCTTTCAGATGCATTAATTGTGAAGCTGGTGAAAAAATAAAACAGACAGTGACAGACAAGAGTGGCAAAAAAAAAAATTTCCAGTGGTTTGCACAGAGAGGGGAGAGAACAAGCAATACAAGGAAAGGTGCAGATAGACATACTTCGATGATTCCTTTCTGATTCTGTTGATGTCTGATAACTGACAGAGCTCCACTCTCAAGAGTAAGCAGGGAGAAGAGGAAGGAGAGAATGCAAAATAAAATTGGACAGAGAAGGCTCAGTTGCTATTCATTTCAATAATTTTCATCTCTCAGAGTTAAGCGTTTCTATCTTTGTTATTCTAGTAGTGATAGATGGAGAGGTAAGAGCATGGAAACCTAAAATTTATCATCACATATCTTCCTAACAAAAGACTGGCAAAATCACATCTTTCTTAATAAGACAGGATGATAATGGATAATGTAGCTAAGTGGTTTCCAAGGACACTGCCTTCGGGAGGAGGCAGGTTTTGCAATGCCAGCTTGGCAAGGAATTCTCAGAAGAACAGCAGCTCTTTCTACCCTCCCACTGGGTCAGCAGCATTGCATGTATTTGCTGGTCTTCATGGAGGAGTGGTTTTACTGGTGCTCGGGAAGCTGATCCCAGTGTGGATCATGCCTCTGTCTCCAGCTGCTGGAAAACAGGTGATTAGATTTCCAGGGGGCTGAAGACTGTGGGGTGTGGGGTGGCCTCCAGAGATTTGTACCCCTGTGCTGCCTATGTCTAAGAGGAGCGAGTTATTTTCACCAGTGGCTGAGCCAACTATTCTTAGGCATTTTGGTGAATTCTTTTTAGTAGAGGGAAGGATTAAATATGAACCTACACATCCTCCTGTTTCCTGCTTGAAAAAAAAGACTGAATGAAGTCTGTCTTGGGACATGGGAAAACCCTGATTCAACTACATGTTTAAGCACATACATAATTTTTCAGCAAATGTATCAAAAGTGTTTGTTTAGACAGCATTGAATTAGGGCCAAGTTTCCCTCTTGATGATCGATTGTGATTTTATTTATTTTTTTCTGTTACAACCCAGTTGAAAAGAGAAAGACAACATCTTTTCTAATAAATGTATTAGAGTATCTGAGAACTGTTTATAACAATTCCTCTTTGATTTTCTTGTAGGATTAAAAATGAAAAAAATGGCAATGATGTCCCTTATCTCTACTAAAGTTGTTTGATTTCTGTGAGATATGCCTTTTTCCTTTAGAAAATCAGAAGATGCTTTTTGAAGAATGGACAAAATTCAAGGGGTTAGATAGTAAAATCCTAAATTGCTAAGATGCATCTTATTTCAGTTTGGCGTCTTCTTAAAGGAAATGGAGATGAAGTGAAGACAAAGTCTTGACAAAGCTGTGTTGACAGTATCACTCACTCAATGCCAATGCAGAAGACAACCCTAATATTAGGGGATCTATGTCTTTAGAAAAACAAAGCAAGCATATTGGGAGTGAACTCGAGTAATTTCAGTTCAAACTGGTATGAAATTCTTCTCTGATACCCTTTTCTTTTGAGAGCTTAAGCTGAAACCCCTGTTCAGGGTCATGTCATTACCTGGTCAAACACGACTGCACATATTGTCCCTTCAAGGTAATGCCCTGTTTCCTAAAAATGCAATAGGCTACTGAGCATTACATGAAGTGACAATGACCATCTGTCTAATTGCAAATAAATAATAAGACCAGGTCATACAGTTGGGGTAACTCATGCATCCCTACAGCCCTAATGAAACCAGGTACAAGATCAGCTTCATGAACTCAGAGGACTTCAAATACTAAATGGATCATTAGATTCCTTATTTTGACCTCTTTTGTGTCCCTCATCATTACAGTTCACAAGCAGATACTGTTGTTTAGTCCAAAAATTTGTGTTTGTGTTTGAAAATGTCTTTCAAATTTACCTTCTTTTCCCTTCCAGACACTGGTTCTTGTTATCCCTGTCTAGGTGAAAGATCCCTTTCAGAAGCAGAACTTTTCCTGCACATCAGAACTCCCATAACAACAATCTGAGTTGATTCTAATCTCTTCCATCAGCTCGATGGGCAAACCTAAGTGTCCTGGTTTAAGACACTTTCTCTAACACTAAAATGATGTTTGGAGCTTTCATCTGCAAACTTTTCCAAATTAACAGAGTGCGAAATATGGATTAAGATCTATGAGGAACAAACTCAATAGAAGAGGCATTAGCTTTCCTGATTGGTGTCTGTCTTTTCTCTTTCTTTTCCTCTTCAGGAAATATTGCTGTAGTGGATAAAAAAAATAGAATTGTCCAAAACATTCAGATATTGTATCATGTGTAACACATCAACTGTACCACAGCACAGGCACATAGGCTCTGATGTGTGTTGAACATATTGCATCTACTGCACAATGTACGAGCTGTGCATTTGTTCAGTATCACCTGGATGGAAGTATGGACCTTCGACTACGTGGCAATTAGTTTGCTGCTGCATGATTCAGTAGCAGCTGAAGCCCCTGCTTCTCCATTTAGATTGGGACCACTTCAGCCCTTTGCAATTCAGCAGAGGCATAGGTTTCTGCAACCTGTACATCCCTGTGCTGTGGTCAGGGCTAGGCTGGCCACTAAATGGGTGACAGATGTTAACCTTAACCTCTCTCTTTTCAGACATGGAGGTTTCAGTCCTAGCTTTCTGGAAATTCAAAGTTTAGCTCCTCAGCTTCTTCACCAGAGGAAGTGGTCTATTGAGTTGACTGAAAAGGAAGAGAAAAAAACTTGATGCTGCAAGTTTATGGCCTACAAGTGCTTTATTCAGAAGAACTTCAGCAACAGCATCAGAGGAGAAACACACTGGTCTTAAGTAGCTGCTTAAAGATCATCTACAGTTTAGCCTCCCTGTATAAAATCTGTGTGAACACCTAAATGAAAGCCTTTTGTCCTTGTTATGTAAGAAGTAAGACTACCTGAACCAACAGTCCCTAGCAATTTTAAGAAGCAAGTAGTAAGTCATGAAAGGGCTAAATTTCAACTCAAGGGACTGTTGCATTAAAAATCTTTCTGACTTCAAAGAAGGTTTAAGATAAGTACTTCGTAACTGATTTTATAATCTTACTAGTTCCTGCTGCTCCATTGTTACACAGGTTTTATATCCAGCGTCCTCAACACAGTGTGGTCCTGCACCAGTGAAGACCACTAGATGTAGCCTTATTGTAAAGACTGTATACTAGACAGTAAAAGTTCATTCTACAAGGCCTGCTAAGCAGCCCACGTATATACAACAAGATTAGACAGTGAAGTTTTCCTGTCATTCATTAGTTTATCTGAGCTATTACCTACAGAGCTTCCACATCTCCTGAAGATTTACTAAGCAAAGGCTATATTTTTCAGATAATGATTTACTTTTTATGAGGCACTTAACTGTTTTATCTCAGTGGGGCATAACTATTTTGGGCGGCAGTCAGTAATTTTGTGGTTCAGCAGTGTTTAGATGCTGAATTTCTAATATATGGATTTTGCAGTGCAAAGGAAAATCGCTAAATGGGCCGGTGAACTGGTGAAGGTTCTGAGATCACAGAATAGTATTTCTTGCCCAGTTCTACCAAAAACTCACTCCCAGACATCTCAAGCTTAGACTTTTTCTGAAGGAAAAAAAAAAGGGGGAATAAATTAACTCCATGGTGAAATACTAATGAGGCAACCGGAATTCAGCTGCTAGAGCAGGCTCTGATGAACCATGTAACCTGTTTTATCTTTTGAAGACAAGAAGCATATAATCCACTGGGTTAGAGTTAGGATTTGAAACTAGATCTGCAGATAAGGAAAGCTACAGATGTAAAACAAGCATAATTGCTTCATACGCACCCTGGTCCCTATTCAAATTAAGAAGTCTGAACTTACTACAGCTTTCTGATCGGTATGGTTTAGTTAATCAGCTGAATGACATTATTGGAAACCACACTGCATTAGACCCTGGGAATCCATCACTGCCTTG
Organism: Limnodromus scolopaceus; assembly: GCA_028565335.1. Taxonomy (NCBI): domain Eukaryota; kingdom Metazoa; phylum Chordata; class Aves; order Charadriiformes; family Scolopacidae; genus Limnodromus; species Limnodromus scolopaceus. The sequence continues at coordinate 7,494,851 of JAOXNO010000013.1, read as the reverse complement.
GTCTAGTCCTGAAAACAGAATATCTGCTCCAGAGAAGACAATTGGACCATCAACCTACTCACCTCTATTTCTGCTCTCTGCTCCCTCATTTTAAAGCTCTCTGGCATTCAAGCCACAGGATTTTCTTCCAGGTGTTTCAGAAGCTCTAGCTGGATCTGTCTGAAGGACAAATTACCTGTCACCTCAACCACCACGTGGCTTTACCCGTTCCTTTATTACCTTCTTGCTCTCTTTAATCAAGTCACAGATGCCACGTACGTGTGGATTTTTTGCCAGTGCTACTTTTCATGGGTAATGCCTGTGGCCCATGAGAGGGAAGGGACCCTTGTTGCTATTTCACTTCAGCAGAGCCTCTACACACTGCGATGGATCATCTTCTGTCCAGGAGGGCTGGGATGGAGCAGAGATTTGAGCACAGGCTGCAAAGGCAGAGGGGTGAACCACTCAAAAATTTTATATCGATGAAGAGTTTCTCTCAGAGATCTTTGAATTCAGTTGGCAGATTTGTACATTCTGTTAAACCTGTCTAGTTTATGCAGTCCTTGGAAAGTCACGTGCCTAGAGAATTAGATAATCAATCGCTTGTCTGACACAGCACTCGGTCCCCAATCTGCCTACAGCATTCTACCCTTTAGCTTTCAGTTTAATCTGAAAAGGTAAAAAGCTGGCATGCAGCTTAGAGATTGTTTAAATTGTTTAAATATAACTTATTTAAATACAAATAAAAAGCATATTATTTATACATTTAAAAAAACCCAAACAATCAAAAAGAAAAAAACACAAAAAAAAAAACCCAGAAGGAATGCCAACATGTTAGAGAACAAGGTAAATAAAGCTATTAGAAGAAAACAGTTTTTAGGTAGCCGAAGTTGTGCCCTATCAGAAAAAATGCACAAGAAGAATGTGACCCAATCCCCATAACGATAATAAGTGAATATTCCTTTTGTTTAAATCTTTGAGTAACCTTTCTGGACACATCATTTGCAAGAAGCTTGGAGTGCCAAAATATGATCAAGGCATAACAAGAACTCTGAGAAAAAATAAGGCCAAATAAGACCACTGACCTAGTGAAGTACACCTAGATGGTAGTCACCAAAAACTGAAGGTACTGAAGTATAAAATAGGTGAGCTACTGGGTAATACCTAGTCTTCTATTTAAAGCTGTCTTAATACCAGAGGAGTAGAAGGCCATATGATTACCAGATGTGACGCCGATTTAAAAGATGGTGGCAGAAGAATCAGGAAATTTTAGCTTTGGGGAAGGATGACATTCATACGGCTAAATTGGTAGAAGCTGTAGCATAGAACAAAACTAGCAGTCTTGAAAAATGTCACTAGCATGGGTGAAAACAGGAATATATTAGGGAAAGTCAAGACTTTTATAGAAAAAAGGTCATGCTGCACAAGTCTGTTAAAGTATTTTGAAGGAATCTTGTCTGTGGACAAAGGGATCTAGTCAGACGACAGATTTCCTTACATTTTCTAAAAGCTTTTGAGAAACTCTCTTACCAGAAATTCTAAAAAAAAAAATTAGTTATTTTCGTATATGAATGCAAAGGTCTTTGCATGGATAAGCAGCTAGCTGAAAGTAGGAGTAAAAGGCCAAGAACATGTGGGGTTGCCACCAGTCCCATCCTATGGATGGTTCCAGCATACAGGATGTGGGGAAGAGTTTTATCAGTGAGGTGGAGAAGCTTGCTGATATTTTATTATTCAGAGTAATAACAAACAAACTAACTGCAAAGAATTGCAGAAGAATTACAGTATTGTGTGACTATGTGATAAAATGGCAGACGAAATGTAACACCTAAGTGTGAAGCGATGTACTTCATTTAAAAAACTTGAAAAATAAAAGAAATCGCAATCTTAACTTTGCTTACATGATGATGGGCTCTGAGCTAGTTACTACCACTCAAGAAAAACATCTTGAGGTTATAAAAGTCGCTTTCATACAACTATTAGCTGGATGCTCAGTAGCAATCAAAAAAAAAAAAAGGCAAAAGAATAGAGAATAGAACAGAAAACATCATTATGCCATTATATGAACCCATTAAATGATCCCACGACTGAAGTAATGTTTGCAACTTTAATCTCTCATCTTGAAAAGGATATGGAGAATTGGAGAATGCTCAGAGGAGGTCGCAAAGGTGAATAGAAGGATTAAATGATTTTCATACAAAAAGTGATTAGACTGAGCAGAACCACTGAGCAGAGATATAAGCTGTGAACGTCACAGTGGAGGTGGCAAGGTGACAACTGCACATAGGCTTCATAAAACAGGAATTAGAGATGATGTGAGGTGGCAAGTTTAAATAAAAACACAGAATGGGTACTTTTTGCACAATGAATATTTAAGCTGTGGGAGTTTTGTCAGAGATATATGTGTTTTAAATGCTAAAAGTTTGCATAGACTTAAAGAAATGGCTGTAGAAGTTCAGGGGAGAAAAATCTATGAAGTGCTGTTACACAAGTGCCACCCCAGTCCTAGGGATTCCCTGGACCAGGCATGGTGGGAGGCTGGGTGAAGGTGGCAGCTTGTTGGGAGCAAGCGTGAGCCCCACCAGCCTGAAGAGGTCTGAGCTGCTCCAGGTAACACTCCTTTGCTCTGGCTAGAAAGCGCCTGAGGGTCTTTAACATTAATGAAAATCAGGCCCTTTGTATTAAAAATGAGGATGAAGTTGCTTTATGATTAAAATATTCTAATGACAGGAAGTCCAGAGGGAATTTGAATTTGCAGCTTCCTCCATAGTAGATTTTCAAATACAAACACTTTAAAAAGCAGTAATGTATCTGTATAATGCACAGCTGATTGACTGCCTAAATGACAAACATCTTGGGTTTTTAAAAAATAATCTCTTCTATTTCAATTTTCTCTGTATCCCTCAGAAAATATATGCACCACAGCCTGAGAGACCATACTAGTCCTGCTAAAGGATATTCTGATGAAACAGCCACTGCAAATAAGAGTATTACCGCAGCAAGTAAAATAGCATGAATATAGTGAGTTGCAAAATTACATACTCAGCATTACCATATATATTTATCCAGGCTGTAGCTCAGTGTAAATAATATATAAGGAATGACTCTTTGCTGTATCCTAAGGGAGGAACAGTGGTTACAACACATCATCTTAATAGGGCATAGTGTCTAGCAGGCCCTGGAAAATTCCTGCTGTAAAACTTCTGCCGTACAGTAAAGATATGCTTGCCTATGACCTAACTTTTACAAATGTTTGGGTCACTCATAAAATGCCTTTTCTGCGATATTTATTTACAAATAACTCATCTGAATTTACATGGAAGTGCAAAATACACAGAAAACTGTTCAACACTGAAGCTCTCCTGTGGAAAGCTTTATCATAGCCACCAAGCTGTTTGGTTTTTGTGTATGGAGAATCAAGGTGACTAGGATGCATCTGGGATGCCAAGAAGCATGATGGAAAGGTGGCAGAGAAAGCTGATGACAGGACATGGATGATTACTGGAACTGTGAAGGGAGGAATGTGGTTGATACCACTTACGGAACAGAAGTGATCAGAAAAAGATCTATAAAAATAACAGAACAAAAAACATGGATACAAGGATAGTTAGAAGAGAGTTGTTACGGTAGGAGACTATAGGCCATAAAGTGTTGAAAAAGACTGAGAAATACCATCAGAAGCATCCTAAGCATCAAGGAGGACAGAGAGGGAATAGCGACCTAAAGACATGGCCAAAAAATGTTGTCAGTGGGTGTTCAGGGACAAGATAAAGTCAGGTGAAGAGCAAGACAGAAAAATGGCTGAGGAAATATGAACTTGAATTCATCATTGTCATCAGCATTCTCAGTGAGCTGAAAGGAGGAAGAAACCAGGGAGGCAATAAGGTTATTAGGGAAGCAGGTGATTACAGCCCTGGTAATGTGCTGGGTGAGATGGGCAATGGCTGGCAAAGTTAGCTTAGGTAGTGAAGTGATACAAACACTGCTTTTTCCCTCAGAAGTATTTGAGCATTGAAGGAGTGGACCAATTCAGGAAAGGAAGCTATGAGAGAAATAAAGACAGCCAATAGCTGGGAATGCAAGATTTACCAGTGGAGAAAAGAACTGGGAATGCAGGATTTACCAGTGGAGAAAAGAACTGGGAATACAGAGCAAGCAAGAGACCTCAAAGTCAGAGCAAGAAAATCAAAGAAGAATGAAGGAAGAAAAGACAAGAAAATCATGAAGAAGGAAAAATGGAAGAGGTTGCAGCTGCTAGCCTCTGACATGGTTTGCTAGTGTGGGATTCAATCTGGGAGCCAGAAGCAAAGCTGAAGGAGCACAGGGCAAGAGTTCACAAGAAATTCTTCCAATGTCCCTGAGCCCTCACTGGGAGAATCCATGCACTGGCACAGGTTAATCAAAGCTGGAATGTAAAGTGAAGTTTTGGCAAGAGACTGAGCATGTGAGAGGAAACAAATGGAAGAGAGAAGGACACTAGGCATCAAAGACAGAGAGCAGGCCAGAGAGCAGAAGACTTGGTCACTGAGCCAACACTTCATCCTCCACAGAAAAAAATGCCTGAAGCCACTTGTTACTCATGTTGTAGAGAGCATAGCATGGAAAGTAACTGAGAGGGAGTTATCATCACCATAGAATCATCATAAATGAAATATATCCCCCCATGATCACATTAGCAGCTGAATCACTTGGCCTCTTCATTAGTCTGTGCTGGAAAAAAAGAGAAGGGAAAAAAAGGGATTTTTTTTAATAGGAAGCTATTTTTCTGAGCAAGCAAGAAAATCACAAACAAGCATCCCAGAAGAGAGTTCCTGCACAGAACTCATTGCAGGTTAGTTGTACATCATTTTATATTAAGCATTGGACATATTGTAGAGGGACCAACCTGTTGCCATTTTACATTTCCCAGTGGAATGATGTTTCTACGCTGATTCCTTTCTCTTGACAGCTCCAGTAATACTCTGGATGTGATGGGTAATGGCTTGTAAATTCTGCATAGGAAAAAAAAAAACTGCCTTTAGTTTGGTGTTGTGGAAAAGGCATTTTTCTTCCACTCAGAGGTGTCTTTACACACAGCTGCCAGAACCCATCCACTCGGCACAGACATAGGCAATAGTGGGGCAAGGGGACATGAGAGATTCCTTTTTCTTTCCACGAGCAACAGTCAGCATTTTAAGGCACATGCCTGAGATGGGTTTTGGGAAAGGGTTTAGGGAACATGAGGACAGTCACTTGTTCTGGATCCTCTTGCAGCTGAGACAAGTCATAGCTCCTCTTTTTATGTCAGTAGAAATCTAAGTTTTCTCTGAACAGAAATGTGTCTTTGTTATCTTTGCACCATGTAACAGCAGAGCCAGTAGCACTTTCATTTCCATGGGTGACCCATTAAAACCTGATTGGATTTTATCAGTTTTCAGCTGTTTAGGACAATTATTTTAGATTGCAGGATTGAAGGGATGGAGGAAATCAAGTCTGGAGAAAACCAGCAGCCTGTCTTGGCCCCCTGCTTCCTTCCCAAGATTGGAAGAGGATGTTTGACCTCATGTAAAATAGAGAAAAATAAGCCCATGAGCTCAGCAGTCAGAGCCCACCTGTAACATGAGTAATATCTATTTCCCAGCTTTTCTTCCCCTGTTGATGAATTCTTTGTCACTGAAGGACAAAGATGGTGCCTGGCACCTCTGTGTTTTCCCTAGGGATATCATTATTTGTCCTTTACGTAGCAAAAACCTGTCCACATACATGAAAGAGGGAGCACCGGGGAGTACAAGTGGTGGGTACTATGATGAGTTTGGGTGTAGGAGACTTTGCTCTGAGTCCTGGTTGTAGCAGAACTCTGTAAACAGTCACTAGTCTTGTATATCCAGATCCTAACCAAAAGGATGGGCATAGTAATATCAACAATTTTACAAGAACAAAGAATTTAAAGAACTTAAAAACGAGTAAAAAGTTATTATATTTTACATGGGAATGGAAACAAAACAGTCGGGACTAGGACTGCTTTTCAAGCCACCTGAACAAGGTATCGCAGTGGAGAGGAGTTAAAATGGAAAAAATCAGGGTTTAACTTTCCATATATTCTCCTCCTGTCTGAACTACTGCCATTAGCATCTGCCTTCCATTTGTACAACATGCTCCCAGGCCTTGGCATCCCCAAGTTTTCATAGCTACTTGTTTTATGCTATTAAATTCAGTGCTGATTTCCCTGAGGTCAACAGTGACTTTCCCTCCATTTCCCCCGTCTTTCTCCGCCTAATGGGACACAGCCTTGAGTAAAGCTTTAAAGATGCAATATGATGCAAAGTGCATATCAGTAGCAGCAATATCACATTTTCAGTCTCCCTCTTGAGAAATTATTTAGTAAGAAAGAAAAACAGGAAGAGTATCTTTAAAGCCAAAAGGGACTTTGTGCAAATTACTTGTTAGACCTCTGGTAACATGAGTCCAGGGTACAGCTTTGCATTAATTCATGTTTCAGGTGCAATAGCTGCAGTTGAATTAGAACTACTTGGGCAGGGGAGGATTTTCTTTTTGGTCAAAGGTTGCACCTTAGTGCTAGAACATCCACCATATGTCCCAGCAAGAATAGGCATAGTTGAAACCCTTTTGCAACCCAGAAAGACAGAAGTACAACACTCAGGAATGACAGCAAAACTGCTACCTGTTTCTTTTGTCAAAGAGTACTTTTGCAAAGCCCTGTGCTCACACACAGGCAGCATTAGGTGATTATGAGTGCAAATTACAGAGGTCAGAGCAAAAACAGTCCGTGAAAATTTCTAATATCAATTTTCAGCTCACACTGACGGGTATGTGTTTGTTCAAGAAGCATCACGCATGCAAAATCTCACATCATGGCCATCTGGACTTTGTCAGGGGCTGCAATGTCTACTCATGTGCTTCTCCTGACTTCTGCTGTCCCTGTGTGACACAGGGATCACACACGCAGGGCAGAGAGCTGACATTAAAGTAATACACACAGCTACAGAAATGTGCAGGAGCGCTTCTGTTGTACATTATGCATCTTACTACTATTTCAGGTAAAACTGCATGCTGGCAATATTTTTGGACAAATAAGCAGCAGGTAATGAATGGACACAAAAAAACCCACACAAAACAGAATGAGATTTTAAAAGAAAAGCTGGGTGATCCACAGGTCATGTAACCGGTAGGATAAATAACAGATGGGAGAAGATAATCTTGAATTGGAAGCTGAACAGTGAAAATGCAATGCAGTGGCTTAAAATGAACTTGAAATATGAAACAGTCCTCTCCATAGCAAAGCTTAGATCCCCAGAAGCCCTGACAATGACCCCTACACTCTCGCAAGGATTTAGAGTCAGGATCCCCAGGATCCAACTCTTTCGGAATTGTAGCAGGAAATTTAAGAGAAGGAAGACAAGAAACAGACCTTTTTAATCCTGAGAAAACACCTGGGTTTCAGTTTATAGAAATAAATTGTGATATTAATGTTTAAAATAAAGTGACAACCAACCACTAAATCTACTACAAACAGGAATAAAATTATTTCAGGGTTACTGAAGTCAGCAGTGATATAAATAGGCATGAAATGAGGATCTGAATGAATGTAGTGTTGCTTTTCTTTAGAGGCACAACTGGGATATTCACATCACCAGTATGGGAAGCAACCACTGTTTCTGGAAACAAGCCACATTATCAGGCATAGGGAACCTCCTAGGGAAGAGGCTATTTGCAGCAGGCAAGGCGAAAGCAAAGCGAGGAGCCATGGGCAGCATGAGTGGCTGTTTCTTGGCTTTGTTGGAAGCCGTGTGGTTGATTTGCTGCTTTTTTTCCTTACACTGTGTAAAATACACTCCCTGGAGAAAGCAGGATTTACCCAGCTAGCTGAAGGCTCTCTGCTGTTCAAGCTGCCTAATTACAAATTACGTCACATCAACTCATCTCAACCCCCATGTGGAGGGATTATAGACCATTAGGGAGTCAGATGAGACCGCTAAGTCTCAATTCACTTTCAACATTTCACAGACAGCTACTAATCACAGGCACTCTATTCTGAGCAAGATATGAAGCAGGGTCATGTCTAATCTGATAAATCAGTGCATCTACTGCCATATTTTCTGGGTAAAAACAGGACTTGTGGGTGAAGGCAGGTGACCTAGGCTTCCTACACATGCAGCTAGGTTTTTTTTTTTAAATCAGAGTGATTGCATCATGAGCAGAAACTCTCAGGTAAGCTGGCAATTGAGAGTGATTACAGGAGTTATGAGCCATTTGCAGGCTGGGACCCTAAGTCAGATGTTTTGAGTTTCATTCCTTTAAATTCCCTTTCCAAACAAGAGGGATGAGGCTCACTGCCTGGAATTTTACTGCTGAAGTCAATAATTCAGTGTTGATATTATTTATTTGCTGAAAGTATGAATCTGCTGGCTCCTGAGGATTTGACACTGAAGAACGGCAGCGACTAATTCTGTGAAAGTTCCCCAGAAAGGCACAAATTCTCATCTTGATTACATCAAAGCAGTACTACCCAGACAAAACCACAAAGGACCGTTCCTGGGATATTACTTACAGGTTTTCAGAGTGTCTGTAGCTTCTCTGGAGTCTGCTTTGCTGCCTCAGCTGCTCTCCCAGGAAATGAGAACAAGCTGAAAAACAAAATTTCTGACCCAGGAAGCATTCTCAGATTTGAAATTTAATCTGGTACTATGATGAAAACACAAGCTCAGAGTTATTTGTTTGTGGCTTGTGGGCTTTTTTTCCCCCTAAGACAGAATAGTTTAAAATAACGTTCTTGTCCTTACTGAAATATTTTTAATATTTTTTCTTAAAAAGATCAACCAATTTTGTTCAATCAGCAACTGTTTGTTTTAATTTTGTTATTTTAAATTGTATGTTGCATTACACATTACAATTAATTGGTCAAACCACTGACAAAAGCGAAGCTTTTGAATTTATAGAAAACCGATTAAGATAGTAGGATCTCAAAGAAAGGTTTTTACAAGCCAAAGCGATAATATAAGTTTTATCTCCAAATCTCACTTGACTAACAAGTGAGTTTCTGCCCAGCTCCAAACTGGCTTTTTTTGATCTCGCTTTGGGTCACATTTGATATTTTTTAAGCGCTATCTGCAGATGTAGTGAAATAGTGACTCCTTCTGCAGGTTTCCAAAGGCACCGTCTCTCCTCATGAAACTCGTGTGCTGAGGATCAGCACCATCAGTCGGTGTGGTGCCCAGGGGTTACAGCCATGTGACCTGTGCCCAACACAGGTTCAGCCTTACTCACTAACTCAACGCGTGAGTGGTGGCTGGATGGAAATCTGATTTTCTCAGCGTGTCTGAAAAAGCTGTTTATATTCCTCATTTATAGAGCAGCACTGACAATGTTAAATATGCTGAATATTGGGCAGTAGGACTGTCACCCTGCTGCTGAGCAGTGGCAGGTAGCTGGTGCATCACGTGTCTGCATTTCTGGTTTCCCCTCCGGTAGAAGCACATCTAGTGGTACTCCGTGACTGTCTTGCTTAATTGCTTCCCAGACACATAGTGAAATCTCCATCCTTGGAGACATTAAAAACTCAACTGAACATGGCCTCAAGCAAGCAGATCTGAGCTGGCCCTGCCCTGAGATGAAGATTGGACCAGAAAGACCCCCAGAGGTCCTTTCCAAGCAAAATTATTCTGTGATCCTCTCAGCACTTTGCGGATTTCTGGCTTGCCTTGTCACCTCTTGCTTTGACATTTTTAAAAGGAAGAGGCCTTCATTCAAAGTCAGATTTCATTTAATTTGACTGCTTTTATTAAACATTCAGACATTAAAAAGACTCCTCACATAAGCATTTTGTTTTGGACCAGGTACAAGATTTTATCCTATATGACATGAATTATTTGTTACTTTCCCATTTGCAAAGGTTTTGACTTTCAACTGAGATAAATGCTTTCCTCTTTCCCACTGCTCCCTGCCCAGTTTTTCATTTTGGCTAATGAACTGAAAAACCAAGTCTTTGAACAGCCATGCTAACAAGCAACTGTGAATCCTGAAGAGACTCCAAAGAGAGATTTATCTCAGGAAACTCAGAGAGTTCCATCTCTCCAGAAGCTGACTTGATTAACCCAACGCCCCAGAGCACATATCCCCAGGCTGGGCATCTGCCGAGGACCTGATACATCTCCTCTGTCCGCCCTGGGGGCTCCCTGATGGATTTGTGAGTGAACACAGTCCTCCTTGTCTGCCAGTGGTGTTTCTGTGATGAGTAAGATCATTTGTGACTCAGTTCAATTTTCTTAGGCATTTCTTAGGCATTTGTCCATGACCTCCCTACAGACAGAAGCCAAACTCCCCTTGGATTTAGCAGTGTGGCTTCACAACTACGAGCAGATTGGAGTAAGGACTACAATAGCAGCATTTCTGCAGCCAACCCAGGGATTCTCAAAGCTGTCACAGAGAAGAAAGCCTGGCAAGTTTCAGAAAGCCATTTACCAACTGTGCCCCCTTTATCTCATTGCGGAGATAAGGGAGGGAGCTAGTAATGTGTGGAGCCAGGCAGTTCCGGATCCTTCCCTACTCTGGTGGGTTTCCTCCATATTCTAAAATGAATATAAGCAAAGTAGTGATGCAATTTACGTCTCAAGTGACATGAAAGTTGCAACAGAAGACATGTCCTGCAAGGGCAAGTATACTTAGATATCTGGACAAGAATACTCCATCTCTGAGAACTGCAGACACCTTCAAAGTGCTTTGTTCAGCTGCTAGCCAGAGGCACAGAAATGCCTTACTGTTTAGAGTTATGCCCTAGGGGAGCATTTCATGACTATGATTATAGTTTATTTTTTCCTCAGGCTCTCTTATCTTAAGGCACGTGATTAATAATTAAGGCACTATTAAGAATACTTCTTCCCCTTGTGTCACTAGCGAAAGAGCAAACCAAACTGGGGACTATGGTTAAATACTACCCTGGAAATCATGTGTTAAAGGAGAAACTTTCAAGGAGTGAAGCATCTGTATCATCTTCAGGTCTTAGCTGGTGTGGTATGAGGCCTCTGAGGAGGGCGACACCAGTATCTGCAGGCCTGGCTGGGTATATTTAGATCTTGATTCTAGATCTAAATTTAAATCTAGATTTAGATCTGGCCTTCATTCAGCCAGGTACTTAATCATGTGCCTTAACATTATGCCCCTGAGTACTCCTGGACCTCATCAGGAGCCCTCATCTCTCTGACCTTGTTCTTGAACACGTATCTACATCATTATGTTCATCTACATTAAGGACCCTATTTCATCTGAAAGGTTCATAGCTGAGATGAGTGCAGGGCTGAAATCAGCCTCTGAAATCAGGTCTTCTAGTAGGACATCGTACATCACAACAAGCTAACCCAGAGAGAGCAGCACATACGGTACCATGGAGAGACTCATTTGTACAATGGAGAGACTTGACAAGGGAACAGAGGAATAGCAGCCTCCTTGTGCTAATGAATGGGCCTTTTTAAGCTGCTGTACCCATAAGTAGTGATGGGAAAAATCAGACGCCAAAGGGCAAAACTGAGAAGGAAATGTGTCCTGGGTCTGGCTGCACTCGGAAGGCAGCAGACCCAGTGCTCACCAGGCAGTATTGCCTTGTACTGGATGTGAGTGAGGACAATTCCAACATCAAACATAAGGACTGTGAATGGATATAGATTTCCCAGTTATAAGAGTGTCCATGTAATGACTTGTGTTTTCATAAAATAGGGCCAGATGAACTACAAAAGTGCAGTACAAAGTGGACATTGACAGTGCATAATCAAACAGGGTTTCTGTACAAAGCTGTGATAAAATAATTTTACATTTGTCATCCCACTTAATTGTAATGGGTTTAAAACTAATGAGCCTTACCTCTAAACTCCATTTAAGACAATAGTTAATTGCTTCATTTTAATAAATGTTGGCAGAATGGTGAGTATAACAATGACTGAACGCTCGATTACTACCTAGGCTAGAAAATTAAGATATACAGTATTAATGATATACACAATCTGAAAAGCAATTAGGATCCTGAAGGTAGAATAGGCAACTCACTTTAAAACAGGGTTATAAATGAACTTTCTCATCAAACATAAAGCAAAAAAGAGGTTTCAGAAGCAAGAAAGCTCATTGCCTGGGATTTTAGTTTGACTCATTTCTTGTTCCCCTCCTCTCTGTCTGTGACGTGTTCAAAACCTGTCAGCAATAGTGCCATGGGAACACAGGAGAGACAAGAAAGAGCAATACATTCATGCTGAACAGCTTGTGCTGTACAGGATGGATGTATTAAATGCATTAGAGAGCTCAGCTGTATAGCAACACCAATAAAGGAAAGGGGCACGCAGCAAATCTGGAAATTGAGGGTCAGAAATGAAAAGAAGCACAGTTTCTGAAAAAGCCCATGGGAAAGCTTTGAACAGAATTAATCTTCACTCCACATATGTTCTACAACTCAGAAATACAGTGGTGTATTTCTAAACCCACAAAACGGTTGTGTGTGGGGATGCTGGTTCTACTCCTACCACCCGTCTAAGTTGCAATTAACGTTTTTCTTTCCCTGGTTGTGTTTCCCCTGTTGACATTGTAAGCTCTCTAGAACAAGAGCACATCTCCTTGTAAATGATGTGTAACAGTAGCTGTTGGGTCCTCAGGACATTTCTGGCATCTCCACAACTTACACCAAGGACACCTCACAGTGGGGAACGTCCCTTCTGAATATTTCACTGCCATCTGCCCCAGTGAACAGACCTACCCTTCTGTGGCAGGGGCAGACCATGGGATGGAGGGCATTTGGATAAGACTTGTCAGAGGTGACTGGATTTCTTCTCTGTTACACCTTCCTGTCTGTATTTTTTCTTTGGAGCAATGTTACTGATTCAACGCGAGAATGTCATAGCAGCATTCCAGTATCTGAAGAGTGATTACAAGAAATTCAGAGAGGGACTTTTTACAAGGGCATGTAGCGATAGGATGAAGGGTAATGGCTTCAAACTGGAAGAAGGTAGATTTAGATTAGATATCAGAAAGAAATTTTTAACTGAGGGTAGTGAGGTCCAGGGAAGCTGTGGATGCCCCATCCCTGGAAGTGTGCAAGGTCAGGCTGGATGGGGCTTTGAGAGGCCCCAAAGTGGGAGGTGGGAGATGTCCCTGCCCATGGTAGGGGAGTTGGAACTAGGTGATCTTTAAGGTCCGTTCCAAACTAAACCATTCTATTGTTCTATGATTCTATGTTTACATATATGGCCCTTTTCATCAGACACTGAAGAACAAGTCTAATTTTCATTAAATTTCTTCATCATTCAAATCTTTGAGCCATATAATATTAGGCTTCATCTCTATTTTTCCCCATTAAGAGAAATTAGGCTCTTTCAAAAGCATAATGTCAGTTACTATAGATGGCCTTTAACTAATCATTGTACAGAAACACTGTGCTACCTCTCCCTTTGATTTACAAATGATTATATTCCCCAGCACTACAGACAAAGTCCTGTTTGCATTCATTAGTGAAGCTGCTGCCTGAACTTCTGATCCATTTTCTCTTCCTTTAACAAATCTCTTCTCTTGGCAGTTTGCAGCAGTAAATTTCCATTTTCACAATTGCTTTTTTGGTTTCTTGTTCCATGACTGATTGTTCTCTGTTTATCTATATTTAATCACATTCACTATTTGATATTACTTCAGAGTCCAATTTCAAAGCCCATTATCATTTGTTGGTCTTTAGCATAATTTACAAACCAGAAAACCTTGATTTCAGTGTCATTATACCCAGTGTTAATATAAACAATAACAAAGCTCACATCCCACAGCTGTCTTCTGCAGAGTCTCTCATGGTCATTAAATATATTTTTTTAAAGAGACAGTTTCTAGAATTAGCCTAATTTTAAGCACTGCACTAATATCTCATGGCTTTATAACTCTGCCTCTTAGATGTTATTTTAATTGGAAACCAAGGAATTGGGTTAAAAGCTTTATGAATATCTTACCCAGCGTAGTGATCAGTTTCATTACAGAAGCCTTTACTCTGACAGTAAAGCTCAACATGTTCTAACAAGCTAGTGAAGCATAACCCTCTTTTTATGAAATCACAAGGGTTTTCCAAAGTAGAGCCTGTATCACACATTTTGTGTCCTTTAGAAACAGATCCCTCCTCTAAACTAGTTCTGTTCACAGGACACAGGGCATCGGCATCAGGTGGGAGGAAGCTTTGGGGATTTTGTGCAGGATCAAAGGTGCAGCCTAAGCAGAACATGAAAATCCTGATGATGGCTGCTATCCCTGTCTCTTTTCTTTGTTAGCATGGCTGCTCAGTGGAACTGTTTTTCTGAACTATTGTTTGCAAGATGAGACTGTTTCCGCTGCTTTTCATTCTCCATTTTCTGAATCCCATCAGCAAGGGCTTGCGTATCCTGGCTGGAGCAGGACACACGCCCGAATTAATCCTTGAAGCAATTCTTATTCAGCCCGCTTTGAGACCTGTAGAGCAAGGTGGGTTTTGTGTGCTTTGACTTTTCTATGACCTCTTTTGATTCAGGGGCTCTGTCAAGGTATCACAACTACTCACTTGATGGAAAACAACCTCCTTTATATTTCTTGCCTTGTGAACAGACACACACATGCAAAAGGTACATACCTGCATACGTTGTGAGTGGGGCATGATTACTAAGGTCCCTGTTTAATAACATAATTTCAGCTGTTTATAATTTTGCCAAACATCCATTATCTGAATAAAACTCATCACCATGTGTTTGCCTCAGGCTGAACTTACACAGAAACTCTCAGCAGAAACACCATGGCTGTTGTAAGGGGAAGATAGAGAAAAACATGCTGCACTTCTTATGCCAAGGAAACCCTTGAGACTTTTCTTAGCAGTTTTAGTACCCCCATTTAAAACTGGCAGAAGAGTTACCTTTATGCCAAGGATAATTGTGCAAATCCCTAGAAAACCTGTCCAGCTGAAATTTTTGGAAGTCACCTTTTTTTTCCAGATCAGTAGGGACTTCTTAAAGCTCAACAGTAAACGTCTTCCAGGCTCCAGTTTTCACTGAGGGTTTTCTGGCCTTCCAGCTCTTACCCCTCCTGAACTGCACTTGCATGGAGACAGTGGCTGAATTTGCTCTTCTCAGCTCCAGGACAGACCCAAATGTTCTTGCAACACATCTCAGCTCTCCAATGTCAGGGGGAGGCCAAGCACAGAAACAAAAGTCTTTCTGTCTCTCCTATACTTCCCACAGCTTTCTCTCCTTTTCTCCCAGTACACCTGTAGTACGAACATGGGGAGGGGAATTGCTGGGCTAAACAGAGGGTCTGGTGAAAGAGGCAATTAACTTAGGTAGAGATAAGGAAAGAAAGTTCGAAAAAGCTCTTGAACAAAGAGATGGGCACTTGGAGGTAAAAAAGGAACCAAGGAAAGTATAAGGCTGGGACCAAGAGGAGAGAAGGGAAGGGAGAGACACCTGATGCACTGGTGCTACAAGGTGGGCAGAAAAACTCTAACCACCGTGGATGGAAAAGAGGTTCAGACCTTCATCAGACTCTCCTGCTACCAACAGAAAAGTGTGAAACCCTCTGGCTAGCCACATGCCTTGTTTTTCAGTGCCAGCTTGCACTGGAAACAATCCTCTGCTCTTCTTTATTGGTCCAGGTGACCATGACCAAAGACTCCACTTTCACTCTGCTGGTTTTGGTAGATGGACTACTCTATACAACACCATATGGTAAAGTGTATCCTGTGTGGTGGGGAGGTTCTGTTTAGGTTTTTAAAAAATGGAAGAACCTTCATGTTAAACAGAACTTTCATTAGAAGATCATTACAGAGACTGCAAAGTCAAGCAGTCAAAAGTTAGGAAATGTAGATTTACTTTGTCTTACTGCTGTAAACACTAATTGTAACTGAGAGACACGTAGAAGCCTTAAATCCCTCAATAGTTATAACTTCTGGGGCCCTTTTCATGAAATATTTTATAACAATGAAAAAATCAGTTCTATCACTAGTCATATCCCACTTTCCTTTCCTTTGTGTCTGCAAATGGTTACAGGATATGGATCAAGAATAAATTTTAGCCTTTATTTTTCTTTTTCAAAAGGAGGGGTAGAAATTTTTGACGTACAAAGCCGTGAGTAAAAGTTGGCCAGCTTTATCTAGAGATGAAAGTAGCACTATCAATCTTATTAACTGCTTTAACATCTTTGCAGATGAGAATTGATTCTTCAGCCCTCAGAGCTCACCTGTGTGGAGGGAAAGGTGAAATAACAGAACGGAAATTGGCAACTTGGAAAAACATTATAATTTACAACTCTGTAAAGATGCTCTGGTGTGTAAAGGGATTTACTTAACAGGACGGTTTAAAATCTTGGAAAGGGAAAATAAAAGACACATATTTGAGACATAGTCTGCCTCCTCTGATACTCCAGCTCATACCAACTAGTCCCTGCAGAATTCAGTTTTACGGAGTCTATTCTATAGACATAAATGGCTAGATGGCTTCCCCAAGGTCACGTTGGAACACTGACCAGAACGCCACATTTCTGCTCTGAGGAAAGGGGAGATCTAAGCTGAGATATGGGAGCCACTCAAAGAGTATAAGGAGACAGAAGAGACAGATGTCACTTCGTCTAAGAGTTGAGCCAGTCTGACTATGAGTTGTGCCTTCTCCTGGGCTCTCTCAGTGGTTTTGATACCTTCCCAAGGAGAGCTGCTTTAGTTAGCATCTCATCGTAGAGAGGAACACTTGAAAGGACAGCAGTAAAACTGACTTTTGAAAGGGTTGAGAATTAATAAGAATCAACTTCTCAAACACTCATGGTATTTTATATTCCTGAAAAAAAGAACTGGGTCTGCCAAATACCTGCCAATAAGTCAGGCTAACCTAGCTCATAAATAAATAGGTAATTCTAAGGAAATAGTCATAAACCTGTCTTGGGCCACACATCACTGTTGAACTTTGCTTCAACCACAGTAGAAGACAAGATTATGGATGTGCCTATTTACTTCCACGTTAATAGATCTTTCTAATTTCCAGCATTTAAACAAACTGTTCAAAATGGACAGAGGCAATTTTCTTTCTAAAGGACATGGTTAAGAAGCACAGAGAGCAGGTTGTCAGTTCTCCACCTTTCGTAACAAAAGGTGATTTATCATGCAAGTCTGAAATACATTTCTGGAGCCTGCATCCTCTTACTTATTTTGGACAGTAGAAAGAATAGTTTCATGGACAGCCATGAGACAGAAATTAAGAGCAAGGGCAGTTTATTCCCTGACTATTGCAAGATTTCCTGCTGGCACTGTTAGGTGATATGACCCTTAGTTTCTGTCTCAACTTCTTCAGGACACCACCATTCATCAGTACTTGTAAAGCAGTTCAGATCTTTACAAGGTTAGGGAAGAAGTGTCTCCTTACTGGGCTCAGTAGTTGTTCTGATTCTACAGCAATTACAGAAGACAGACCAGGAATTTGTATCTTTATTGAGGACCAAAATAGCAAAGTCTCAGAGCATTGTACACTTTTCTAACAGCTAACTAGGTGTGATTCATCTCACCTAGCTTATGAACCAAGCTAATCACTCTTCATGGTCACTGGAGAGACCACAGGCACTTTTGGGGCATGATTTATCACCTCCATTCATGACCTCCACCTCAGGCTGCTCAGGTGTTCCCTGCCCTCTGTGGCCTCCATCAGCTTGCTCAAATATGAATGTCTACATTACAGATGAATTTCAGCCTCATTGCCTGTTTTACAGAAGAGCTAAACACCCAACTTTTTAAATGTCAGAGGCCTGTGAAGCAAGGTTGAAGTGTCTGAGTGTGGCTGGTTGTTTAGCCTACTTGTGGCTACTTGCCCAACCTCTGTTACTTGACAAGATCATGAGATTGTGATGGCTCGTGCAAAACGTCCCTTGGTACTTCCAGGACACTTTCCCTTCGATAGATGCATTCCAGGCAGAGGCATCCATTGAAACACCTCTTGCAAAACGGATGGGAAAGCCTCTGCCCTCGTCTTGGCAAATCCAACTCCCAATTTTGCTCATAGAAATGAAGGTTCATCTCCCCAGCGAGGCTGGGATCCAAAGCTCAGCTGGGTTTTTGACCCTCTCTTAGCCATTTCAACATCAAAGATTAGGTCTGCAAAGGACTGCCAGAAAGCTGAAAGCAGTTAGGGCTGAATGAGCCTCCTTCAAAGCAGCTGTGTTAATCCTATTGTAAGATTAAACTCATCCTCTCCAAAGCAGCTGCGTTGTACCGCCCCCATGGAAGTCAATGGAAATTTTAGATACACATCAACAGGGCCAGGTTTCAACCTTTGCTCTGTTTTAACCTTCTCCCATGCGTTTTACTAATCCATGTTCTCTTATTTAACTCTGCTCAGGGGATTTGGGAGAACCAAAGTCTAAAATTATTTTCCTCCATAAAGAGAAAGACTGTAGCTACTTGCCCTGTGGATGTTCAGAAGTGTTATCAAAATGTTTTACAATGGCCAGATTTACATTAACAGTTTTATTTTTGGAGTTGTTTAGAAGCTACAGCTCTCCTAACTACCACTGATGGTTTAAATTCTCAGAACTTCTTGAATAAGGGCTGAAGAGCAATTAAGATAACAGTGCCTTCCATCACTGTAACCAAAGCGCTCTCAAAGTTACTTTTTGGGGCAATGACTTCTATGCCTCATAATTTATATTGATTTTGACATTTGAAAAAATTGCACATTTGAAACGGCACTTAGCAGAGGTCATACATTTCTCTAGCTTTCCCTGACTGTTTTGTAACTGGCTTTGTAGAAAAGTGTTTCTATTTTCACCCCGTCTCACCTTGGTTACTGAAATGCTACAAGACCTCTTGGTCTCACTGCAGACTGTGCAGAGTACTTCAGCTCTCCAGATCTGAATTCTGCAGCCTGAGATCTCTCTTATTTTCCTAGTTTCTTTCTTGGTTGAGCTGTGGTTCATTTCCTAAGAACTAAGTTAATTAGTCTTTGATCTTTTCTTCTTCCCACACAAACCATCTTCTCTGTTTTCAAAAACTAGTTTTCCTTCTGGAACTGATCTTAGGGGGCTACATAGAATGTGCGCAGACGTCCCCATGGGAGATGGGGAAAGCAAAGGGACCCTTAAGCCCTTAGATCAGGTCTGAGCTATGATGTTACCCATGTCCCAAGTGTTGTGATGGTACCTACCTGATCAGCAGAAAATTTTTCAGTACCGCTACACACACTCTGTGCTAGTTTTGCAAGATACGGATAGTTTCTGAGTATCTACAAATGCCTCATTAAATCCTGACCTGCCTTTGCAGATTTTGCCCCAGCCTATATTGAACAAACTTTGTTGTCTTTTCTACAGATGTTCACAGCCAAGTCAGCTGGGGGACAGATAGTTTCCTTCAACTCAGACCTGCAATGGTGCCTAAATGTCTCTGCTCCACACTGGAATTAAGTGCCTAAATGCTCCTGTGCACCTGGAGTCTTGTCCAGAAGAACACTGGCTAAAGAAGGACAAGGGATGTGGGGATCAAAGAGGAATGATCAGAGCTGGGGAGCACCTGTGGTAATGAGAAACCGTTGCAAACCATTTCCAGGCTTGGTGTGAGGCCACAGGCAGAGCAGGCAGGGCTGGAGGTACCTTCAGCTCAGCTCCTGCTGGAGAAGGTCCTCTAGGTGGAATCCTGGTTAGGCTGTAATCCTGGCCCTACAGAGATATGTGGAAATAACCTCTCCCCACTGGGATGCACCATTGACATGCAATTCTTTTGCTCTTGACCTCTGCAAATTGTAAAGTTTTCTGAGAGACGAAACTGCAATTGAGCATGTGTGAGGAGAGATGTACGTAAGCCCTGAATTTATTGTCTGTATTATTTCATGATTGTCTGGCTTCAGTCTTAATACTCTCCTTAGAAAGATTCAGAAGACGGAGCAGAGTGGCAGAGATGAGATGCCACATAACTAATCAGGGCTTAGGCAGATCCCCAAAACAAGCAAGCAATATTAGAAAGATGCTTCCACATTCCTTCCTGATTCATTTTTATGATACTTGTGTGCAAAGAAAGGGTATTGGAGTGAAGGCCCATGGTGATATTGTCTGACCTTGAAACTTACATCACACAGCAACTGAATAAGAATATGGAAGAGAAGAAAAAGCTGCTAATAGGTTCTTCAGGGGAAAAAACCACAAGCCGAAGACAGAAATGTTGCATTCAATCAGCACTGACTGTGAGCCAAATTCTGGTGCAAGGAGTTCTGTTGGCTTCGATGGGCTTATTCTCAAGAGGCAGGGGAAAAGTTTGCAAGCCCAAGTGCATGGCAGTTTGCAAGAGTTCACTGTACGATACACATAATCACAATTGCCCTTATGCACAGCCACTTACCTGTAATTAATTCATAAAATAATTATCACAAGAGTGCTGCTCTAGTTAAATTTCACGTTGAACTTCAAATAGAGAATTCTACTGCTGCTGAATATTGAGAACTAAAAATAATCAATATGAAATAAGGGTTGCCATAAATACTGGATGGGACTGATTCACCCTACATTAGGGAAAGACAGGATAGTCTTAACTTAGAGTAAAAGGAAAGAGGGAGATAGAGTAAAAGCAACTGGTTCAACGTTGAGGGAAAATTGATTGAATATGAGGTGGTGAAGGACTGTACTGAAGATGCCTCCTCCCTCCCTTCATGTAGGACAAAAAATCCTTTGTTTGGGCTTTACGTGGTGTGTTCTGTCAAGTGGTCCAATTTTCATTCATAATGTTCATAATATGAACACTGACTGCTTACAGATTGAGCACAGGGAGACACTTGTCCTATTTAAGAATAGTGGGGGGAAAAAAATTGAAGCTAAGAAAAATTAAGCATCAATTTTTTGCCTAGAAGGATTTATGTGTGGTGACAGGACAGTGAGCCACAGAAAGAGCAGGTCTCCATTTTGCCAAGAAGTGGGATAGATTTAAAACAATTTACAGTATTGGCTTTCATAAATATTCTTTCCAATATATTCATATCATTGCTGTCCTGGTTTATTGGACTTTACTTTCACCGCAGTAGCATTGCTTTACTTTTTCCATCTAGTTTGACTTATTTTACTAGTGATGTGTTGTCTGCCTCTCTATATCAGTTCATATTTGTACATAGAGCTAAGTGAACACTGGAAGATAAAATTAAGCTTTAGCAAGTTGTCTTTGTTCTCATTGTCTATTCTGGGTTCCAGCATGTGCACAAAGCCCATGGTCCTATGGCTGCTTCAGGGTATGTGGGCACCTCACTCATGAGTCCAGATGTTTTCCTCTACTCCTCCTTCCCACCACCTGGCACAGGACATACAAGAAAACCACATTGCACCATGTGCATACACATCACATACGAGCCAGAGGTCTCATGCTGAAGGACAAGACTTTCCAAAGAGTTATCTCCTATGGCTTCAGAAAGCATCCACGTGCCATGCAGTAAAGACACCATAACCATCAGACCTCCCTTGTACCAGTGATAGAAAGGATAAGGCATGTCACATACCTGCTGGTGAGAGCTGGGAAAGGGGTCTGAAACAAATGAAATATGCCTTTTTATCTTGAAGCTGCAGAATATCACAAGGCTCTTCCACAACTCATCAGCCAGGTGCCAATTTGGTTATCTTCCCCTTCTCCTGCGTGACTTGTGAACATGCAAACAGCACATACCTTAATAGAGATCCTTAACATAGGATCCCACTTTTTCTCACTCTGTAGTGTGAAAACAAACTGTTAATTCCTACCCTATTGCTTAATTAATTAAGCAATTCCTAGTTAATTGCTTTCAGTAATTAATCTGGAGTAGGACTTTTCCTCTTATCCCATGAGAACTTAGTTTTCTTAACAATCTTTAAGAGACATTTAAGTTTTTTGAAACTCCAACATCTCTGAACTAACAAAACCTTATTTATCTTCATGCTCATTAGCTCATTCCAAATAATCCTAAGAGACTTGTGAGACATCATTTCTTTTTTACAAAGATCCCATTAATTCTTCACAATACACCAGTTTTTCATATCAGTATTTTCTAATTCTTTTCTTTATTGTATCTTATGCCCTTATATCTGGTGCAAAAGACAGAATCACTAATCTCTGTATCTTTACACCACTCCTAAAGCTCTTTTAAAGAGTAGTATTATATTTGTCACTGGGATTGTATTTATTGCCCTGCGTTTCTCAGATAGAAAGGCTCAGTTAAACAATACTTAGTGATTCCTCAATTTCATATTTGAATACTGTTTGAATACTTGAGTTAATATCACCTGGCTCGAGCAATTTGGGCCTATTTAATCTATTAATTCACTCCTAAATCTCCTCTATAGCACTTAATTTTGAGACGCTTTTCCCAACTCTGCAGCTGCATAGCATGGTTTGGGTGTAGGAATCTTCCAAATCTGTAGAGAACCATGAAGCAAGAATTTAATTTCACATTTTCATGAAATAGCTAGTGCTTCACTCTCTAGTCAAGGGTAGTTTATGAATGTAATAAGAGGTAGCAATATTTCAAAGTATTTCCTCAGCTTCTGTTACCTATAATAAAATGTTAAAATAAAATTAATAAAATATCACAACAAGCCTTTGTAAATAAATCTTTCCAAAACCCATTAGAAGGCACTATCGAAGGAACAGATCTGCACACTAATTTGTGAATTATACGCATGTGACAAATCATGGCAAATCGACTGTCTTCTGGATGAAGTACTGACATAATTCCCTCTCGGTTTGGACCTGCTGCCTCCTCATCCCCTGGGGAAATTGCCTCCCTTCGAAGAACTCTATGGCTCTAATCATCCCTAAGCATGAAAGCCTTGGAGCTCATTATCCCTGTCTGTGTATCCTGTGGTGAGAGTGACCTGCTGCTTTCTGCCAGCCTGTACGCAAATGAAACTGCCAGGGAGATGGTTTTTTGGCAATGGCTGTAAGAGAGAGGGTGGGTTCAGGGAACGTCAGCTTCCCATCAGTTGCACCCAGGAGAACTGCAGCTGTGTTTTTGACGCTGTGGCATGCAGACCTTAAAATGACTCTGTGCAAAATGCAAATCAAGCCTTAAAGGGTGGGTGCCTCGGGGCTGTGCACTCCCCCAGAATGTCTTTCCCTGCAGCATCCCATGGGAGCTGTTACTGGGTGAACCCTGCAGGAAGTAGGGGCTCTACCTGCCTGTGGGTAGATGCCTGCAGGCAGGGTGTCTGGAGGTAACTAGCCCTCCCCAGCTCCCTTCAGAGCCGGGTGTGTTCATCTGAACTCAACCTGAAGTGAGTCAGATGGCTGGCACCTCAAAAAACTCTGTAGATTATCAAGGGAGCTCAGGGTAAACTGCTCCAAGAGGGTCACCTGCCTTGAGTCCCCTCTTCCTGGCTCCAAGTCAATGAGCAGCCAGAGACCCTGGGAGCCCTCAGGCTCCGTGTCTATGTTTTTTCAGCCTGGATTTCCCACATTCCCCACCGGAACTGTGACTGGGAGTGGAAGTGTACGCAGAGGAGAATTTCCCAATTCCCTGCCTGCGCTGCCTCTCGCCCTGCGGCAGAGGCTGCCCTCGCTCAGCACTGATACCATATGTCTGAGGGCGAGGGTAGGAGCAGGTTGTCCCCAGGCAGCCGGCCAGGAGAACAGGTGGCTGTATGAAGGCACTAAAGACTGTGAATCAACCCTGGATGTGGAGGGCACAAGTCAAACAAGAACATTTAAAGGTCTGCCCAGCCTGCACTCAGCCATCTGTGTTAATGGAGAAGAGATGCCACTCGGAAGTGGTTTTGGGAATTAAGTAATTCTTATTGGTGTCATTGTTAAAAGGGATGCTCCTTGTATCTCAGAAGCAAAATGTGTCCCATCCTGCGCTGCTCAGAAGAAGAGGCTCTCCTGTTCCCAAAATAGTAGTAAGTAAGGGAAAGAGTTTTTATTTCAGCATAACTATTTATCTGTTTGTTTTCTTTTAACAGCAGCCAAATCAAATCAGAGTAAATCACCCTGAAGAATCCACTATGCATAGAATCATAGAATCATAGAATGGTTTGGATTGGAAGGGACCTTAAAGATCTTCTAGTTCCAACCCCCCTGCCATGGGCAGGGACACCTCCCACCAGACCAGGTTGCTCA
>JAOXNO010000013.1:7423490-7470714 GCA_028565335.1 Limnodromus scolopaceus | reverse complement strand
TCCCTGGGCAACCTGTTCCAGTGCCTCACCACTCTCACTGTAAAGAATTTCTTTCTGGTGTCTAATCTAAATCTCCCTTCTTCCAATTTAAAACCATTTTAAAAACACATCAAAGTGCTGTGCCATGCTTGATGCTGCTCCAGACACAGAGCAGCGCATCCTCCCTTGGAAGGAACAGTCTGAGGCCGGGAAGTAATCTCTGAAGTCAAAAAATCTGTGCAATGAGGCCAGCAATGCCTTCTGTTAAAATTGCAGATGATTCATTTCTTATCCAAACAAGAGGCAAGTGAATGTGTGGGAAGCGGTGAGCACATTTTTGCTTGCTCGGATGTGCTTTTTGGCCACCAGGGCAAGAAGGTG
The DNA here is from genome assembly GCA_028565335.1 of Limnodromus scolopaceus. Lineage (NCBI taxonomy): Eukaryota > Metazoa > Chordata > Aves > Charadriiformes > Scolopacidae > Limnodromus > Limnodromus scolopaceus. The sequence goes on along the minus strand of JAOXNO010000013.1, from coordinate 7,470,354 downwards.
CTAAAATCTGCTGCAGAGGATATTTACTTCACAGACAGGATAAATTTCTGACCACTCAGATGAGAAGTGAGCCCTCTTTGCTTAATAAGTTCTACATACATGCTCCTTTCAGTTTTGATTAAACTTTATTTAAAATTTGTTGCTTAGAGTGGGGAAATCTCTTTAGGTTTCCTTTGAGCAGAGCAAGCCATTTCCCATCTAATAGGAGCTTTACTATTATCCTAATCCTAACTGTGCACTAGTCATGCCCTGACTGCTTTAAGGAAAACAAAATAATAAATGTTTTGCTACATATTTTCTGTTGGTTTCTTGGAGTGGTTTTTGGAGCCAATATTTTAACATTTACAAGAGATAAATGAATATTTTTAATATATGCAGTCAAAAGTAACACTTGCTGTAATTTAAGTAAGAAGAGTTTCCCTAGTAAAGGCTCCTAATTCTCAAGTATAAAGCAACAGATTCCGTTTGGATTCCTTCGGTAACATTGTTCACTGATTAATAATATTCATTTATAGATCCTATGGGATCTTTAAACAGCAGTTTAAAATGGCTGAAGGAAGAGGTTTAGAGGGATGATAAGAATCGCATATAGAGGGTTAGAAACTCTGATACGTAAACACATCATTAACTGTAAGACAGTAACTGGAGACAATTACTACAGATTTGCTGCCAGACAGGTGTCACAGAGGAGTGACAAAGGTGCTTGCTAGGCTCCTGCTATGACACAGCCTCTCCATGTGTCCTTATCCCCATCACTTGGAGATGAGCTCCATGGGGTTGCTGAGGCTCCTGATGGCTGATGCTCTGAAGCAGAGGTCAGCGTCCATACACCTCTGCAGGTGTGGGCATTAGCTTCTCGGGGACACGTTCCTGGGGTGCTGCTCCCCCCGTGGTCCTGTCACTAGTTTGATCGCTGGTAGACAGTTTCATAGCTGCAAAGCAGGTCATCACCAGGGTTAAACCCCTGGAGGCGCCCACACTTCGTAACAAGGCTTTTTATTTCCTGACTATTTTTGTATGCAGGAAAGAGAATGTCTCCATCAAGGTACACCCAGAGATATTCCCAATGCCCACCCAAAGGGAGGGATAGAAATGAAATACTCCTCATCTCTGTGAATACCTCTGCAAAATGAAATGGTTGGCACAGGCAGGAGCCCCACCACCCAGGTGATGGGCTGAGTTATCCACAGGACAGTGCACCAGCCAGTTCAGCATCCACACTTACCTGAGCAGGCAGGTAGAAAATCAAAAAGCAAGCAAGAAGCAGACCCCTTCTGTCCTCCTAGCACAGCCATACTGGTGTTGATGGCTCTGGGCAGCAGCATCTGCACGTGAGCACTGTAGACCAACTTACTGTAAGGGTTTGGGGGAGTCCCCCATTCTCCCACGGACTCCGGTGTCTCCTCTGGGGAGGAAGGACAAAAGCAAAAAATTAAAAAGCAGTGCAAAATTAAGTGCCTCTAATTTAAATAGAAGCTGCCCTGGGGGGTGCCCCAGGCCATGAAGGAGGCAATGACTGAGACTTGAAAACAACAGGGACTTCTGCTCAGTCCATACCATGTGGGTTTTTTCCCTTATTTTGGCTCTCCAAGCAACACCAGGTGGCTTCATGCTGCTCAATCTTGGCCTGGGACACAGGAAAGGAGCAGTGATGGCTTTGGGCCTTGGCCAAGAGGGCTGACTAGCTTTTGCAGGATATTGGCTCTCACAAGCCCCTCCAAACTTCACAGACTTGTCCAAAGATGTCCAGCCTAAGGCTGTAACAGACCTTTAAAGATCGTCATGCAGCAAGTGTGGACCTAAACCCCACAGTATAATTCTATTCTGCTGGGAGAAAACAAATCAAGGAATGAATGCAAAGGTTTGTGAGTTTTTTTTCACTGGCACTTTTTTCCTTGCCTTTTTACAGCAATGTGATATGAAGGAGGGGCATGGGGCTAATGAATTTCGACCTGTTTAGTCATAAAGATTTACACCTGTGGCCTAGAGCTAATATTGATCAATCAAATGGTTCCCCAAATCCTGCCCATTTTATAAAAGTTAATCATACCCTCATGGCAGCCCTGGTACAAAATAAATTTTGATTTACAACTGTACTAAAATGATCGGTATTTTATGCTGATCATTAACAGTATTTCACACTGGAGAGTTGTTATATTAGAAAGCAGTAAAATGGTGTGTATCACATAACGATATTATATTTGGGCACCACACAGAATACCAAGGGCTTATTGAATTTGTGTCTGAAGGGGACATTTGTTAAAAACATGACCATTGCAAGTGGGAGAAATGTGTATTCTCAGAAGTTTATTCTGCTGACGTGCCATTGGTGTTAGTGTAACCTTTTCTGACTTTGGTGCTATAAGTGATGCTGATTCACGTATTACCCTGCAATGACCATGTAGAGGGCTGAATATTGATATTTGATTCCTCTTTGGCCCATGGAACCTGCAGAGGATATTGGTGTGGGTAGGATTAGATACAATTTTATTCTTGCAGGAGAGCTAAGGTTGTAAAAGCATGTGCTTGGTAGTTTGTTTTTTTTTTATCCACCCTGTTTCAAAAATTGTTTCCTGTGCAAGGGTTTCAAACCAAACAAGATTAACTTTGGGAATATCTCCGGTAGGTTTGTTGATATGGCCCCTGGCTTAATAAGCAAGACACAAGCACACAGTATAATTGTCCTGGCAAACAAGTGTGATGTTCATAATCCTGACACCCGAGGGTTCAAAGAGAAGTTGCTTCTTAAAATATAAAAGTGCAAGTGTGTGTGCTTGTACAGATCCTGGGGAGTTCTGATGAGCATATTCAGAGAAAAATCCTGATGGTGCATGGTTCCAGCAGAAACGTTCCTGAATCAGCCTCCAAAGGCAACTGTAGATAACTGCACAACTACCTCTGTAGCAGCCTAATAACCCTTTCATTAGAGTTCATTTAAAATAATGCATTTAAAAGTGCAGGAGGGTGGGACTGAACAAAAGGTCAGGAGAGCACTATGTAGGCAGTGTGATTTTCCTGCCATTGTCTTCAGAAGTGACATCTTGAAAGCTTCAACATTTTCAACGTTTTATGTGCAGGAACAAAGCTGCTGGCTTTTAAGAGGTGGCCGCTTATAGAGGTGCCTGAATGAAAGCTGAGTTTTTAGCAGTCTCCTTGCATGTACGCTGGCCCCTCTGGAAATACCACCCAGGGTATGTGCGCATATTTTGTGCTATTGTTTTAGGTGCCTGAAACTTCATCTGAGGTGGTACCTTCGTGTGGCTCACGGCAGAAAGGGGAAGTGTGACTGAAGCACTGCATCTCGGCTCACTATTTCTTTTACATTGTTAGCTGATCCAAGATAGCTGCTGTTAAAAGACAGTACTTTTGCACACAGCTTTCACTCACTGTTGTCGTAGGAATTACATTGACTTCCTGAAGCATTCACGGATGCAGGAATCGTCAATGCAGTAGGTCACAAATAAGGTTCATTTCTATTGTATGTGAGGTCCCAAGAACCAGAAATGAGTCAAGACCTCTCCTCCCAGCTCACTCCTCTCCCCTGCTGTATGTGTGATTGTATAAGCACTGAAAAATAAGGCAATTTCAGTCTGAAAATCCAAATCAATTTTAGGCCAGAGCCACTAAAATAAGTCAATTTGTGGCAAGTCAAGTTATCCAGACTAGGAGAAAAAAGTCCAGACAATGCATAAAACCACAGACATGATGCAAACTTTGAAAGCAATATTGATCTGCTCAGATGGTGACGATTCTACTCATGGGTGAACCAGAGTTAAACTTTCCATGCTTTCAAATCCTTTAACCTGCTTATTTGCTTATGTCTCCTATGTCTCAGGATTTGCTCCACCACATTGGCTTGAGCTTTGTTTCTCCAGTGATGTGTTCATGTAACTTATTTTCACCTGTCTATTTTCCAACAGCTATCTTGGCGGAGCAGGGAATAAAAACCAGAAAATCTATCATTTGGCTGATCACTTTACAGAGCTGGCGTCAAGAGAGGAGGTGGGCATCTGAATGCATTATTTGTCTTGTTTTAATTATAATTGTTATTGGGTTCAAATTCCTTGGATGGAAGGAAAGAAAAGCCCTCTGAAATTAATGGTGAAAAGCTTGGAAACTGAGAGAGTTGACAAAGCACTTTAACAGCCTGATGCTCTCTGAATGGCAGCTGATAACGAGCTCACAAACTTGTGACTTGCGAGAGCTCATCCGTGAAGGGGGAATGTAAAAACTGTTTTTATGAGTTTTAAAACACTCATAACTTTATTAAGCTCCCCTTTTCACTAGTAAAATAAGTTTAATTGCCCTTCATGGGTGAGGAATTGTGTTTATTCTGAAGTGATTCATTTTTGTCTCCTGTTAAAGGGATTCTTTTCTTTTGCCTTTTCTTGTGCATTTATCAGCTGTTAGCATGGCAATGAAAAGAGGGGAGGAAAAGGCTGTCACCAAAGCCCTGGCAAACCACTGGTGTTTAATTCCTTGTTTCTACTTGATGGGTTTATGCTGTGCCAGTTTTTCCAGTGGCATGAAGGGAGTAAGCTCTCCTGTTCCCTTTGACAGTCAGTGAAAGCTGTGAGCCTCATAAACATTTCACCACGACAAGCTCTATAATTAAAAATAATTGTAGCAATGAACAGTCAGCAGCATCGAGTCGTCAACTTGTTTGTGAATATTTGGCTTTTGGAAACAGTATCTTGTGACAGTCACAGTTACAGTCCTTGCTATGCTAATTGGATGCTCAGAAGGTGAGGTTTGGTTGATGTGTAGTTATTCTGGAAGATTTCCGTCCATGATAACATATGTGCACGTTGTGTAGTACAGGGTTTCTCAGAAATCATGTTGACTGAAGGACTGCTGCACCAGTCTGCTTTGGAAGGGTTTCTCAGATCTCAGAATCTGCTTGCCGGTGTTAAGCCAGACTTTATGAAATCAAGCTTGAAGGGCTCTCCTTCCTCTTCCTGAAGGTGATCTTCGAGGAGGGAGAGCAAACATTGGACCAACAATTCTAATATGAACACTGTCTTCATGATTAAGATGGATTTTCTCATCAATAGTAGTTTTTTCTACATTTTTATTGTTAGTGATCAACATTTGGAAGTTCTTACTCAGTTAGAGTCAAGATCTTTTAATAAATTAGGCCGACAGTAAGAAGAGATAAGAGCTGTCTGCAGAAAGACCTGCCAACTCCATCATGGACTGGTGTGCCTTTGTGCTCATTGTCGGGAAAACACTTCGAAGAGGAAGTTGTTGCCATTCCTAAATTTCTGCAACAGTTCGTTGGAGACTTTGGCATCTACAGACAGTACCACACAACACATGATAACTCTGAAAAAGCTAGAATTCAGAGCTGAGAAGCAGAAATGAGGTGGGAAGTTTTCTTCCAGATCAAGGAAATGAATAGACAGAAGGTGTAGAGCAAAACATTGAAGCAGAGGGAGCATTTATTAAGAAGCTGGCAGCCAAAGATGGGAATGTTTTATGATTGCAGTGTCACTGTCTCCTGGTTGCTTGGCTCCCTTTCTAGCTAACCAGCTTGTTTTGTCCCAGAGATTCAATTTCCCGTACACAGTGTTTGTCTCATCACTTTCACTTTTTTATTAGTGGTGATGGAAAACTCCAGATCTTCTTTTTCTTGTTGTATCTTGGCAAGATTCAATAATGTCTTCAGCAAATTAACAGGCTGAACCACCATTTTTTAAGTGATCCTAGCTGTTGGAGCAAGACGGATTTAAAGTCACAGATTTAAGTTTAGTGCAAAATACACTTGTTTTGGCAGCAGCAGCGATTGTGGAGGGGCGGGGAAGTTTTGATTCACTGGTTCTAAGGACCATATGTAGCTATAACATTGTAATCTGGTTACTTACTCCAGCAGAAGTCACGACTGAACGAAGGGGACTCGCTGACCAAAGCCTGGTGTAGAAATGGGTAGAGCTCATCAGTTCTTGCAAGTAACCAGTTCCAGAGGTTAAGCTGGTCCCTAGCTCCATCGGTTAACAAAGATTCAAAGATTTTTCACTTTCTCCTACAACTTTTTACAACTATGCTGTTTCTAGCATCCTGAAAATGAGCATGACAGTTCCCCTCCCCACAGTCCTACTCCATGGGGTAAGGCAAAGGTTTATTAATGTGCCTAAGACAGGGATTTGTTCCTGCTCTCATTCCCAGAGGGTTCTTTGGGAATTTCATGGACTTGTGGTGGTGTGATCTCTCTCTTCAGAATCAGGTCAACAAGAGAAGAAGCCAGTTTAGTATTCACAGATTCAACCAAGAGGTTCAAGTGCTTCTACAGCTTCTCTCTTATAAACAAATGGTGTAGGCTCTGCCTAAGCTAACATTACACTTCTGCAGTCCAAGTGAGTGAGTCTGCCAAGGCGTTTTCTTAAGTTCCTGGAGAAAAGCAAACATTTTAAAGACATGATTGTAGATGTCTTTACGATGAGATGAAATGCATCTTACCTTCTTGGAAAATTCTCTGGCTGAATTTCCAACAGGCACACAGGGAGCCCAGGGTAACTACCAACTCCTACACAAAAGTCTATATTTTATGTGTCTAAATTCTGTTAGATTAATTCCACAGTAATGATCACAGTGAATCAATATTCCAGTCAACAAGGAGCCCTCAAATTAGGTCTTTTGATTGCCTTTCTATCCTTCATAATGCATGGTGAAAAGAATTTCCTTTTATTCAAATGTTGTGATTCTAACCTGGAAATTCAAATGGTCCTATTAATACAGTTGTTACATGCAAACAGTAATGTTGTCTGCAAAATTAATCAAGAAACTGGGATTTTGCTTTAAATTATGTTTCCTTGCTGCTTCTTTAGAGTGCTTATTCTGCACTATAAGGTGAAATGTGTTAGGTTAACTGCATTAAGAAAAAAAAATAGAGATTCGTGTTTGCAGGATCTATCTAAATACCATCTCACCCTTGATGTTACAGTCTAATGGGATTTGAATAATGTACTGGTATCTAACCTCTGTATACAGATTGAATCTAAATTATTTGTATGAAGGATTCAAGGACATCTCTTTCATCCTTGCTGCTATTCCCTCTTGCCCAACTAGTCTACAGCCAGTTAAGAAAACATTCCTACTTTTGAGATTGATGCAGAAAACATTTCTTAGAGGACGACACAGTATCACAAGCAGAAGTCTGAGCTGATAGAGTAGAACTTACCACAGCAAAGAATTGCATCTCACAAACTTAGGGTAAATTTTCCTAAATACCATATGACATGTTTGGCTCCTTGATTAGACAATTTGTTACAACAGAAACTGTTTTATTGGCTCAGATATGAATGAATCTCACCTTTCATCACCTACTGTTGCATAGAAAATCATCAACAGAGTGTTTGATAAAAACTGATTTATTGGAATTTTTGCAAAGGGTATCACTCACTTGGGAAATCAAAACTCTTGAACAGTGTTTGGTTGTTGCTGGGATGGTGATAGGAGCCTGAGTTGTAAGCAACCATGCAAGACCATCTCCATCTGGATCACGTGAGAATCCCCAAAGTGTAGTTCTTATATCCAGTTCCTACATGTCGACTACAGCAAATGCATGATCCATAGTTATTGTTTTTTTTAAACTGCAAACAAACATCTCCTGCCTTAATAAAAAAGTCCAGCAGTACAGAATAACAAAAGCCTGTCTTTTGTGACCCTTTCTGTATTTGCAAGAGAAGTTTCTACTGTTTATTTTCTTACATATGTAAAATCTGATCAATTTTGCAGTGAGAATTAACTTAGAGAGTCCAGATTATCCATCCAGGGTATTAATCATCATGGAAAAATACACATAAAAATTGGACTAGGTACAGAAGGCACCACCTGAAGTCTTCAGGATGCTCCAAAATTCCCATCTGGAGAGCTCCTACATTGAACAGTGGAATGTTTTCTGTGAAACATGGCAAGGAGTGCAGTCAGTACCCTTGTTTCAGGTTAGTCCATTGCTTGAACTTCAACCACTGTCTCATCTGTGTAGCTTGGGAGCTCCTGGCCACATGAGGAATTAATAACATAAGTGCCTGGGGTATGTGCACAGGCGCAGCCCTGATTCCCTGCTGCACTGCACCACAGCTATGACTACAGGACAAACTGATTGACTTCTGTAGCTCTCACCCCAACATATGTGTCTTCCCAGGCATCCTGTCCAGTGAACAAACCAAAATCCAAGTCCACTGCAATCCAAGTCAGCATTTAGTGGTGCCACTTCTTTCCAAAGACCAGGTAGTAAGCTTGCTTCCAGCATGGGTGCTCTGAGTGGACATTAAAGCTAGATTGGGTAAATCCAGGTTTCAAGTCCTTCATCGTCAGTGAATGGACTCTCTCCAGTTAACAGAGCAGCTCCTGCAGAAACAGACACACTTCAGTTATCAGGTACATCATGGAAAGGTATTCTCCCAGCTTGAAAACTCTGTCTAGCTCCCATTCCCACGCTGGATGGTGGCACAGTTGAACCAAGACATACCCTATAATAAAAAGAATTGAAGTGGGGGCAGAAATTATGTCTGCTTAACATTCAGTAGCATCTTGAATGAGCCACAGTTATTAATTACACAGAAAATCCTCTCACATCCCCAGGACCTCCCAAGCAGGAGTGAAAGATCATCTCTGGGACCAGATTTCCAGCTGCTTCTGATAATGCCGGCAAACACAAAAGCAAAAGATGGCAGATAGTCCATGCAGAGACTGTATGGACCTTTTCACAGCTGACAAGATAACAAAAAGGCCCAGGAAGAAAGTAAGTGAATAAGTCAATCCTGCAGATTCAGGCAGAGTCATGTCACCACTCCAGATGGAGCAAACTGTGGCATCTGGGTGGATGGAGGAACTCACGATTCTTGACTGCACTGAACAGTCCAAGGTGCGTGTCTCCTGTCCCCTCTACATAAATCTGGGCCAATGACACATTGTTGTATTGCTGCTTTCTGTGGGCTACTGAGATACAAATTTCAAAGCCCAGAGTTTTGGTAGCAGCATTGAGTATATGTCTTTAATTCTGCAAAGTCAGCCTCAAAAATTATTGTGGCATTCTGGATAGAATATTCCTTCTTCACCTTACATGTGCATAATGCTTTAGAGAGTAAGAAGGCAGTTCTAGACAGATATAGCCGGAAAACTCTTATCAAAGAGTACCACAAGGAGGAAGAGGCAAAGGATAAGTTTACCAGTCACTGAACCTTTCTTTCTTTTCATTTTTGCCTTGTGTTTCCCACTGTCTTTACTTCCACATTTGAACCTTTTGCACGTCACTACTGGGCTGATGTAGCACTACTACTGTTCATACTAACATTTTGTTGGCATTATTGGTTCACAGTATTAAAAGCTCCCTTAGACCATGAAATTTTAATAAAGTGAAATATATTCATTCTTGTGAAAAAGCAGATGTAGGGAAAATGAATCGATCAGGAATGTCTGATAATCAATTTCCTCTGGTAAGCACAGAAAATAATTATTCATCCAGACCTCATTGTTTAATTTGCCTTCTCTGCTCATGCATCTTATAGACAATCCATCAGCATTTCTCTGCTTCCACCAGAAGTAAAATGATATCTTAACAACACAGCTTTTAGATATGGATTGTTCAAGTATTATGTGCAAAGTATATCATCAAAGCAATCCCCTCCTCAAAATTGTTCTTCAAAATCTTGAACCAAGTCCACGAAATGGAGATTTGTCAGGCTGACAGCACTCATTACAAATGGAAGTTTAAAAATAACATCATCATTCAAACTACGTAGTGGCTGTTTGAAACAATGTCATGGTCTCTTTTGTAATGGTTGCTTAAGATTTAGTGGTAGCACCAACAAACATAGGCCAACAATGTCTCTCACCTGACCTCTGGTCAGTTTGCTACTGCCTTGGGAATCTCCAGAAAACAAACTGAAAACAAGTTGATAGAAATAGCAAGTTTATCATTGACCACAAGTTGATAGCTGCAGCATGTTAATTATCGAACCTTCAGGCTAGGTGTCAGAACTGGTGGTGTTGGTAATAGATATGGTTCCTTATTGTATAATGGACAGAAGCATTGTCCTGTCCCCAGAGACCTCCTACATGTGGCACAAGTCCACAGATGGCACTGCTTCTGATTGAATGTGAGTGTCTGGAGTGGGAGTAGAGACCATGACATCCATTATAGTCATTGGTGAAATAGGTGGTTTTAGAGTGAGTCATCTAAAAGAAAGGTCTAACTGAGATGAGGTGAGTTGTAACTCCTGACTGTGCCTGTCCCCATTGCCTATAAAGGTGACTGGCTCAGATGTAAACTTTTACACCGCAGACATCCCAAGTTAGGCAAAGTGACCCCACCTCAGAGACCAGCCCAAGTGAGCCAGAGAGACCAATGCAAGTCTCATCGGCTGTGATCCCAGCACAGCAGAGACAGAGATGATCAGTTCCCTTGTTCACAATTGCAATAGATCATAAATGAAGCAGAAGCTATGGTTAAAAGTAATTACTATCTCTGCTTTGTTGTCCTGGAAGATTAAGATATTTCCTGAATGCCCTACAATAGATGCTTGGGGGATGAGAGAGAATCGGTCTCAAAATCCACACTCAGCCAGCAGTGCTGGTTCAGGTTCTCTTTGGCTGTAGGTGGAAAGCCCACCACCACACTCAGCAGTGCCTCCAGGGCAAACTCCTGGAGGGATACCAGTCTCAGAGCTATGGATGGCAGCCCCCCTAAAAGCATCTATATGTGCCACATTCCTCCTCAGTTGAAAATACATGCTACTGTATATCAGCCATCCTGGTCACAGAAAAGGATGCATTGTGGCTCCTTACTTGCTCTTCTCAAGGAGCAGTGCAACAATTACTCAAATCACACTTTTAGAGTGCTTGCCCCCCAGGAGCACTTCTAAGATATGAAAACAGAGTACAGAAAGAAAGCTGTGGAAAGTGTATCAAACTAATAAATTCCTGCTGGGGAGAAGGAGTAGGGTGTTTGGCTCTGGGCATGCTGGTCTGCATATTCAAGATTGATTGCTCAGTTGAGCCCTATACTGGGGAGTTTTCTCATTTCCCTTCTGGCAAACATTAACTTCCTTTGCTTTCCTGTTACATTCACTAATCCTAGAGGGAAATATTTTGCTAACTACAACAGTATTTTTCATGCTAAATTATTCTACTTGTGTACAAATCTGGCCCTGAGAGGTGCTTAGTCCTTTCTGCTCTCTCCAGAAATTAGTTGGGATGCAGAGAAGGTGATGGTTTGCAAAAGGATCATAAGATCTTCCAGGTTCATGCTCATTGCAAACAAAACAAGGCAAATGTAGCATCCAGTTGGCAAGCTTGCTAAGCAAATATCAATGCTCATAAGAAAAGCAGAGCTGGACAACATGATGGTTGATATAGCTGTTCTCATCTACAAGAATAATTAGGAACCTAATACATTATTAATGCATTATTAGTACTAATACAACTACTCAATGAGCTTGTAAATGTTGCACAACTGGGCTAAGAAAGGAATCTATAATTTTACAAGGACTCCCTGCTCCTCAGGTAACAGTGGGGGCTCTAGAAATATGTTTTGTTGGAGGTATCTTTTAACAGCTTTTTTCATAGCCTTACACTACAGAGAAATCCGTTGCATTTCTTGTCCTATAGCATTGCCCTGTCTGCTCTCTAAGACCAGCTCATCAGACCAGTGGTGTCAAGTTAAAGATGGATTAATATATTATGAGTCTGCTAGAAGGGGTAGTTAAAGCAGAGTAGCGTTTCTCTAAGCAAATCTAAATTCTGTCACTTCTTCATAGGGAGGAGTGATTCAGGAACTGGCCAGAGCACCCTGTTTTACTATTTACTTTCTGTGTGGGAAAATCCTAAAGAAATGAACTTTCTAAGACAGTCATAAACTTGAACTTACAGAGAAGGCTCTGAATGGGATTTTCCGATGTTTATTTGCACCTTAAAGTAGGTGAAGTGGAACTAAGTGGAAGTCATAGACTTCTCTGTGTCCAGCTAGCTTCAAAAACTGTAGTGAATCAATATGAAAAAAGACTTTATATAATATTTTTTTTCTAAATATTTTATTTTAGAATATAGAAGTTGGGGTTAAAAATGGAAAACAAGGTTGACCATGGTGAAATAAGGTGTCCTGTTGAAAAACTGTCAAGGCAATCAATGGGCTGAAACTTTATTTTAAAGGCGGGTTTTTTAACAACTTCTGGACATCCCTTTTTAAGTTTGACCCATGTTTGAAGAAAAATTCAGTTTTGCCAAGCCGGTATTTTAGGCAAAGCAAGTGGTCTAGCTTCCTAAAAAGTACCCATTGCCTTTCACTTCACTGATGAACACACAGGGTTTGCCAAGGATAGATGAATGATGTTCAGACAGAAAAAAATGAATTCACTCCACATACACCCCTGAGGGCCACTGAGAAAGATAGGCAAGTGATGCCAAAGACTTTTGAGCATTGCTGGGTTTGGAAGCCTAGAGGCAGCAGCTGCAAGCTCCCTAAATTATGTATGGGCCCTACACAAACCACTGGCTTCCCACTCATAGCAGACAAGACCTTCAGAGGTCAGGCTCAGAATCATCAACTTACCATTGCCGAAAAGTGTCTGCACAGCTTCTTCATAAGGACCTGCAAAGGTGGAGATGCTGTGCCCTTCTAGTGCTTCAGTAGCCTTGAAAGGTTTTTCCTAATGACTAGCAGGAATCTGCTGCAGTCTAACACTGTTTCTTTCCTTCCTACCCAAAAGCAACAGACTGAGCAGTTTATCTCTTGCTGCTTACAGTAATTTTTTTTGCATCTCTGAAGTCTGTTACTGTCTCTCATCTCTGACCAAGCAACTCCATTTAACTCCTCAAATCTCCCAGGAGTGGTCCATATTATTACTGGAGTGCTCCAGACTGAATGCAGTGGTTGAGCTGAACCTGTACTTTTTCTACAGGGAATAGACAATTACTGGCACCACCGTTTTAAACCATCCCAACGTGATGGCTTTTTTCATGACCACATTGACACATTTGCCACGGCACCTACTCATATCTCCAAATCCTTTTCTACTCACCCCAGCACCCCCTACCCAATGTTTTCTGTGCAGCTAAATGCCTCCACCCAACTGGAACCAGGCACTTATTTTACTGAGCTACTACATATAGCATTTTTTAATAAATAAATAATCTCCAGTGGTATCTCCTTTGTATCTCATATAGGGACAAGTCCTTAACATTAACAATTGACAAAGACACATTTGAAATTTTTATGTGTGGGTTTTTGTTTTTTTTCCCGTGCTATTACATACCAAAATGATATTAGACATTTACCAAAGTCAAAGCACCATCAAATCTTGAGAACTTACATTTCCTCCAGGTCTCTTCTGCAGTTTGGGAATGTGCAGGTGACTTTTACTCTGCCACAGGGTCACACATATGACATCTGTGGTGGATTGATTAAATATTGAAGAAAATGGGACTGAATGTTTTATTAGTCAGGTTTGCAATGCAAGTAGTTTGCACCTAATCTAGAGAAAGGCCTGGGTACATATTACCCTGGACTGAAACATCACTTGTGGCAGTAAAAGCTGCCATTCCATCTGCTTTGATTCACCTGGAGAAATATTTCCCTGGAATTTCAATCCCTGAGAGCTTCCCCAGCACATTATGGTACTCAGAAATTAGGAGATAATATGTCATTATTAAGGACACAAGTAGTACAGAGGTGATTTATAGTCTGATGGGCTTTTCCTGACTGAAAGAAAACAAGTCTTTCAAAAAAGAAGGTAAAATATAGTCCTTGTGGAATGATAACAGTAATTCAGGAGGAGTCACTTAGCCAGTGTAAATTTCAGAGGTAGCATAAATGAGGTGCCTGAATTCAAGTGTTCATGCCTGTTGGCTGCTTTACTATCAAACCATTTCACTCTTCTGAACAGCAGAAGGTCTGTTCCTGCACTCACCTCACGTGCCGTGCTCAATGGGAGGAAGGGCAAAACCTTTCCAGTTTCAAAGCTGCTGCTCACTATGATGTACCAGGCTATGTAAATCACTTGGGGGCTTTCCATCTATGATCAGCTGCTACGAGGAGCCCAGTGCTCCTCTGATTCATGTACACGTGCTTCAGAAAGATCTTTTGCCCAGCCCTGCCTGCAATCCCCATGCTGAGCAGCGTATCTAGCATCCCGTCGATTTTAAGTTCAAGACACCACTCCACATGAAAGGCAAGATTAGACCCTGCATGGAGTTCCCTGGGTGGTAATAGCTAGGGGACCAGGTTGTGAATCAGAGTCTCATTGCGGTAGATGATCCACAAACACAGATCTTATAGCTTAACGCAGACATATTGCTTTAAAAGCCTGATACTTCACACGTAGGTGTTGAGGCAGTTAAACGTGACCTTGAATGCATTACAAAAGGAACAGGAACGAAGCGCTGTGTTGCTCCAGCAAACCATCCAGGTCAAGGCAGAGGTGATTTTATACACATAAACCTGAACACACTTCCAAAGATTCAGTTCATATAATTCCTAATAAGGTGGTGTTAGTCCACTGGAGCTCCTACTCGGTGTAAAAAAATACATATATACAGAAAAAAAATAAATTACAAGTTGAGCCATGAAAATCAAGTTGGAATAATATTTATGCAACAAAATAAATTTGGTGTTATTTTTTCACTGCTGATCTTACTTATTCATGAAGCTAGGCAGAGACTGTGGGGAGAAGGTGGCACCTTTGTTATAGCAACTGATTTACTTTGAAACAATAGATATGTTTCAAACTCAAACGCTCTTTGCTGGGACAGGACTAGGTACACCAAACTTCAAAGGTGAATATTGAGAACAAAGGATGGAATTTAACTAAGATCTCTTAATCGGTTAGGGGAAAACAAAAGAAGAAAGGATATGACAAAGTGAAAGGTGACATGGCAGTATCTTCTACTGGAAGGAGATACACAAGGCAAGAGAAAAGAGAGACAGAATTTACAGCTCATGGCACATGGGTGGTTTCTCTAGGAGGTAAATTGGAGTGTGGTGGCTAAAAGGACGAAGTATAACATGCCATAAATGTTTGTCTCTGTTGACACTGTGACTTTTTCTTATCATGAGTAATGCCTTTTGATTTTCACCTTTGGAAAGTGTTTTATAGCTTTCTCTTGAGCATCAAGACAGAGAGTGGAAACTGAATCATTGTGCTGTAAAAGTTTGTCTACTAAGAATTGGGCAGATTTGGCCTTTTCCTTTGCTTGTCCAAGTTCTTTCTGATTCATTGGGGCTGTTTCATAGATTAAATTTCTACAAGGACATCATGAAGTGCGTGAGGTACATTATATTCTGGGTGCAGCAAGCATTGGATTCAGGGATATTTTTAAGATTTGGAATATATTGACAATTTTCACACACATGACTCAAGGAATAATCTGATTCCACTCAGTTCTATGGTATTTTCCTTTTAATATTGCGTTTAGGGATCTCTGGTACAGCTTAAGTTTTGCAAAACAAGTTTCTAAGAAAATTTCAAAGTTGCATCATTTTTTACTCTCTGTTGAAATATTTACTGAGCAAGCAGCATCTTTAGACTTTCAAGGGGGTTATGCTCAGAGCAGATGTGGTGGTGTTGAAAAACTGATTGCCTATTATATCTTTTTTGATATGTTTTGGATGACTGCTGAGTTTGTGTAGGAGGGGGTGCTGGCTTGCACATTTTTATATAACATAGCCTTTTGGTTACCATTTTTATGCTGGCCATGGGTTGCTGGACTTTGAATGAAGCATAGAGCAGTAGATAGTTTGATGGAGGACTAGAGAGTACTAAATTTATTGTAGAAACCAGTGAGGGAATCCAAGCTTTCAGCCCAGACAATAAAGATGCCATCTGTGTTTCTCAGGTAAAATGCTGATTAAAGTTGGCTTCAAACTGTGGTTGTTCAGACATCTTAAGCACTGAACGATGAAGTTGTCACAGTGTGGAGCCAATTTGGTACCTACAGCCTTTCATAAAGTCTGGAGAAACTGTGTTGGTGACAGTTACGAAAAAGATGAACTTTGTAATGTATTTAGGCTAGCCTAAATGTTGGCGTTGGTTCTTAGTGCAGGCTGTAGGCTGCTCTGCCACCGAGGGTGCAATACCAGTGTACATCCTTCATGACTAAGATGGTAGCAGCAAGGGAGTTGGGCTGGAAAAAGGGCTTGTTTATGCAAAAGCTTCCCTATTTTGGCCAGTGATAACAATCAATCCAGAAATCTGTTTTACATCTCTTCACAAAACTTGCTTCACTTATAACCTTGGTCCATCAAGCTTCAAAGCTTGCTAAATATTTCTGTGACTTTTCAAAGGAAAACCCTTCTCACAGACTGCAGCAGTGCTGTCTGTTTCTACTGCAACCTGGACCAAGATCTCCAAGCCCTACCTGGCTACAGAACACAAGAGACAGCTACCAGGCAGTGGCCTCCTCCCACCAGTCCTGGTTCAGCCACTGCTGATGTTATGTCTCCTCAGATCACACTCGGGAGCAGTTGTTTCTCCTGCTGCTCACTCTATCCCTGTCTCTTCATCTAAGTGCCCCCGAGGTCCTGCAATGACTGCACTGAAAGATGTATAAACTGTTAAAAAACAATAACAGTTTAATCTAAAGCCTACTACACATTACTGCATGCAAGCCAAGGACACTGATTAAATATATAAAGAGGAGCAAGGGCTTGGATTTCTGAGAGCCATGAAATGAATTGCGATTAACTATGCAGTCACCATTCACAGAAGAATTATAAACCAGGCAAGGAAAAGAGAATGGAATATTTGACAGCAAAATAATTATTTAGATCCCGCTATTCAGACTGCTTAGACAGACACACAGAGGCTCAATGAGGGAGATAGAAGGGGCAGGTGGGGGGGCAAAGAAAGAAAGGAAAAATCAGGCTGATGGGGGGGAATAAGAAGGTAGGTAAGAAGCGGTGCTCAGTCATCAGGTTTTTGTGGGAAAGGATAGGGTGATCTGGCATATTTGGGAAATGTGGGAGTCTCACACAGCCGATGTCCTGGCAGGGAGGGAGCGGTGCACATTTGTGTCTCCTAGCCACCGTTGAGTGCAGTGCCTGCAGGGACCCCTACAGCACTCGGCGAGCTGGGAGACCACCAGGTCACAAACACAGCCAGGTTCTTCCCCGTGCAAACCTCCGCAGCTTTGCCAACTGCCTCCAGGGAGGGTTAAGCTCACCTTCACCGCTTGCCCACAGGCACAGAAAACCTTCTCATACTGGAGGTCACCCTCCTGCACCAGCTCCATTAGCCCTCAGGGCTCGACAGCAGCTGGTCTGAAGTATCCAGGTGGGCATCAAAAGCTCAGTCCTGCTCCTGGCAGTGGTGGCATTTCAGCCACCAACAGATGTGGGCTCAGAGTCTGTCTTTGAGTGCTGGATTCCTTGGTCTCAGTAGATGGCCACCAGCATCTGCCAAACCCCAGAGTAGAACAGCAGGACACGAAGTCAAAGGGGCAACATCAACTTTAGAAATGGTGTGAGCCTGGTGTTGTAATTGCATTACAAATCAGAAATTGCTTTAGTGAGTGGGATAAATACAAGTAAATCAAGAATGTGGTACTGGAAAGAGAACAAAAAATTGGAAGTAGAAAAACACGACACAACTTAAAAAGCACAGGCAGAAAGTGACAGAACTAAACCACAGAAAAGAATGTGTTATAATAAAGAAGTAAAAAACTCTCCAGTAATACGATAGTGAAATGGGAGGAAAAAGAAAAGATAGCTGAATCTGGAACAGAACGGTCTATAGGAAAATAGAGAATCTGATTAACACAGTGCTGCAACTTTCCTTTGAAATGGGGAAAGAACACACTGAATATTGCAAAAGATACAAATTATAGAGAGGGAAAAGGATACCACAGGAAACACGTCTGTGGAGGCTGAATCACAAACAAGAGGAAAACTGGACCCAGGAGGAAAAAAAGCAAAAATTATAGGCAAGGACAATAGGGTTTTGTGCTAAGTACTAAGCGGGAAATTACAGACGAAGAATGCAATTCTAGGGAAAATAGCAGCTGTACTACACAATATGGCAATGAAACAATGCTTGTAACAATAAAAAGTCACTTATGAGGAGAAATTGTATCCACAAAAACAACAACGACAATATAGGGTTTAACAATATGGGAACAACTGAAGATGAAAATATTTGGGTTATAGAAAAGGTAACGATAGCACAGAAATCAATGACAAATCACAACCACAGCTTTCGCAGTATTTCTTTGGATCTTGTATGAAAGAATTACTTACAGCACATGTCCTTCCCTGCACCTCTAGGAAGGCACAGATTTATTTCAAGCTTGTTATTATTATTATTGCTGGCATTATAGGAGGCTTAATGACCTCAGCCACGGGTCACGGCTCCATCTGTTCTACGCACTGTGTAAACATTCAGGGTAACTTTATGATTTATGGCCCAGCAGAAGGAACCTAAGCTGATCATCAGGAGAGGCAAAGTTTGGTGAATTTGTGGGTCAGTCAATAGTGAGTTTCTTGGAAGTGCCACTAAAAAGAAAAATGTGGTCCAGTGCAACAAACTATAGTCTGGATACCACATTACCTAGGTCCAAGTTTGGCACAACTACTGGACTACTGGGTAAGTTATTTGTCTGTTTTTTCCTTGCACAGACCAACTCTCTCTGATGAGCAGAGATGCCATACAACAGATGATTTCAAAGGGTCTGAGATTACTACTGAAATGAAGAATGCTGTAACAAGTTTTTATTTGGAGCATAATGTTTGGTCAATGATATCTGCAAAGCAAAAATGGTATAAAGCCAGGGGAAATGCAGAGCATGTAACATGTTTCATAATATAATCTTTAAAGTTATATGTTTCGCAATATAGTCTTTAAGATTATATCCAGTTTGCAGGCAAAAGCTAAGTTAGCTGAGATAGAATGTACCAAATAGATTTTACAACAGACACATTAATTAGATAACTTGGACGAGGATGAGGAACAAAGGTAAAGAAAATATTAAGCTGTATTCACAAAATCTTGCAGTGACACCAGAAACAAGGTATGGACTGTCTTTAGCAGGGAGTGAGAAGGGTGGAGGTGAAGTAGAGAGCAGAGTGTGGAAAAAGACCTTAACACTTGCCATAGCACCCTTTTGGGCAGGCTGGGGGAAGCACAGAAGCAAACTTAGCCCTTTTGGTTGAAGCGACTAAGTAGATAGCCTAAAGGGAGAGGGATGAGATGAAGAAGTAGCCAAAAAGGGTATCACAGATGTTTTTTGCAGTTTAGTCTGCTTTTGTAACTTGGTTCCAAAACTAAAAATATTTCTTTTTTTAAGTAAAGAGTACTTTTGTTCTTACACTTTGAACAAATCTACTACTGAGCAATTATAACACACAACAAGGCTCTCATTACCCCAAGAGTAGGAAATCTTAATGTCGGGATGATATCTCATCAAACATATCCTGTCAATAACATGCTAAAATGCCCGCCCCCCAATCCGGGATACTCCCATATCCAGGCAGAACCACAGAAGACCTTCTATGTGAACTGCACAAGACTACTTGTGAGTAGCATGGAGGGACTCAAGGGATGAAGAAATGACTTGCAGTGAGCAGTGACAGTCAGAAGAACCTTCTGGCACACAACAGCAAGGGATGGCATATGCTTAAACCCTGAATGTTCGTAGGGATTACAGGTCATATTAAAACTGCTGTGTTGAGGTCTCATGCAGGGCCAGTAACAAGGCCAATGTATTCAGGTTGGAAACCAAAGAATTTCTGAAGCCATTTCTCCTGCAGTCAGCCTTGCATGCCAGAGCCTCATCACCTAAAATCCAGAGACCAGGCAGCAAATAGATTTACAAAATCTCTGACTGCAGACAGGTCATGACTCAGATGTTCTTCTCCATAAAGCACGGAGCACATCTCTGAGGAACATCAGCAGTACTCAGAGGTCAACAGGAGCTGAGGGGGATACTCTGCTCCTCACAGACTTAGTCCCAGACTGCAGTCAATTGTCCCTGTGACTGGCATGGTTCATCTGACCTCTTGAGCTGTTCCTGGCCTTCAGGAAATTGTAGCACTTTGAAAAAAATGAAGTATGGAAGTCATGTCACTTTGTGCTAGGGCTGGGAGGACCTGAAATTACAGGCTGTTGTCTTAGCATTGCGTTTCATGCTATTAAGAATTTTCTCTGACAGGTTTCTTCATGTTGCTGGCTCCTATGCTCTTCATAAATGACTGAAAAAGGTCATAACTGGCACTGCCAGACAGAGTCTTCACTGACAGAAATGCAGTAGTCTGCTATTAGTGCCAGAGTACCACACTTGCTGCACTTTCAACTCAGACTCCAGCGACTTCCTTCCATCACCCTCACAACTGCAGTGAGGCTTCCAGATGAATCACTGTCTGTATGCTTCCAGACAGTGCTCGACACGCAGCGCCCAGTCAAAGAAGAGAAAGTAGACCCTGCACTGTCTTTTGGGCACATTATCAGTTAGGAAACTGTTGTAAGCACCAAGTACATTTAATTCTCCTATGCAAACAGCTCATTCTACAAAGCCTTGCACCTCGCAAGGGATGCAGAGGCAACTGGAAGGATCATCAGCCTCTCTGAAAGAAGCATGGGATATATTCTTATTTGGGAAAACCCAGAGTCCTTTGGATATGTTTAACTAGGTTTGCACCATCATTTAAACATACAAAATGCCCTCCTCTCCACAAATAAGGAAGCTGAATTAGTGTTTTGACCTAATTTTAGTTAATATACAGCATTCTTTAGATTACAGAAATCTTGGTTAAAAAAAAAAACAACTCTTAGTACAGATTGCAGTCATGATGTTCAAAGAAAATGCTGTGAGTTTCAAGGCTACTTTAAGGGAAAAGGTGAAATATGAAGGAGGACTTTAAGTGAACAGCAATCCAAGTTAAACACCTTTTAATGAAAGGAAAGAAATAGCTGTGTACTGCTGTGAGCACACCAGCTTTTCATCCAATAGAAGAGTTTGATGAATGTGTCTGTTCATTTCTTTATTAGTTTCACATGTGACATCTCTGGCTCAGATTCACTGTATCAGCCTGTGGATTTAGCTGACTAAATGGAGAAGTCTGTAACCAGGCTACTTACAGAAGGCTCCCTTTAAAGTCAAAGGAGATCCAGTGAATGGGGACAGTAGTGGGGGAAAATCATCGTACTTAGAGAGGCTTCTAAAATAGGTCACGTGATCTCCA
The DNA here is from genome assembly GCA_028565335.1 of Limnodromus scolopaceus. Taxonomy (NCBI): domain Eukaryota; kingdom Metazoa; phylum Chordata; class Aves; order Charadriiformes; family Scolopacidae; genus Limnodromus; species Limnodromus scolopaceus. The sequence continues at coordinate 7,449,185 of JAOXNO010000013.1, read as the reverse complement.
CTCTTACACTACCTTTTTCTTTCTGTTGACAGCAGAGTCCCATAGAGACAGAACTTCATGATAAGTCATTCATAGAATCACAGAATCATAGAATTTTTTTGGTTGGAAGAGACCTTTAAGATCATTGAGTCAGACCATTAACCTAGCACTGCCAAGCTACTACTAATCCATGTCCCTCAGCACCACATCTACACATCTTTTAAATACCTCCAGGGGTGGCAACTCAACCACTTCCCTGGGCAGCTTGTTCCAACACTTGACAACACTTTCAGTGAAGAAATTTTTCCTAATATCCAATCTAAACCTCCCCTGGTGCTACTTGAGGCCATATTCTCTTGTCCTGTTGGGTCTTAAGACCTGTAAGACCTATTTGGTCTTACAAAGTCCTTTTCACTCATGTGCCCTCTTTCTCTGGAGTCATCTCAAGTCATTAACTAAAATAATAAACAAAGAAGAGACGGTGCTGCAGTCCCCCACAGAGACTCACATCGGAAAGCCATCTTCCTCAGGCACATTAGCGTAGCCCAGGGGTAGCCTGTAGTCCCTAGGTGCAAAGGCCTGAAGATGCAGGAACCACAGGGCAGAATTTTGCTTTCAGCCCCCTTTCTGGCATTTGTAGACTTTAGACTATGTCCTTGTGGCTGAGGAAAGAAGCCTGTCCATAATGAGTCTCAGCATCCAGTCTGTCTTCCTTGGAGCACCAAACACACATATTTAGTAGTAAGCAAGAAATCCTAACAGCAGTGCTTCAAAATTTGGTATGATTCACATGACTTCTACCCTGTATAACACCTTGTACATTCAGAGGCCTTTTCTGTCTTGTAGACCACTAAAACTGAGGGTTTTTTTACCTAAGCACTTACCACTCCAGGTGCTGTAGGACAGATACCATTCTCACACCTGACTTGCCCAGGACTCACAGTGTGGACACAAACCCACAGTCAGCTGTGGAGTCTGGGGCATGCTGGGGTTAAGCACATGTGTATTCATGCAGTCTGCACAAACACTTCTGCATTCAGAAGCTTTAATTTTGACTCCCACCCCTTGTTATTGTAGCACACTTACTCTGTCTCCAGCTGTCTCCACAGAGGTTTCACTGCAGGGCTCTTGTAACTCAAGAGCTTATTACTTTATAATTTAAGTTAAGTTAGGGCAATCAGGGGGCTTGTGTCTTTCTGTATCACTTTCACAACAAGGACACGCATTATCTAGCTGTATGCTGGAAAAAGGTGGTGGTGGAGGTCCTGGCAGATGGTCTTGGCCACCACATCACACAGCTCTCCCACATCACAAGGAAAGTACTCAGCTCCCCAGCCAAAAGCATGAGAGGAGCGATTATAGCATCTGTGCTGTCTAACATGGGCTGTGGGAGGCCATAAGCAGCACAGATCCACTGTAGTCACTGCTGTTGCCCTTTATGGTCCCATTTTTCTTTTTATTTCGTTCATTTTATACCTCAGTGCACATGATAGTTTTTGCTTTGACTCCAGGTTGCACAGAGCCAGCTATTGTTTTTGCAGAAATTTGTGCACGTCTCCATGTTAGCCCGCTTTATGCTTTCAGTTGCCAAATTCTTGCTTGTCAACAAGCCAAGCAGGCCACTTCAAAACCAGCCATCACAGCTTAAAAATAATTGCATATATCTAAACGATGTACACAGGGTTGTTTTGTTCCTTTGCCCACACCTCTGTTTGACGTGCCCTGATGGACACTCCTTAGGTGGCTACTTGGACTCGATGTCCAAGCCTCTCACTTGCAGAGGGTCACAAGAGTTTGGACACAAACGTAGAGTAGATGTTGCCAGTGCTAACGCTGTTTTTGACCCAGTGGTCTAATTGTTTTTGCCCTGAACCTAATTCTATGTTCACCAAGCCTTTTTAGCAGCTGCTGTGTGCTCTGGAGTAGTCTCCAGAGCCATCTCTTGTTTTCCACTTTGGGAATGGTAAGACCCACAGGTGGTCCAAGTTTCTCCAAACTGACGTGTGACTTTCTTACCCCATATTTACTGTATCAACCAGACCTCTCCTCCAAAAGGTCTTCTCCTCTAACCTTACAATTTTATCATCTATACACCCAAAAATGAGCACGAGTCCCTAAAGTAATTGTATTAGAGTATTACCAAATGTGGATGTTAGCGTAATTTTCTCATGAGGCTTTGGAGATTATTTGACACAGTCCCAGTTAGCAAGAGCTGACATGTAGAGTAAAAAAGCAATTAAATCAAAACTCATCTGTTTTTACATAAATTTATTTCCCAATTTTACAACAGCAGCGTATTAGGGCCATCATGCCCCACATGAGAAGTAAAGGAGAAGTAACGATTGTGATCACAAGTGTGAAAACCAAAGTTTCCGTCTAAGATGATGAAGGAGACCACAGCAAGATGTGTTTAAGAAGCTGTAATGGCACCACTTCTAAAATATTGTCCATCCACTAGATGCCTTTGTGCTTATGATGTGCCAAGCATGTGAGCATGCAAACTAGTTAAGAGGGAAATAGATATGGAACACAAGCCCCATGGAAGTTTCTATTTTTTTAGTGTTTGTAGCCTGAAATTGTTTATCTGAACATCTGCTTCATTAAGAGATATTGTGATGCTATTCACAACAGCAACAAAGAGCTACAGAAAGCACTTTTCCCTCTCTTTTTCCTATCCATCCCCCCCCCCTTCAAAACTTTTCCACTACAGATGTGTGTCACAACACTTAGTGTTGGCTTTCATTGTGCTTCCCCACGAACAATGGTAATATCGTGCTTCGAGGGAGCATCTTGGAAAGCAGTGATTTCTGAGTGTTTCTGAAGTAACAATCTAAGCAATGTTATTGCTGCTTCTGTTGTTGCGAGAGACCTTAAACTGGGAACAAGGGAATATCTTCAAGTAGTCTGCAATTACCCAGATATTGTCAGTGCCCTGTTTAGAATGGAGTTGAAAAGGCTGAATTACAGACATGGCTTTGGAGTCCTGTGCTCCACTGACAAGCAGCTGCGTGAGGGAGGCAGAATTTTAAGCTGTCTCTCAAGCACAATCGGGAACACTGCTTTTCCAATATTTTCTCCTTTGTCAGCTTCTTTGCTACTTTATAGGAAATAATGAAGATTACTAGAAAAATCTGTATTGCACATTCCCTTTTAACAGGAGACACCGTTAGCTTTGTGCTGCTTAGTTGTTATTCCATTAATTCTTCTTCTTAATATTGCTTACTTCTCATTTTGCCTTTGATTTTCTACCTGGTGACCTCCTGCTCCATCCTTATTTAGAGAAGGCTGGCCAACGATTGGAGTAGTTTTAGGGTAAACCAAGGATCCTCTGTCTACACTGCTAGACTATTTAGTAATATTTTAATATAATATCTAAAACAGCCAGAGTGGATTGAAACCAAGGCTATCCTCCCAAGAAATATTAACAATTGCTTGGGCAAGTTCTCAGATTACTCAATAGATGGGTGAACAGGGATGCAGGACCCAAACAAATATCAATAACTCCCCCAATTAATTTTCTTGCCATTGTACAGCACCTAGCACATTGAGCCTGGATTTAAGACTGTAGTTTCCAGGTGCTACAGCAGTGCAAGCATTAATCCAGATAGCAATGCAGATTTCAACAAATTTATTCACAGATATTTGCTTATCTCTAAGCAGACATGGCTTGCTGGAGTAGGATGAGTGGGTGTTGCACCTTGCAGGCTGTTCTTTAAAAGTAAAGCAAGCCATATCTTTAGCTAGCATGTGCTGGCAATTGTTCCTTTGATAACATTTGGCATAAACACAGTCAGCCACCCTATGCTTTGACACAGCTTGTGCAGACACCTACCAGTCATCCACTGCCTCCTAGGCCAAAACTTAAATAAGTAGTGCCCCAAAACATCAGAACAGTGAACAGCAAGGGTAGTGAAGAGTCATTAACTGGCATTAATAAAAATTGGGAAACTGTGCTGCTACACAGTCATGCACAAATATTTGGATCAGGGTTCTGCAATGCCTTAGTGAAGAATAGACATGAAGAAGCATCGTTTACTCCCTGACTCTTCTGTACCTCCCTTTGCTATTGGCCAGAACTCTGCAATTGAACAGAGGACAAAATTCAGCCAATGGAATTTAATACCAACTTTTTATAACACTAAAAGCTGGATTCTCATCTCATTTACCATGAAAAAATCCCCTGACAGTGACAAGGCCAGATAGACTGCTACAGGTGAAAATCCATACTGAAAGAAGATCAACCCTTAGCAAGTCTAAAAAAATTATATCTGAAATATTCACACTCCAAACTTTAATTTCCCAAGTCTTTCGGACGCAAAGCTTTTTATTTCATGTGATTAATAGAAGTAACTGTTTCAATAATAGGTTTAGAATTTTTGCCTGGATCCCTTCTTCTCAATCTCTTATTTTCATAATCTCTGTGATGAGCAAGTTATTAAAAAGGTATTCAGTGGAACAATGCTCTGCAGAAGAAAGACTTCAATTGTGAACCAGTATTCCTAGTTCTTCTATTAATTAACATCCTAACAAACAAAATACTTGATGCTTAAAGCTGCTCATCAGAGAGCTAAGCTTTCTGTTTCTTCAATTGTTTTTTTTAATGATAGTATTTGCTGCCTCTTCTGTTGCTGTTCTTTCCATTACAATATGAATGAAGTTATCCAAATTGTTTATCCCTTCATCACCACTTGCATGGAACATGAACAGGAGGGTCAAATGCAGAGTTTTTGACTTTCCTAGTGGCTCTGTAGTACCTCACAAAATCATCACTGGCTTCTTGTCTATCCGACTGAGATGCACCACTTTAGTGCCCACTCCTGCTTCAGAGCAAAAGGCAGCAGAACACAGAGCAGAAAGCAGAAATTAAGCCAAGGGGAGGATAGAGGAAAAAAACTGAGGAACTGAGGAACAACTTCCAAGCAGGAAGGTCTCAGAATTTATGGGATGTTCTAAGAAGAATTGTTGAATTTAGATGTGGGCAGGGTGAGAGTGTACATAGGAAAGACATGTCTGTAGGAGTTATAATAAATAATTTCTTCTTCCTTCTGGAAGTTCTTCTTTCTGGAACCCTGCTGGAGTAACTCTGTGGGAACAGATGACCCATCATCTTCTCTTGAATCTCACCTTAACCTTTGTACTGGAACAAGGTCTTCACCCCATGGTGCCCTGCCAAACAGGACCATGCCTGATCTGTCAGGCACTTAGTAGAGCTCTGGAGGGTCTTTCCCATTTCAGGACCTCCCCTGTCAGATGTAGGTATTATGTGAGGTCCTAGGGGGTAGAATATCCACGGTGCTGCATTGCAGCCAAAACTGACAAGGCTTTGTTCCCAGAGAAACTGCCTCTAGCTAGCAATCCACATGCATTTCTTCAAATCTTAACCCCAACCACCTCACTGTCCTGCATCGCATCTTCATCACATAAGTTGGCAAACAACAAAAGCATCTTTTAGAGCGACACGAAAGCCCCATTGTGTCACCTAGTAGGGAGAAGATTCACTTAACAGAGTGCAGAAATCTGCAAAGTCTGTTGCAGAAGCCAGCGATCTGGAGGGATCATGAGAATCACGCTGGAAACACACGGTGTTCACCTCACAGCAGCCACTGCCAAAGCTGGAAAGAGCCAAGCTGGGGTGAATCCAGAGACTGCTGCACGGAGCTGACAGGCAGGAGCCAGCTTCTGGAGGGTGCAGCACTAGAGGAGTTAGAAAAGGAAGATAGGTCTGTGCTGGCAGAAGAATTGCAACCTGGTTGGACCCCAACTAGTGTGGCCAATTTCAATGCAGAACACCCCGAGCCAGCAAGACAGCTTTGCATTTGCACAGGCATCTGTGCTCTCTGTCCAAGATCATCAAGCACTAAGGTGGATCTGCCTTTGAGGAGGTCCTTTTCTGGGACCTTGCTGTCCCCACAGTGCAGGGCACATATCCAGGACACACATTTCAGTGTTATAGGTGAGTCTGAGTTTTAAAAATCTGCCTGAGTGGGTGTAGCTAAATATTGATGTTCCTAGGCTAGTATTTTTCCAAAGTGAGCTACATGAAATAAGGCACCTTTATAAAGCTTTTGCGTTTTTTTCCTGTTATCAGTCTCTTCTGTTCATGTGAGCATTGACACATGGAAATCCAGGCACTTACTTTGGTTCCTGGATATGTATTTAGGAGTTCAAGTTAAAAAAATATTCACCATAGCCTCCTAAATTGATTACTGCAATAAGCACTAAAGGATGTGAAAGGCATCCACTGAAAAAGAGGAGCACATATTTTATTGCTTAAAAGCATCCCCTGGAAGTGCTTGAGATATGTGGAAGCTGCTTTTTTGATTCATATTGACAAACAAGCAAACAAAACCAAACAGTGAAGTAGGGAAATCTGAGCACTCCATTCATTACCCTCAAGACAATGTTACCCAAAGGGTCTCTTGTCAAAAAGGCTTGGTTTCTGCTCTTTTTTCCTCAATCTTCATACTTGGATACTTCAAATGTAAAAATTAGTTGGTATTTGAACAAGTGGCCTTTTCTGGTGTAGGCTCAGTGTAATCACTGCACTATGTGTCAAACATTGCAGCATGAGAGCCCTCTTACCTGAAACCACAACCGTCACAGTTCTGCAGGGGACACGCACCCTAGCCTCATGCATAACGGGAAAATCAGTCCTGTGGTGGACTTTGCAAATGGATCTGGCTTGAGTTCCTTCAAGGAAATAGGACAGTCAATGTTTATCTTTGTGCTCTGTGTTATTGGAAAACTGTAATAATGATGGAAACCTCAAAATAAAACATAGTTGAAAAGACCTTAGCCAGCATTTATGTTGCCTGGGAAAGGCAATGTTTTCCGCTCAGAAATAAAACACGGTCAGGACCAAATACAAATTGCTTACCTGGCCCTTGCCAGGATGTTATACTAATTTCTGATTAAAAAATAAATGTATCTGAATATGCCAAAGGTATTCACATACAATAGAGCAATTATATGCTTCAACTTGAATGTCAGCTGCCCCACAAAAGCAGCTCATGGGAAGGAGGATGCCAATACCCACTCGCAGCCAGGACACAGCCAGCAAAGAGTGGTTTTAGCCTAGGACATTCTGAGCAAAAACAAAAAACTGAGCCGAAGTCCCTGATATACAGAGAATACTCGGTGTGCATCTTTCATCTGTTACCTGTTATCATTACTGCTGAACTCTTCTTCATGGGATTCAAAGGTGCAGTCTCCAGAAATGAAAATTACAGTAGCTACATACCTAAAAACACCCCCCAGAAAGGTATATCTGAAATTTCTAATCGCCATTATTGTAGCAAACTGGTACACAGAGAGTCCTTAGGAATCAGGACGTGAAAGCTTTATAACACTTCCTCCTGTCCCCAGCACTCCAGCTGGAAGAGATGGGAGGGTGCAAAGGTACAAGTACAAGCATTGCTGTAGACTTACATCTAAAGCTGCCCAAATCTGAGCCATGTAGAAATGGGTGGGCTGGGGAAGCAGCCACGTGTGGAGGCAGTTGTATCACTGCCTCTTGTACAGCTGTACACAAAAACAGATGTGCTGTGACTGTGCTGGATAGACTGAGGGCTATCTCAACTGATCCTCATCAGCATGGGACTGATGTGACACTGGAATTTTTTTTTGAGGCATTTTAAAAGCCCACATCTACCGAATTATTTTGAGTTAGACTAAACAAAGTACAATATATAGTTTGGATGACAGTCCTGTAATAGTAAGGGAATGAATTAAATGACCCAATAAGTCTTCTCTTTCTCTAATCTCTGTGATTATATGAGATATATGAGGGAGGGTTTTTAGAACCAATAATATTCATAGGCTAAATATCTTTCATCCAGGAGAGAAAGACAAAAAATGAAACGAGTGCTAAAATCCAATAGCTGTGTTCATAAATCAATTCATTCAGAAGATTTTTTTTCCTTTTCCCAGGCATTTGGGTAAAAGTAGCTCATGAGAAAAGGCTTTAAGAAATGCCTTGGGCAATGGAGAAATACGAAAAGCACTTTGCTGCTTCACTGACGTGTTTAACATAAAAGAAATTTAAACGTGATCATTTTTCAGCTTAACAGTTTTTGACTTTGTAATGAATAAAAATTTGAGTAAAGAAGAAGGAGAGGAAGAAGAAAGAAACACTACATTAAAAAGTACTCCAATCAGAAGTCTTGTGTTCTGATGGAGTAGCCAAGGGCATTCACAAAGTATATTTTTTGCAGCCTATGGCTAGATTTACCATTAATGTCAAGCTTTTTTTCAAAATTAAATTTATTCTCAACAGATAAAGATGATAACAAGTTATGTCAAAAAGCATTTCCCCCTGCTGATAATGTTCTCTGTGTTAGACAGCCAGCTGTGTTTGCTCACAAAAACTACAGGTTGTGTTTGCTGGTGCAACTTGAATGCTGAACCGTGCATGTGAGGGACTGGGTATTACGTTTTACCATAATACATATTTTTTAAAAAAATAATTTTTCTTTGTTCAGTTTCAACCTCCCAAACTTATTAATTTCTTGATCACCTGACATTGGGCCTTGGTCTGGAGATGATGGTTCCCCCAGTCCCAGCGGCGACAGTGGTGAGGACATCCTGGTGCTCTCAGGTTCTATCCCACTTTTCATCCCAGATCTCCCTTTCTCCTGCCAGAAGCATCCTGGTGAGGACCTGGCCCACCCCATGCCCAGCATGGAGAATGGCACAGAAAGTGTTACTTGAACCATGACTCCCATTGCCCTGAAGATGAAAAGGCATTAGTAACTATCTCCTGCTTATGGATTTGCCTTTACTATCAAATGGCTTGGAAAAGTCTAAAACTAGGCACTGTAACAAATGCCAGCTTAGTCATGTTTCATTTCTTCTATTTAACAGTCCTGAGCATTATTTTTCTTACAGTGAGGTAATTAAGTGCATCTGTCATGTATTTGACTTTTAAGGTTATAGTCATTTGGTGAAACATTAAATGAAAACTGCAGTGATTCAGAGTTGTTGAATTTCTAATATCATATTAATCCTCACTCAGCCTTTTATGCAATGCACACACACTCACACACACTCTTACTCCCCCTGCCTGATTTTTCAAAATCTTTCCTTTATGCCAGTCATTATTTTAATAGGGCAAAGCACAATGCTTCTGTCTCTTTGTAAAACAGATGCACAGTTATTCCTCATCTCCAGCAGGCAATGGAAGGATTTCAGAGTTTTGCAGAAAAACAGCATATTTTTCAATCAAGCCACTGTAGGTACACTGTAGGTACAATACATAAGAAAAAGCACCTATGACGTCCCTTGTCCACCATTGGAAGCTGCACCTGGAGACAAAATAGTCCCCTAATATAAAGCCAAGCTGAGTTTAAGGCAGAAAAATTATTCACATGAACTGGGACCCCTGCAACACTTCTGGTGGCTGAGGCACTCATCTTGATGATGGAGAAAAGTAGTACACATTCAGGTTGCCTTAACTCTGCTGTCATGAAGGTCAAAACCTGGCAGTAAGCCAGAAAGGAGAGGAGAATTAGGCTAGCAGCAACTGGTTTGATAAAACCCACCATGAGCACTGCCAAGTAACCATTTTCCACACTTCCATCAGTGTAGGGAGAGCAGAATTTATTTTTTTTTCTCTCCATCCTCCATAATTTGCTATTACCTTCTCTAGAGGTGCCTCACTGGTTCATAAACCACAAGCCACTAGCAGTGTCACTAAGGTTACTTTCACAGCTTCACTCACAATGCACGTTCTAAAACTGGGTGGTTTATACCCTGTCATCCACCAAGCCTAGCAAGTGAAAGGACTATTTCTATGAAGTCAGAGAAAGGTAAGTAAGAAAAACAAGTTTTTTTTCAATAGCCTTAAATTTGCTACACATGCATCCTTCCTTCAAGGGAATGGTTGCAGGTAAAAAGTTGGAATATACACATTTAGAGCAAAGAGAGCTTCTAGTAGATACAAGAAAAAAAAACCTTCTACCCACCAAGGATGCATTCAGTTGGCTAAATGTAGCTACCAGCACCTAAATATCCTGATCCACACTGTCCCCCAAGACTGCCTTTGAAGTCAGTGAGGATCCAGGCTGGAGAGCAAGCACTGTTTGGGGAGGTCACCTCCTCTGAAATCAGGCACCTATAACACCGCTGGCACCTATAACACCCATTTCTCTTACTGATTGTAGAGAAAGTCCAGGATGATGTTGTAGTTGTCTAAAGCTATGAGAGATTAACTGCACCCCAAGCGGCTCAGCACGGCAGAGTTCAAAGGGCAGCTCTTCCCTCCCACCCCAAGTACTGAGTGATCCCCTGCACACCACGCTAAATTAAAGTCAGCAGTCTCCAGCCAGAGAGGGTTACTGCGTGCTCCTTGCCCGTCCGGTGTGTTCATTACTCATTCTTAGTGTCTTTGTCTGCACAATGCAATCTGCCCCCGGCATAAATATACAGGCTTGTCTCATTGGAGAACAAAGGGAAAGACAAATACATGCAAAACCAAACTACCATTCTGTCAACAGGCCTTCTGTACCAGTATCAATATTTTAAACAGCCACCTTGGCTCTGTCGCAGAACGTGTGCTGCCTTCTTTGTTTTCTCAAAATACACACAATGTTTTTCTTTTTCATTTTCCAAAAATATCCTGCGGATTCAGATATGCTTACTGCCTGTGTAGAAACTGAAAGAAAGAAATGAACAGCACTAGAACAGAAGTTTGATATCCACAGAAACGGTGCTGCACAGCTCCAGAGGCCATCGACAGGCTGTGCTCAAAAGATGGCTTGAGTAAAAAGAGGACCAAGGAGGAGTTTCCCAAAGTGTGGAATTTCTGCTGAAATTATCCTTAAACCCACGTTGCTGTGGAGACAGTTGGGCACAGAAGGGTTCACCCAAGGCTGTTGTTCTTCTCTTACTTTGCATATCACTGCCAAATCCAGCTTTTGGGTAGATGTTAGCTAGTGATAGTTGCTAATAATGAAGAACTCAGCTGCAGGATTTAACAGATAATGCAAAGTGAGAATATCTTATAGCCCGGTCCTCCAGCAGGCGAGACAGACAGCTGATGCACCAAGGGCATCAACGGCTGAGTTGACACACTAAGGGATGTGTTCTACAGACTGCTCATTTTCCTCTTAGCTCTTTCTCCCCATTTATGCAAAGGACCTCAAATGCAACTTGATTGACTGGATGGCTGTTTGTTAGTGACATGCCCGAACAACTTCTCAGACTCTTTGATCAGCCCTGGAGGCATGAATGACCTTTGAACAGCTGCAATTCCCTCCCTTCTCTTTTTTCAGCAAAATTCTGTGTCCTCTGAGTTCTGATCTAGACAAGCTGGATGTCAGTGCTCAACTCTTTAGCCAATGTTTCTCCCTCTTGGAGGGAACAAGGATGAAGACAGAAATCAATTTTTGCAAAAGATCCTGACAGCCAGGCAAGGAAATCCCCCCTGTTCCCATCCTCTTGAGCACAGTTACCAACTGGCCAATGTTGATGTGTTACAGTAAATAAATCCTGGGTGCCTACCTGGATGAATACATGGGAGCAATTGCAATGCATCTAATCAACTCACTATTCTTAGTTCCAGCTAAAGTATAATTTAGGCATTTTCCTACATTAAAGTATTTTTAAAAGCAGAGAGCCCTGATTTAATAATTGAATAAGCAGTATTGCAGGCATTTCTGGCAGCCTTGATCCTTACGGTAATCTGCACACACATTGGAAGCACCTGTGTCTATCCTTTTCCGGTGTCCATCCTCTAAGAAATGCAGGTACCACACTGTCTCCCTTTCTACTAGATGATTAGAAAAATAAAAAAAAAGGTGATGTTCCCAGTGGGAACAAAGCAGGTGACCAGACCTGAGCTGATGCTGTCAAGGAGTGGTTGAGCAGAGGACAGTCATTGTCCTGGGACAGACAGATAAATTCACATTCTGCTGCAAACAGATCTGAGCACTCTTTGTATGAGGACTGCCCTGCTTCAAGAGCAGAATTTGGATAGAGAGAGCAGCAGGTAGGAGCTATGCACAGCAGTTCACAGTGGGTAGCAGGCTGTGCATGCAGGGGGCCAATGCTGCTCTGGGCAAAGAGGGAGGTAGGCTTAGGAGACCTGCCCTTAGGGGAACCTGGGCAACGCTCTAGGTTGGAAAATGAGATACAGCCTACTTCTTTCCATCCATGTACAGCTTCCACAGCCTACCCTCTAGTTTTTATATACCTGTAATGACAATGCAAATTTGTAGGAAAATGCAGTATCTGGCACATCTCATGAGTTGGAAGAATTAACAGTCGTGAGCCACAGCAAAGTATAGGGCAGGCTGATCTGCAGCAGCGTGACTGGTCCTGATGGCAGATAAAAGCATGAGATGACTTTTTAGGAGCAACCAAGTCTGTCTGTGACCCACATAGCAGGGAGAGAAAAGACGTAAACAGTATTGCAGAGAGTTGTGGGAAGTATCAAAAAAAATAGAAAAAATTCCATCTCTGGTGCTCTTGTTTCTGATTTCATGCATTTAGAGTTTTCCTTATTTCCCTATGGAAGTGGTAGTGGAACCAGAGGTTCTACTAAGGGTCAGATCAGCCAACTCTCCTCCCTCCTCTTGGCCTCCTCTCCCATCCCTAACATCACAGCACCAGGACCTCATCAGAGTAAACACTGGTTATCTCAGGCCTCAGTGTGAACGTGTCTCAACATCTCTCCTGTTACTGGTCAGTGGGACTCTGGTCCATCATAATCTGGTAGTTGACCCCAATATGTAACTGTATTTGCATGCAAAATACAGCAGGATTCATCCAGACACAGACATGAGAACAAAAGGCTGCTGTCTGGCTTTGGCTGTGATTGTTTATCAAACCAGAGTTAGTAACCATGAAGGTTAAAATTAGCTCTGCTCAAATATTTTTGTGATTAAACTGTATTACAACAGCACTAGAGGTTGCAATCATTGTATGCTATTCAGGTACAAATCTATGTTTCTATCTCTCCTTATAGTCCCTTGCACAACATATCTACCCCTCTCTTCTCCGTGGTGTGGACAAGACTGTCTTTAAATAGCTCTTGTTCCATTTAGGCAGAGTAATGCTTTAGCTTGCATTATTCAGTTGATCAGTGACATAACCAGAAGTTGGATGGGCTTGGTGAACATCAGCCTAGCTCCTGGAAACATCACTAGCCTGTTTTGGTGGGTGGAAAAGAATGCACAACACCACTGCCAGCACCAGCAAAGAAACATGAGTGGCAGCTCAACTGGCAGCTGTAACAGATATGAACTGTAATATCACTGAATTTAGCATTAGGTAATTTTGGTACAGCCCAATGTTCCTCCTCTGGCTCTAGCCTTGACAGCAAACCTCCCACTGACAGAAAATACATTTATTTTTCATATTACAAGCTTAATTCTCTGAACAGCCAGGTGTTACTGATGGAGATTGCATTTCTCATTCACTCAGTCTTGAGGTTTTCACTGGAATTCTCTCATGATAATTTTTCTTCCACTTCAGCTGTTCTTTATGAACAAGGACAATGAGTGGACCTTCCCTTTTTAAGTCTCCCTGGAAGAGTACACTGCAGAGAACAGGGCATAACAAAAGAGAGCCACTAGCAAAATCTCATGTCCAAATTTTGAAGATGCAGAGTGATAAAGAGTCCTGCAAGGGTCTTCATCACTTATAATCAAAGTTCACAATCTTAACTGGAACCAAAACCAGGCACAGATGCATTTAAGAGGCTTCTGTTGGAAGAGGTAGAAATGCAAGACAGACCTTCTATAACTTCACCCTTTAATCCTGTGAGGACTTAATTACAAAATTGTACAAAGATTTAAGTGAAGTACCAGATCCAAGGGAAGGGAGAAAACTTTTAGAACAACTTTGATAGCACTAAAAGGAACTGAGAAACTTCTGCTTGAAAAGGTCTCTCTGCAGGTAGTGACAGTTCACATAAGGTGGTTTATTAGGTTAGTGTAGGTCTTTCCACACATTTGGATTATTGCACAAAAAGAAACTAAAAGTTAATCCTCAACACTACCATCTGCACTTGACACTAGTTCATGCTGCAGGTGGGAAAAATTAGGTTGTGACAAAGAGATTTATACACAGTCATAGCTAAGTGGTGTTAATGACACCACTATAAACTAACTACCCATATCAACAGGTTGCCTACCACTTACTCCCATAAAGACATTTGTTTAGAGTGTTACCAGGTTTTATTTGCCACCTTTTCTTCCATCCTTCTGTAGGAAGACGTTTTAATAGATGTGAGTGTAGCATCTTCTTCTTCATAGAGTTTGATACAAGGGAGAGACAAAAAAGTTTCAAGAAAACTGCTCTCCCACCTCTGCATAAACAAAACCCCACACTTCTTGTGTCAGATGCCTGAATCAGTGGTGGTTGTGGGAGCTGGTTCCACGAGCAGGGAAAGTAGCTCCAGGGCCTCTTCCAGGTCAAGAGTGACCTTGCCATGGTTTGGGTGCCATCGTTGCTACAGAAGTTGCACCTTGGTACTGCTCTGCCTGTGGTGTTGTAGGGTGTTACACCAAGGCTGGGCAGGGCTTCTTTCTAGTCTCTCGCTACCTGGTAGGTATTGTCCAAGTAATAATTTGATAGGGCTTTGGGCAGTAGTCCGTTTAATCCCCAAGAGATTGAAAGCTGCTTCAGGTATTATCTTCTATTCAGCATTACTAAAAAATGTTAAGACACTGACAGTGCTCTTAGAAAAATTATATTGTCTATGTGTATCATAGTAATGCTAAGCAATCATTGCTTGGGTTTGGGATCCTGCCATGGTGGGGCTGAGAAGAATAAGTCCCCCCATCCTCTTAGTGAACCACAAATTGCCTTTCCAGGTCATTCATTACTGCCAGTCTGAAATTTGTTTTTTATTTGTGCTTTTTCAACTTATATTAATCTATATATTACTCTGTTAATTCTAAGGCAAATGCATTGGGATTATTACTGTTTATCTTTTGAGTTTTAAGTTGTGAATAATGACATTTCCAAGCTTTTCTCATTAATCATAAAGCCATTAATGTCTTTGCTTTTAATCAGAGGAAGAGAAGAGCTGCGCGTGTTCACACAGACCTAAACACTAGCATTTGAAGGAAAATGCTGAGTATTTGGAGCTTTGTGAAAAAAATGGCAATGACAACAGGTGCTTTATAGAGCTAAAACCTTTCACACTGCTACAGGTAGGATAACCACTTGTTACCAGCTGGTAAAGTCTGTGTGTAAAAATAGGCTGTGTAGTTGGGCTTATGGTGTCGCCTAGTTGCTAAAAACCCTGCAGTAAATTTATTTTCACCTGTGGCACCAAGTTTTATATAGAAACTTCTTGCTTAAATGCAGAAAGGAAAAAAAGTGCAATTTATGGGGGAAAGAACCTGAGTGTTTGTATAAGTCAGATTGTAGCATTGTTGCCTTTAATGTGTTTGAAATTGGCCACAGAGTATAAACAGTGCAACTAAAACTTCAAATGCATGCCTATAAGCTTATTTGGAAAAGTCATTGCCTGATGTGGAGGAAATGATAGTTTAATTCAGTGAAAATTCCAACTTAAATAACTTGGGCTCAGTCCTTGACAATGTCGTTGACAATGTTTCTTTTCACTATAAGAAGCCAGTTCTGCCTTCTCTAGTCGATGCAGGTAGTGCTCAAAGTGTGGTGGATGAGAATTAACTATCTCATTGCGGTTGGCTAACTCAATACATATTGATTTGTGGGTGCTGTGACCTAAAAAAAGACAAACTATATTAAACTTTGAAATAATGTTAAATAAGGATGGGTTTCACCAAATTAGATAATAGAAAACACGTCCCAGTAGCACTCTTGTGGTAGAATAGTTAAAAGACATTGGCTTCTGGAAACCATAACTTATTGACAGTGATATTCCTTTGGCTAGTTTGATCTCAGGCCAAGCTGGCTGACTTGTTGGTGTAGAAGTCATCACAGTCATATCAATCCCGCCCAGTTCAGACACAGCTCTGCTCAGTGGTAAATGCCGAAGACATCTCAAGACCTTGTGACTGAGACTGTTGACTGGTATTTAAAAGATTTATCTCCAGCTCTGCAGAAGAGTTGATGTATGACATTTCACAAATCTATGCAGTTCTTTTCTGTGTCTCAACCTGAAGGGTAAAGGCTTTGACCAGCCCGGGGTTCTGTGGCTGTGATATCCAGATGGTGATCTACCACAGTGTGCTGTGCTCCCTTCTGGCATACAGACTTCTTTTTTATCATGATTCTTTCCCATGGAAATCAGGATGAGGGAGAAGAAGCCACTGAGTATCTGCATCTTCTCCTGGTTCTGCATCATGACATGATGAAGGCACATATCTGGACGTGGAAGCTGAGAAGTTTCCTAGTTCTGCTGGACTGGAAATAGCAAATTAAGCGTCACAAGCCATTTCCACTGAGCTGGCTGAAAAATTCACTTACCCAGTGAAATTTCATGAACCATGAAGAGAAGGAGAAGAACCATGCAGATGAGGGCAGCAGAGATGAGGAGGAACTCTCTCTTTCAATGGCTGCCTTTGTTTAAACCAACTGAGAAACCACATTATACCTTTGCCATCCACATTTCTGACTGATTCAGTTAGCACTTTGCTTCATACACTGGGTTCCCGTGCTCAAGCACACAGTTCTTGCCAGGTATCACATTCACTATCGTGCTTTATAACCAGAATATAATGGAAATGCTCGTTGCCAGTGCTCATGTTGCAAGTTACACTGATGACACCAAGGACAGGCTGTGGCCCTTTGGTATGACATTGCCTATGAGGCAACCAGCAAGTGCCAGGCTTTGTTCATTTGTTTTCATTTTTGCAGGTGACATTGTGCTTCTTCACATGTTCGTTTTTTGCGACAATTGGATGCTAAATAATATACTTTAGTGTGACACATTCAGGTGAAAAATGTCAACTAATAATGCATTAAAATAATAATTTTGACTTTAGTAAAAATAGATCTGATATTAGACGCAGTATCTACTGGCAAGACATAGCTGACCTACTCTACCTGGTAAAGAACCTCTTTTGAAGTTAGGTGAAGTGGGAGTTTCTGATGGAAATGGAACATTGATAATTACATAAGAGTTTATTGTGAGATATTTTATTATAACATTAAAATAAAAGCCCTGCTGCATTAAGAACTCTACCACAAGCAAACGCAGACTCATCCAGGAAGCCACATGCAGAAGAGCTGTTTTTTCTCTGTGTGAAGAACAGTAAGATGCTCCTCTGCTGGCAACTTTACCCACCCATCAAGTCTATGATAATCTACACTTTGGAGGCCTGTATAAAAATCCTAAGTAAAAGTTAATTTTCTGACAGCTGTTCCTTACCAGCGGGTAAATTGGTATGGTTTATCTGCAGACCAACTCTGCCCTGGCCAGTGCCAGCCTGATAAATCTTGGAGAGGAGGAAGAAGACCCATTCTCCATGTCCTTTCTCCCCCCAAACTCAGCCCTGTCCCAAAGCTCTGTACAGTCTGTTGGACACATTTCCTTCTGCTCCGGGAGAATAATGCAAACCTGCCTGAATTACCCTGGGCTCAAAGCAGCATTGTTACCCAGTCTCTCTTATACCCACTGTACACCACTCTACCCCTGTATTCCAGGGTTAGCAGAGAGTTCACTGAAGTTTATTAATGCAAAAAAATGAAGAGATTATCCCTAGATGGAGGGATGGGCCGGGTGTCTAATAATTAGGGTTATGACTGACCCGTTGGGTCAGTCCCATTTTCCTATATGCTTATCTCATCACTCTCATAAAGATTTTTAGAATACTTCTGAAAGCGCTATGAAATCTTTGGAACAAGACTGTCAGTTCCTAAGCCTACATGACCGCAGTCCCTCAGGCTGCAGCTAGACTAAACAGGTGCTTCAGCACAAGCTCATTCTTGCCACTGCTGGTGGAATCCTGGAACAATTTTCACTTGTGAGATCTCCCAGCCTACATCCAGAGGGCAATATAGCAGTAGTATTAATCTGGGGGACCATACAGGTCAGTGACTGATCCCAAAAGATCTTATGGAGGAAGCCACTCTCTTGAGGGAAATGGTTGTATGGACGCAAGCAGCACTGTACCAGCTGGCTTCAAGGCCAGAGCATGTGCCCTGGCTTCATTACTTTCCTCTGTGGATAAGCCTCTGAGATCAGGGGCTAATAGATCCAGTGCTAAATCCAGGCTGTTTAGACAGGCTCATGCAGTGGAGAATCTATTGCTCTCATTATGAGATTATTTACCCCAGCGATAGCAGCGTCAGGACTCACCCCCTGTTCACCATCACTTGTTCAACCCCAACTATGGCAAACATGGGAAGAGCTCCTTTGCTCTCTCCACCGGCCTGCTCCTGTCTTTGTATTCCCCATATATGAGTGTCTCTCTGTCTCACCCTTCTTTCCACATCCTCTTCTTATGTTGTTGCCAGATAGCATTTGTCCTGCACAGCCGAGGAGACTTGAGTCATTTCTGGGAAGGAGCAGTACATGGTCCCCTGTGCTCTGGAGACCTCAGTGGTAGTGTCCTTTCAGAAAAGCATAGCCAGAAGTTTACTGAATTCAACATCTTGAGCCATATCTACGGTGCACTTTTCCACTAAGACTCCTAATTCTCTAGTGTACTTGTATTTTGCTTCACTGTTACCACACTGATGCTGTACACATCACAATTAGTACTGATAACTTTTGCTTTAATAACCAGAATGTCCATGGACAGAAAGTCAGGAGATTTCTGAGAGATTTGGCAGAAGTTAGGAACAGTCGTCTTTTTTTGTCTTTGTTTTTCTTTTTTTTTTTCTTTTTAAATTTTTCTCTCCAAAACAGCTGGAATTGCAGGAACAATTTTATATTGATGTACACTGTTTGGTGCATGTTCAGTGAAAGTAGCATTCTTTGAAAAGTGTTAACCACAAGTAAAGAGGATCTACAAAAAGTCAAGCTGAAGGGCACACCTATCAAGCATCAACTCCTGAGCTGGCAGTGCAGAAGAATAAAAAGAGCTTGTAGAAGAAAAAGATCTCCACCTTTGTACTGCGGCATTTAGCTTGTTACGTTATGGCTTCTGACAACAACGGGTGACAGGAATTTAAAAGAAAGTGAAACATTCACTCTCTTCTACTCTGCTCTCATCAGTTTTACAAGCTAGATCATCAAACAAGAAAAAAACCCACCACAATATCAAGGAAACCCTCCCTGCCATATTCAAGGACATGTAAATGTTAATAGCACCTGGCACCAATCTCCTGACACACCAGTTGGCGGTAGTTGCTATGTGCTATAGTTTGGCAAAAAGAAAAGAGGCGAGTGTTTGAGAGAGAGTTGGCTTTATTTTTGTTTGTTTGTCTTAAGTGAAATTAAATGAGGTCTCTTCACTGGAGATGCACGCCTCTCAAAAGTGTTTTCTAAATGGAACTTCTCTCAGTCCTCCACAGGATATTCCCTATCTTTTGATAGAGCAAAAGATATTTCCTATCATTGTTCCAAAAACATCCAATAGCAAAAGAAAGAATCCCTCAGGCTTAAAGAATTCAAGAAGGATTTTTTAATCTGAGTTCCCAAATTCCCCAATTCCCAAAAGTCCAAGAAATTCCCAATTGTTTTATGCTAAGGAAGTCTCAAAAATTAGGGAGGAATTGGACATGGAAGAAGCATGCAATGTCTTTCCTACCTCTCCACAGTGTGATGTGAGCACATCATGTTGAGATCCTCTAGAGCATATGAACATCTTCAAATGATGTGTTATAAATTGTTTGACACCTTGGCAAATCCGTATGCAAATAAATATATGGCCTGACTTTCCAAGGTGTGCCTGAGGCAAGAATAGGGCAAGAAAGAATAGGCTGGGAAACACAGCTACTCCCACAGTGTTTTCTCATCCAGAAAAGCTTAGATTGACCCTGCTTATTTCCAGTCTTGGTTTAAGTGATTCAGACGATGTCAAGATTTGCCCCCTGCAGGAACATTTCCCAAAGTTACCTCTACAATGTTAGGAGGATCTTCCTGGCTGTCAGATGAGGCTGTCCTCCCCCAATGAGTGGAATTGAACAGTTCCACTCCTTTACTCATGCGTACAACTTTGATTATCTTCAGAAAGTCCTGTCCTTCTCAGAGCCACAGTGGGGGGGACACCCTAGTGTGGAGAGGAGCCAGACAATCAGTGTGGATCATTTACCATCCGCAAAGCATCCAAATTGCAACTGTGCTGTCTGCTTTTATCTGGGTCATGCAGGTCAGATATTTTAAGATATTTACAGATAGGTAAGAGAGGTACTTATCAGCATTTTCTAAATCACCTGGCACTCATTGAAATGAAAGAAAAGTAGTCATCAAGGCGCTTTGCAAACCCCATTCAACACCAACACGCAAAAATGCTTTTTAATATTCAGCTTGCATTTTGTCTTAGACATAGACAAAACATATGTAATTTTTCTAAATGAGAAAGACACAGCTTAGTAGAAAATTATTTCCCCTACTTCTAAAAAGAGCCAGAGCTGCTTGTTTCTGAACAGCTCTGTAGGTCAGGAGGAGACAAATGAACGGGTGTACAACACTCTCCCTTCAAAAAGATCAGCCTTTTGAGCTTCCCTACGTAAATCTATGAATTCAGGTCAAAATTGGCAAAAGACAAAAGATGGGGAAAAAAAGGCAAACCTCACACCTTTCATTGCCACGTTCTCTAAATGACACATTCTGACTTTTTCTTTAGCTGGCTCAGAGAATGTTTGTCCTCCCCCTGAGGACCTTCTTGCCAACACCCTACGTTGACCAAAGACATAGAGTGGGAAACCAAAACCCACACAAGAATGTGCCACATCAGTGATGTGCAGTGGAGTGTGGCTGCTGCCTCCCTGCTTTAGGTATCTCCTCTAGCAGAGGACGTGATAAGTACCTTTTCTTCTTTGATATGTACTTTTCCCCAGGTACCTTAGGAAAGCAACTGCAGCCCAAGCTACAGGGGAAATCGATTCACTTTCCTACTCTCCCAGAAGAAAAAAAAACAACCAACCAACCAAACAAACAAAAAACCCCAAAAACTAGGAGAAAAATCCCTTTCTGGAACCTCAATACGGACAAAACACAATAATAGGGAATATAAAAACCAACGCCACTAGGAGTATGCAGCATACCCTCCCCATCACATGTTTCTAACCTTAACCATTCTTCATTGTTTTTCCCTCCCAGCAGCCAAACTATGGCTTAAAAATGTGGAAAAGAAATCTTTCCTGGCTCCTGAGATGTCCAGGAGGAGTCCCAAATTAAAGGGTTTATATGACACTAACATAATGTCCATGGACAGCAAATAAATCAGGTTTTTGGTTTGCTTTCCCAAGTGGAGTTCTTGGTTCAAAACTACCTTCGTTCATCTAAAAAGCAATGACTAAAAATTCCCCTAAAAGCAAAATGGACCATCTCCTTTGGAGAATGAAATTTGTTGCACTACTAAAATTGTTAAGGAAAAAAGTGATTGATTTTCACCAGCCTGATGAGATCTGTCCTTCTCATGCTTGCAGTAACCACCACTACTAATGGCCAGTGTGACTGGAAAGGCCAGAGTGCCTATCTATTGCTAGAAAGCAATTTAACGTGGTCTGAGCTATCTCCCTTCTTCTTGGTCCTTTGCCGGTGTGGACAAGGAGAAAATTATTGTTCTGGAGCATGACTTTCACCTGGGAGATCACTCCCTTGTGTGTACCCTGAGGATGCCTCACAGGGAAGGGTTCCTCCTTTACTCCTCCTTCTGCCTTGTATAAAGTTCTAATTCAGAAAAAATGGATATTATGTTAAGGAGGAACCTTTCCACAGTAAAATGTACTTTTGTATCACCCAGAAAAATTCCTAGGCAAATACATTAACTAGACCTTGTTGTAAATGGGCTGAAAGAACACACTTTGCATTATGCACATGCTTAAGTGGTGCTTTAAACAGTGGGGTATTTAAGGATTTGCGTAAATGTGCTTAAGTGAGGTCTTCATCTTGTGAAATTCTATTTCATAGAGTTTGACGAATCTTTAGCTTTTTTCTTTTGCCAAGTGAACACTACATGTATTAAATGTAATAGTACGTTAAACAAACAAACCAACCCCAAAAGATTTGACCAAACTTGCAGTGCTGTTCCAGATAAATAAGCTCAGACGTAACGTGTAGATCAGTCCTGCTGAGATCAACTTTCGGGTGTTAGAGTGATGAGCAATGATATAAAATCCTATAAGTCTGTGTAGGGCAGGGAAGGATGTAGGTGATAAAGAATTTTTCGTGGATTCCTGTTCAGGGCTTCACTTCACTCCTTTGGCTTTTCCAGATCTCCCTCTGACACCACCAAAAGCTATAGATATGCAAAGAGCAAAGCATTTAATCAAATGCATTATGTATTACTTGGTGGCACTCTTTAAAGATGACTTAGTCTCTCTTGCCAGACATTTTCTAATTATTTTTCTGCTGCTTTGAGGGGTGACTGTGTTCTCCTTGTCTACGCCTTGTTCCCAGACTGCACACACTTTTGCTTTTTCAGCTGATATTTATCACTCTGTGTTTATCTTTAAAAAAAGAATCCATTTCCAGTACTTGTAGTTATTAATTCTTTCATCTCCTTCCCCATTTGTTTCACCTGCAGTGCAATGCTACATGGTTTATATTCATTATTGTGCTATTATTTGCCTCAAATATGTTTTGCACTGTTGCATGAATTATTTTCGACAGCTGAACAAAGGCAAGATGTTAATCCAAGGAAGCAATCTGCAGAAAGTGCTATTAAACAAGAACAGGAATGTCTGTGCAATTTACCATACCCGAATAGGTACAGTAAGGTGCGGGAATCGTCAGTCTGCGGACATCATCACACTGACGAAGCCAACAGCACTGGGAAGTCATGGACTAGGTTATCAACCATTTGGAAATCTTCATATTATTCCTACTTTGAGTTCTGAACAATAAAGATGAAGTCAGTCAAAATGCTGCAGGTTTTTCTGCAAAAATGATGAGAGGATATTGCTGCTCGTTAGCTGGCAGTCTTGCACCAGTGCACTCTCCTGACTGCAGAGCGAGAAGTTAGCACGTAGGGCAACGCTGGGGCATGACTCCTACTTCTGACTAAGCTAATTGGGGCTTTTTTGGGGAACTTTCTGCTCATTGTTTAAATTCACAGAGTAATTGTGCTGTAGGGCAAGGGTGTGTGCAAGGGTATATGCACCCACTCATCTCACATTAGCAATCCAAAGTGGTAGCCATGCAGTCACAGGCTGGCTGGGGCTGAAAGGCACCCCTGGAGATCACCCAGTCCAACCCTCCTTCTCACAACAGGACCAAGCAGACTGGGTTGCTCAGAGCTGAGTCCTCTCAGGCTTTGAATATCTCCAGGGTTGGAAACTCCACAATTACTCTGGGCAACATGCTCCACTGTTTGACCACCCTCATGAAGAAAGAGTTTTCATGTGTTTAAATGGGATTTTCTGTATTTCAGTTTGTGCTCATTACCTTTTGTCCTGTCACTGAGCACCACTGAGAAGAGCCAGGCTCCATCTTCTTTATTCCCATCCCTCAGGTATTTATAAGCACTGATAAAAGCCCCCTCTATCTCCTCTTCTCCAGGCTGAGCTCAGCTCTCACAGCCTTTCCTCATGTCAGCTATTCCAGTCCCTTAGTCATCTTTGTGGTCCTGCACTGGACTCACTCCAGCATGTCTATGACTCTCTTGTCTCAGGGAGCCCAGACCTGGACCCAGAACTGCAGATGTGTCTCACCAGTGCTGAGCAGAGGGGAAGGATCATCTCCCAAAACTGGCTGGCAACATTCTTCCTGGTGCAGCCCAGGTGACTGTTGGCTGCCTTTCTTGCAAGGACAGGTTGATGGCTCATGGTAAAATTGCTGTCCACTAGAGTGCTCCAGGGCCACTTTTGAAAAATGCTTTCCAGTGAGTTGGCCCCCAACCTTCATTGGTGTGTGGTGTTATTCCCCGCCAGGTCCAGAATTTGGCACATGAGGGAAAATAATCCTTCTCTGATGGAATCTCCTGAAGCATAGCCTTTGTGAAGTTCCTGTTTGCCCATTTTTCCAGTCTGTTGAATTCTATCTGAATGACAGCACAACCATCTGCCATATCTACCACTCCTCCTATTTTATCACCTGCAAACTTGCTGAGAGTGTACTCTGTCCAGGTCATTAAAAAAGATGTTATAAAATATTTGTCCCCACAACTACCCTGAGGACACGTCACGGGTGACTGGTTTCCATCCAGACTCCATGACACTGATCACAGCCCTTTGAGCCTGGCGGTGAAGTCAGCTATCAGTCTACCTCACTCTCCACTTATCTAGCCCATATTTCATCAGTTTTTTTTATAAGGATGTTAAGAGTGACAGAGTCAAAACTCCTGCCAAAGACAAGATCAACAATATCCACTTCTTCTCCAAGATGTAATGTGTTGCTTCCCATCCACTGCCACTGCAGTGTGGTGGCTTTTTCCATACTGAAATGGACACTATGAATTATACTTTGGAAGTATCTTTATCTATCCATTTAAGGTAGAAGGAACTTTGCATGATTTACTTTAACATGGTTAGATTAAGCGAAGTGAGTCCCACCCTTAGGTTTCATATTCCAGTTGCTATTTTCTATAATTTGCACAGGCACATAACAACAAACCTCTTCGAAATAATTCATGCCAATGGCCTTTTTAATACATAGCTCCTCGTGCAAGGAAAGCAGGTAGTTAGTGCGGTCTCTTATTCCTAAAAAGTGCAATACCTGGGTGAAATTGGTCATGCTGAGGTTGGTAGAAGATTTGTCGTGGTCTGCAGAAGCAGGACTTCAGTCTTCTCTTTCTGCCTGTATGTCCATGCCAGGAGACCATAAAAGGGTGGTGGCCACGTGAGGTACAGATGTGTGCCTGATTCACTTAGTCTTATTATACTCTCAGTTTTTCATGGGAGGAAATTCATTGGAAACACTAACAAATCTCCACTACTTCTACTAAAACTTGCAACAAACCTCAGGGTGTTTGTGTTCCTCAGGGGTCTGTAGTGTTCCTCAGGGGTCCATATGTGTTCCTCAGGGGTCCGTACTGGGACCAGTACTATTTAACATCTTTGTTGGAGACATGGACAGTGCGATAGAATGCACCCTCAGCAAGTTTGCCAATGACACCAAACTCGGTGGTGCGGTCAACACGCTGGAGAGAAGGGATGCCATCCAGAGGGACCTGGACAGGCTTGAGAAGTGGGCTCATGCAAATCACATGAAGTTTAACCAAGCCAAGTGCAGAGTCCTGCACCTGGGACGTGGCAATCCCAGGCACAAATACAGGTTCGGCGGAGAATGGCTGGAAAGCAGCCCTGAGGAGAAGGACTTGGGAGTGCTGGTGGATGAGAAGCTCAACATGAACCAGCAATGTGCACTGGCAGTCCAGAAAGCCAACCGCATCCTGGGCTGCATCAAGAGAAGTGTGGCCAGCAGGTCATGGGATGTGATTCTGCCCCTCTACTCTGTGCTCATCAGACCCCACCTGGAGTACTGTATCCAGCTTTGGAGTCCTCAACACAGAAAGGACATGGACCTGTTGGAACGCGTCCAGCGGAGGGCTACGAAGATGATCAGAGGGATGGAGCACCTCCCCTATGAGGACAGGCTGGGAGAGCTGGGATTGTTCAGCCTTGAGAAGAGAAGGCTCCAGGGAGACCTTACAAAGGCCTTTCAATATCTGAAGGGAGCTTACAGAAGAGCCGGAGAGGGACTCTTTACGAGGAAGTGTAGCGACA
>JAOXNO010000013.1:7358104-7423390 GCA_028565335.1 Limnodromus scolopaceus | reverse complement strand
CTGGATGGGGCTTTGAGCAACCTGGTCTAGTGGGAGGTGTCCCTGCCCATGGCAGAGGGGTTGGAACTAGATGATCTCTAAGGTCCCTTCCAATCCAAACCATTCTATGATTCTATGATTCTAAACCTCCTTTCAAGAGATGTGCTTACATGTTTTGGATGCTGATTATATGTCATACATACCTCATTCTTGATAAAAGACCTACCCATGGCTTATGTTTCAGTCTCAAATCCCTGATGTATCACCCAATAGGTTTCAGTTCTGGAACTGTAATCTTAAAACCCCACTTGCTCACAGGGCATGTAATAACATTCAAAAACCCCCATCATGCCAGAAAAGTTATCCTTTCTACTTCAGTGAACACAAAACTGTACTCTCTTTTAAGGTTGCTTAACTTTCAGCTGTTAAAACTGAAGCAGTCACTTACCAAAAGCACTTACATACATTGCAGAAGTAATAAAAAGCTAATGTCTCTTCATTTATTTATCTTCTGAAAGATGGCCTGAGTGCTAGCTCACTCAGCAGTGGGAGATATGAGTAACTATCAGGTATGGATATAGACAAATACATATATTACTGCTTATTACCAATAAAAGTACATGACTGCAATGGGAGCAACAGGGATCACTGTGCAAATGGGAAAGGGCCAAGACTTCAGCCCTGCTGAGGAAAGGTCACCCTGGTCAAAAGAGCTGGAGGCAGTAGAGCAAGAACAGCCTGATCCTACCCAAAAATGGAGAAAGCATCACCCTGTTAAACACAGAGGTTGTGTAGCTCTGAAACTGCCCATGCGCCCACTTCCCACGTACAAAACTCTATTGTCAACAGACAAGTAGTTCCTCAATGTTGACTCCTACTAAGAGTTCATTCAGCTTTTTTATCGGTGATCCTATTTTCCCATTCATAATGTTAACAAATAATCACAGTGTTCAGACAACCATGTGATGTCAAGAAACTCTCTGAAGTTTTCAAAGCAGAGACTAAAAAATAACAAAGATGTTCACTGCATGCCTGTGGGGTGTTTCTTCTCTCTGGTTTGGGAAGAAGGAAAGCAGGAGCTGGCCATGGATTTACTGTTGCCCGAGAAAGGGGAATGCTGTGGGGCAATCAGAGATACTGAGCTCTTCTTTGTGAAGTAAATGATAATGGTAGGTTTGAGTAATTTTTAAAAATACTTTTATTTATTTATTTGAGATGTCATACAGACTAGTACAAGGTTTCAACCTTCCCCCAGCTGTAGTTACAAGAAGTCTTGAAAACAAAGCCCGTAGCCCTTGGTTTTTTGTTTTTTTTTACTATGAAATCCAGCTCACTGACCATTTTTCCAGTGGGTCACCACTATCATCTTGAAAATATAGATTAAAGACTTTGTTTTAATTACCTCATTCTCTGCAACAAGTCAGAATGGCTCCTGAAGTTCCCTACCCACTGCGTGCCAATCTAGAGAGCTGTGGCAGCTTCAGACTAATTAAATTATCAGTGAGATGAATCCCTTTCTGATTTACTCCCTGTGGAAGTTGGCTGAAATTTTGGAGTTGTGAAATATGCAAATTGGAGCAGGGTTCGTCAAAGTCCTTTCTATGCACTTTATACAGATCTTAAATCAACAGCTTGCCTGCCCTTGCACGGACCTGGAGAGCAAAGCCATGGGTGCTTGCAGCACTGCTGAAATGTGGGCTAGTTTCTGTGTTTTCTTGTATAGCTGTTCCTTAGCTCCAGCATAGATGTTTCTTCACATCCTTCCTCTTAAGGAGATATTTAGAAGGACTAAAATATTCATAATGATCTCCTGGGTCATTGCTGAAATCTGGCACTAAGACACTGGCTGTCTTCATGTTTCCAATGGATTTCCATTTTCTCTCTCCATCTTAATGCCACTGTCCAACCCAGTTCACTCTCCTTGGGCTTCACAGAGGGATCTGAAGGTCTGAATTAAGTCACAGATCCCCAGTGAGTTTTCTTGCATCTTTAGGAGTGACTCACAAGACTCTGGGCAAGACAACCCCTTTTTTTTTTGTCAATGTTAGTAGAAAAACAGTGTTTCTTTCTTCACCATTCTCAGGGCACTTCGTCATTCTCCAACCTTTCTTCAATGGGCTGCACCCTGAAAACTTACCCATCACATTCCAATCTTGACGAACTTCCCTTTAGTGCTCCTGTCTCAGTGCTGTGTCTATCCTAGCTCAGATTTAACTAGAACAGTCTTCTCCACATCATCTGTACATAACAAAAACACGAGGCTTGTTTCATGGGAAGAAGAGTTGTGCTACTTTATTCCATATGAAATGATCAGTTCTTTGAAAAAAAGACTCAATCTGGATCTTCTAACTATGCCCTCAACTGTAACTAGGAAATAGATCATACTATTCTGTCACCAGAACACATCATAACATCTGCGGTCACATTAGGTGCTTTCAAGAAAAGCGGGAAAACGAAATAAAAAGACTTCTTATACACAGCAATCTACTGTTTGATTTTGAGACTGCAGAAGCATTTAATATCAGCAGTGCCAAAATGTTTTGCAGAGATAAGGTAATATGCCAACTTACGTTATGCCTTTGCAACACTGTAAAAAATATATATTGGCATGTGACAGAGCAGTCTAGGCAAAATGAATCTGGACAATATAGTCAGAACAAAGCATTTTTGTCTTATCAAAGCAAAATGAGGACAAAAAATCACTTTGATTTTTCCCTGTCATATTTTGTGAAAACTGACACATTCTTACAAGCACTTCTATCTAAATAAATGCACATTTTTTTTGAGGAAACCTAATGCATACAAACTTTTTCATAAACCTTACTACTGACTCTCTCTTATTTTGTGAATCAGACATAATAAAGTCATCCTTTGATTAATTGTGCCCCAACTGTGTAAAAAAGGACAGGAGCATGAATTAAACTTGTTATCTAATGGAAAAGATCCAGGGAAATGTGAGGAACCCAAGAGCAATATGTTCTCTGGGAATCTTTTGCTGAGAAGAGATATTACGGGGTGCTGGAAAAGCTGCAGTTTCTATCTGGCCATAAATGAAACATTTCAAGATCTGGATAATTACCTAAAGTGGTCAGCTATTACATTTTTCTATTTCCCATTGGTATAAAAAGTAAGCACGCACTCTTTGGCAGGCAGAAAGGTAATCAATAGGTAATGGAGAAGTAATTTGTCTGATGACATCAACTGGATGCCAGTCCTTCAGCACGTCTATTAATATATGTCATGTATCCATGCCAGGAGACTTGAGATGACATTGAGCTTTGAAGTCATGGTATTGACTATGAAATATTTCTAAAATAATGTCTCAATCAAAAATCTATATTGCCAGTTTTCATATAAGACTCTAGATCAGATTTGCCTCTTATTTCCATTAGTAGTTCAGAGAAACTCCACTGGCTAACTCCAGTCTGAAATTAATGTTGCTGAAGGCAAAAAGTTGGTTCAATGCTTAAGTATCAGATACAAGTTTAATGTTTTGCAAATTTCTAGAAGGGCTCCCAGGGTGAAAGACTATCACTCTGCTGAAGCCCAACAGATTACACTGGACATCTACATGTGTATGTCAGCATTCTCCAGAATGAACTGATTTACTGATAGCTTTCACCTCCTTAGAGTAGTTAATTCACTTTTTAAACATAATAGAGGGGTCTAGTTTTCAGCCTGAATTCTGTTTTACCTGTGCACATCTTCAGAGAACAAAGACCTCTCAGGGCACTGCTAAAATAGGGAGCAGTAGCATGAAAAAATTAACAGCCTTGAGGGCCGAGGAGACCTTTCCTCACTTGGAGGACACAAGAGTCCTGTGATCCTGTCCTGCCACCTTCCTCCTCATTCCACCAATCCTCACCCGAGATCTTGGATGCAACATTGCCAAAGTGACTCCAGTTTGCAGCAATAGTTGCAGTAGCTGCAATAGCTGTGAACCATTTGCTTTCTCTTTTCTCTGTGGAATGGATTGAACTTTACCTTGGTTTGCTTTTATCTTAACTGCAGCCTTATGAACCCAACTTTTTCTGTTTCTCGCTCTCAGTTTTATTCTACACTCCCAGTTCTAGCCCTTTTCTTCACTAAGATTTCTTCCACAACCTCTTGTCTCTTATCAATTCTTTTGGTTGCCCCTACACACTGTGATCACGTATGTTGCTATGCTGTTTATTAGTGATATTGCCCTTGAATTCAGTGATGCAAATTGGCTCTTTTACTAGTACTCAGGAATCAGCAGTTGTGAAAGGAATGGATTCACAGACTGTTGACTTTGACAGCTTTGGGACAGGCCTACGATGCTGAAAAAAATTGATGTAATCCAGTGGCAGCTATGCAATAGTGTAGCCTCAGAAAGCTCTTTCAAAATGCATCAATGTAGCTTTAAAAGAAGCCCCTTATAGAGGACTGAAACTCTTCTCATGTCCCCAGTGGGGGCACGATCAAGACTGCAAATTCAGAATGTAGAGATATGATTGTGTCAAACTGTGTGTGACAGCACCCATTAACAGTCTGTTACACTACAAAATCTGATGCAATTCAAAGTGAAGTGAGCAGATGTAACACAACATGCTCCCAGCACACTCCCAGAGTCTCATAGGAGCTCTGCCTCTGTTCATTTTGATTTGAAAAGCAATTAGCTAATACAAATTAAGAAAAACAAGAGACAACTGTTAAATATGGATTTAAAAAGAACATTCTAACATGACCTCCTCAGTTTCAAATTTCCACAAGTTATTTCCTTTGGTAGTCTGGAGACTACCTTTGGTAGTCAACACACATGCAGTAAAGTAACATTTTTTTAACATGTGTGAAAATG
This sequence comes from Limnodromus scolopaceus, assembly GCA_028565335.1. Classification (NCBI taxonomy): domain Eukaryota; kingdom Metazoa; phylum Chordata; class Aves; order Charadriiformes; family Scolopacidae; genus Limnodromus; species Limnodromus scolopaceus. Next base: position 7,418,592 of record JAOXNO010000013.1, on the reverse strand, counting down.
TCTTATTCTTTTCTGAAGGTCTGCTCACTTTTCCAAAATACGCTTGCATGACTGTATATAGATAAGAAATTTAGTAACAGAAATTATGCCTTATAGCTGACTTCCAATGTATAAAGTGACCTGAGTGTTAATGGGCCAAGCACCTACACAAAAACATCCTTTCTTTCAGTTTAGTAAAGTTTCACTGCAGTCAGTAAAAGTGGCAGGCATTGGGTATTTCTGAAAATCAGGCTGCTTTTATTTCAAGCATATCTCTGGCACCCTCAACCCACTGGCTAAATCCCATCATCAAAGTCCCACGAGAAATGGAAAAATACTGGAGGTGCTGGCGCCTCCTAAGTCCCCGGACAAGCCTGCAAGTTTGATGACATGAATGACATTTGTTGAATGACATTGCTGTCATTCCCTTCTGCTTATTTCCTTAAACAGGGAGGAGATTATATATTTTTGCCTTTTAACCATCAAATTGAATGAAGAAAGGAGTTTCAGTGGGAGTGAAATGCAGCTTTAAGTGAGTGAAACTCCCTGCTGATTCACATCTAATTTCCTGAGTATTTTTGTTTGTTTGTTTCCGGCGGAAAAAAAAAATGGAAGGATTTTATAAATATTGAAGTTTTGTTTCCAAATTTCACAAATAAACTCTTTCCTATCTTGCATAATGGAGCATTTTAACAGCTTTCAAAATGAAGCTCTTGAGTTATTGTTTTGAAACCAGGTTTCCCATTCAAAAACAGATCTAAATTTGAAGAGCAGAGGAAAAACAGAAGGCTTTTACAGCCCACCCAAAGGAAACTAAACATTTCAAAATAAGTATTATTATTACAATGTAAAGCAATGCCCACAGCAACAGATTCCATCACAACTAAAGTGAGGGCTGGAGAGAGGTTGGCCAAGCCCTGCAGCCTTCTCTGTGTGTTTGAGATGATGGCCAAGGTGGTGGAGCCATGAGGATGGAGCTAAAGCTGGTCCATCTTACACTTCTACTTGCCCGTCTCCACTTTCTGCTCCATTAAATCTCTTGCCTGTGCCTGTGATGTTGCCACACAACATGCAACACAGTCAGCTGTGCTGTAGCATTGTGAGGTGCTGTCCTCTCCTGGACCGACATACAGATGGCCTGCTGTGAAACTGAAGGTCATCTATAGCTCTTTCCTGCTCCTGCTGTAACATGTTGCAATTCAACCTTACACTGCATAAAAGTTTTGCTCTTTCAACCCCAAATCCATAAAGAAAATATTGTTCCTTTTATAACTGGAAATTAACTGTGGAACACAGATTCCTGGTTTGAGTTCTCTCCATACTTCAAAATATGGCGGGAGCAGAGGGTCATTGGCTGCCATCTATTTGTTGGGGCACTTAGTCTGACATGCAGGTCTTACTCCCTGCTTTGTACAGCCAGATTACTTAAAAAGAAAGCTGGTAATGGAGTTTAGTTGGTTATACCATAACAAAGGACTCCTTCTTTGGCTGGAAATCTTAGCAAAAGCTGGACTTGGATAGAGAAAATTTTCAGTGTGAAAGCACTGGCGGTACACTGCCCAAGCCTCATGTTAACCAGTGCATATCTAAGATGCATATAGTTTTAAAACCTGTTTAACATTTGTAGAGGTCTTGCCATTCCCAACAATGCAAGAAGCATTTCTGAAAATGCCCTTTTGCTTCTTTATTTGCCTAAAAGCTTTGACAAGCAATTTGAATGCCTTGTGGAAGCTAAAAAAGTGTGAGTTTGCATATTTATAATTCTGCCAAGACCATCTCAGCCAAGTAATTTGTAACTTGGTTCTTCAGGTGACAGAAAGGTACCAAGTGCTAGTTGTGTAATTTCCTGTGTACCATTGCTGTAGGAATTGGCATGAGTCACTATGTGATAACCCAGAGGAAATAATTTCTTACTATTAATAAAACAAAAATTCACAAAATCAAAAAACACACCAAGAAGATGCATTCTGTCGTTTCTCTTTTAGCCATAAACTTGCAAACAAATAACCACATTTTGTTTTCATAATGCCTTTCTCCTCAAAGATGAAGAAATACTTGCATTTCTTTGCTAGGTAAAGCTTAAGCCTAAAAAGACACTGTGGTTTTGACAGGTGCTAATTCCATTTGGCCACAGAATATCCTGGCACACCAGGACTTTTCCAAACAGTTGTCTTTGTGCTCTCCAGAGCAAAAATAGAGACATGGAATCAATTTTCCATGGAAATGGCAAAATGGATTGAACATTTTGTGAACTATTTGGAAGCAATGAGTGTGACTACTGTTTTTATTGTCTCAAAAGGACTCAGATTATAACATGGTGGCAGTGAAATATGATAGCTCGAGAAACAAAACATCCACGAGGACGAGAACACACCTACTTATGGCAAATCTCTATAGAGCCTTTTGCCTTCAATATTGCTTGAGCTGATGTTTACTACATTGATTTATTACCCCTTCAGAAAGCATTTTTGGCAAGTTCCTCTTATGTTGTCATCACATTATCCCTCAAAAGGGGAAAAGTATCACTAAAAATTGAATTGCTGTAAAAAGATGCTTTATGATGATCTTTGATGAACTACAGACATCTAAGTAATTCATGTTTTTAATTGCAACTAATAAGAAAAAAACCAGAAACGTTTGGCAATTAAGAGGGATTTTTCCCTTAACTCACTTTGAAAACAAATTCTGCAATGACAAATCCTGCGGGAGCAGAAACTATAATTGAGGAGCTGAAGATATTTTTTTTCTTTTGCCTTGTAGTTTGGGATGTTTGAAATATGGGAGACAAAGCAATACCCTCAGCATATTAGATGACAACTTTCCCAGTAGCCGAACATAACTGAGGGGAGTGTGTGATGCTACATTGACCACAAGAGAGGGAATAAAAAACAAAAGGCACATAGTCCTGTGGCTAATCAGATCTCAAGATATTTGGTCCCAGCTCTTACATAGACTCTTTACATGTGACCTTGAATTAAGTACTTGGGATAAAATTTTCTAATGCTCACATCATCAAAGTCCTTAAATCAGTGGAGTGAGGTATACCTAAAATCATTTTTTAAATGAATGAACAAAAGTTAGAGAATATAAGTTCCCAGACCTAGACAATTGGCAGAAGCATCTCTTTGTTCCTACCACAAGCTTTATCTCTGTCTCCTGTATATGTCATATCGACTTGTACTATGAGCTTCCCTCATCAGAGCAGGTGATTGAACAGGCACAAGCAAAATGAGGTGGTGGTCCTGCTCTATGTGTTACTCTATGCCTTAGCTGTGCAGCAACACAATTCCGTGGGCACTGGAGTGCTTGGCTTGGTCTTAAACAAAGTACAAACCCTGATTGAAAACTCCCTATGGTTGGAGTATATAAAAATGTCTCTTCTCTCTCTTTTCCCTTTCCTCTCAGTTTGGCACCTCTTCAGTTTGGGATCTCTGATACTTAATATGGTGGAACCTCAGGCTGCAGGCTTTAGCTCATATGGGGCAATTACAGACTTCATCTTGGTGCCCATTTCCATAAAACCTTTTGGAATTCCATTATTCTTGCTACCTTGTCACTTCTTACTCATTTGACTGAAACTGGGCAATGGTTCAAAAATTATTACACACGCCCACGCTTATATGCCTTATTATACCTCAGGAGAGCAACCTAAATAATAATAATAACAATAATAATCAGAAGTATCCAAAGGAGGAATACTTTCAGAGCAAGGAAAACGAGAAGGAAACAATCATGCTAATATGTGTTCTGTCATAAACTGATGAAACTGCAAAACAGCAGAGCAACCTTGTTGACTTGGTGGGGGTCTGATAAATGTGAATTTGCTTCTGTGACTAGGAGAAAAAGCTATAAAGAAAACCAGAATTCTAATTCTTATTCGATTTGAATGGGTCTAATGATAAATAAAAGTGATGTATGTTTTGTCAACTGCCATCGAGATACCTGTGGAATTTATTGGGAGGTCATAATGGCACATCATAAGAATAAAGGATATGAAACATAAAATCCTTTCTAATTGCATTCAGATTATCAACTCCAGTATGTCTAATCATTTCAGGATGTTAAAAAAAGCAGATAAATGCCACACTCTCAAAATGGCAAAATATAACCCCAAACCATTAAAGTCTTCCAGGCTGCATGGCTGAGCTATAGATGTTCAGCAGTATAACACATACAAATTGATTGCGTAGTTCGACAGAAAGCCTTGATCAAGGAAACGGGTCGTACGTAGCACTGCCCTGAATGGCAACACTTATGCAGAAGAAGTATCTGATCTTGATATTGAAGAAGACAGTGACAAAACTTCAAAGGAAGCAGGACTTCAGAGAAAGCAGCACTAGAGCCAACATTACATAAGGCATCAAATTAATTTTTAATAAACTGTTTGTGGATCAATCACACCCTAAGATTTAAGTTGATACCAGTGATACACCCACTGCAACAGTGATTCAGATGTTCCACAACAGTTATGATTCCTAGAGACAGCACAAATTCAGTGTGCTTTATAATGACCAATATAGAGTCCGTTATGCCAAAGAGGAGTAACTGCACATTCTTCTGAGAACTATATAAATATCAATTATTCAGCCTATAAGCACAGCCACAGAAGCTATTTCTTATTTGCAGGATCACATAACAGTATCCTAACTGGAAGGAAAATGTCCTTTTATATATCTGTAAATGAAAGAAATAATGAGGCACTGTAGTAAAGCTCTGGTCCAAGAAACTGCCTGGTTAGCAGTGGTGTGGTCAAACTAAGAGCTGGAGTTAAAACCAGGTTAACAGATGGCCACATTTTAACCTTCGCTTTTTGCAACAGCTGCCCTGCTTCCCAATCTGAGCATCCTACTGGCAAATAACAAAGAATAATCTCCAGCCTGACATGAAAATTCAACACATTTGCAAAAAGAAGAATTCACAGATTATTTTGCTTCCAGGACCTGGAGTTACTCCCTCCTGCACCCACTGCAAGACTCCCAGTGACTCACTGGAAGCAAAATAAAAGGTAAATAAGAGCTTGAGTTTAAAATGCCTGTCATCCATGAAGCTATTATTGGGACTGTTGGGCTGGAAGTTGTCTGTGCACTCAAGAGATGGCAGCTGTGAGGAGCACAGGAGCATATGAAAGGGACATGTCCCCCAACACCTCTGCACATTGGTTTTGTTGCAGTGTTTTGTTGTGCGTGAGCTGTAATAAGTGTAGCTGGCCACTAACTTTCAATTAACTTTATTTCTTCAATGACACGGTGAGGATAAAGAGGAAGGAGGAGGCTGGCAGAGAAATCAATTAAGTAGGAGAGTTCTTCTTCCCAGGGAATACAAGAATAATTTATATTTTCTGATGGGGACTTTCAGAATGAACAACTTCTTGTGAATCGATATTTTGCAATACTGGCACTTCCAAACAGCATGTTTATTTTCATAGAAATTGTGGGGAAAAAAAAAATCCTTTCCAGAATTTTTGATTCAGCTTTTTGCAGAACTTCTGCAATTTTAAAATATCATCTTGTTTCGTTTTGAGGTGCAAACAAATATTAAGGCATTGACATCTCCCTCAGTACAGAAACTCCTTTCTCCACATAGTTCTGGTTTAAAACTTTTCTGCCCCTTCTTCCTCTACTCTTGCAAATACAAATGGAAATGTGAACTCAGTTACAGAAAGATTTACTCTTGTCATTGTTGTTCATGGTAAAACCCAGCAGAAGAAACAAATAAAGGAAAACATTTTTCTTTCAAAAAAAAGTTCACTTGACATTTCCTCTTACACACTTGTGTGAAATCCTTAGCACCCCAACCTGACAACCATTCATGTGGCACCTCAAAGGGAGGTGGATTTGATGTGAACACTATCAAATGCTATTGTCTGTTTCTTTTTAAGAAGATACAAGACACACACACACACACACACAAAAGAATCAGGACACTATGATACCCATCACAAACTTCTGTAAATACTTCCACAATGTAAAAAAACCTAAATATCTCTGTCTCTGAGAGACCTTGGTTTTTAAGCTTAAAAAATCCCTGCCACAAAGGTAAGCTTGTTCAAGGGATGCAGGACTCTGTTCAGCCTTTTAACATCTTTCTTGCACTGGCAGCTCTTACCCTGGGGACTGTGGATCAATCCCCACCAGAATTTTATAACCCTCAGAAAAATCATCTTACATTTTGTTTCCCTCTTATACCCAGCAAGGATGGTGCCCACGCTAACACCAAGCCCAGCAGCGCTGCATGCTGGCCACAGCCATACATGGTGCTTTTTCTCCATCTCCCTGTCTGCAGGATGCTCATATGTCTGCGGGTTAGCTCACCTCAAATTACTTAACATTTACTGTATGGTGAGAACAGGCACAGAGGGGAGGGTGAGATGCTGTTGTGTAGCCATACCTGCCACCATGCAGTCATGCACGCATGGTAAAGGGGTGGTCATGACCTCAGACCCCACTGAACAGGGTTTAGCAGTTTTGTATTTTTCAAGGGCAGGAGTGAACATGAACGGTTCCCAGGGAACAGCTGTTAAACCTGTGCATACTGTTGTTCCCAGTATCGTCAGGTCTAGAGGTTGCTGAGTTACTGAAAAAGAGAGAGAGAAGGAAACAAAGAATGTTTGAAATATCCTTCAACCACAGTTCAGAGAATGATTACACATGCTTTGAACATAGACTCCATCCTAATGAATTCATCCTATTACTTTTTTCAAAGATACTCATGAAACTTCTGGATTTATCCTGGGCTATCTGCAACTGTGATTTGTCTGCCATTTTGGTATTCCTGAAATTATGGATTCATAATAGCTTTGAAGCAAATAGATGGTGATCTGAACCTGATCAGTACAGCCAACTGAGCAGACTGAGAGATGTGAATGCTTTCATTATTAATACCAGATTCAGATATATGACTTAGATTCAGTTTGATGTCTGAGTGGAAATGATTGTTTTATATGGAGGACAGGTCCTGAGGTGGACTCTGGAAAGTCTGATCTGCAGGCCCGCAAAAGGCTCCCAGTGTCATCTGAATCAGTTCATTTATGGTTCTCTTCCAGTGTCCATATGTAGTAAGTGAAAAGTCTTGATGCCTGGACCCCTTCTGCCTCCTCAGCTGCTTCCCTGCATGGGGGTCTATTTCCCTACAGGACTTCTGTGAGTTTCGTAACTTCATCCTTTCCTTGCCATCTACCTCCTCCTCCTGAGAGTGCTTCATGCTCAAGGACTTTGAAACCTCACTCATCAGCACTTAAGCCAGTCTCCTGTGATAAGAGGCCAGTATGGAGAAGCAAATCAGCCTATCTGTCTCCGACCAAGGTCTTTGGTTTCCCTCTGAAGCACTTCCTACAGGTTGGTGTCAGAGGTAGGGTACTAGACAAGGTGGATTTCAGGTCTGTTTTCAATTGGCAAGGTTCCTATATTCCCTGAACCAGCCTTTTTCCCTAATATCAGGGGACTTTGGGACATAGAAAATATCTTATGAGGTTTATAAAACACTGTGTAAATTTTAGCTAGAAATTTATCCCACTAAGCAATAATAACAAAGCACTGTGTGTGAAATCTAAGCTTTTAGAGAGAAGGGGGTTTATTTTAGAATCTGTACTTTCCTTACAAATCCAAAAGCTCATATAATGGTGTGAGACAGAAAGCGTTTATTGACAATGAGCCAAAATCTACAGTTTTAAAAGTCCTTTTCCAGATAAAACTTATATTTCTTACATTTGGTGTCATTTGATTGGTATGGCTTTTAGTATTTATTATTTTTACAGCACCAAAAGGTATTGTAAGTACTTGCAAAGGAGTAATAACAGGACAAATTATTTAACTAAAAAGAGCATTTGATCCATGGATAGGGGTTAATGTCCACTTTAAGTGATGGCAAGCCATTTTTAAACATTTGTTATGTTTGAAATACGATTACCCCAATCGTAATTTAAATTGAGCATTATTTTTATTTTCTGGTGCTTAAGAGATGACTGATAATGTGTGGGAGGGAAGAGAAACAATTTAAAAATGAGAACTATCAGGAATTAAACAGTAAGCCAACTCCCAACAAGAATTACAGAGCTGTGTTCCGGAGTAAACACCGGCATTTTGAGAGGACTCAAGGACATGAGAGGTGTTTAAGAGCATCCATCCAAAAAACCTCCATCTTCGTTCAAACATTTCTTTTGGCTCTGAATTAAATTATAAACATATGGCACCAAACTAGCCAAGCACATCTGTAACACTGCTGGTGTTGTATTAGTTAGATAGTTTTTGGGTCAGTGTGCTGTGCTGTCCTTTCTAGCGTGTTTGCTGCCCTTCTCAACAGATCCGTGGGGAGGCACTGGTAGCACCCCCACATGTCCTGGGGCTCTGCACAGGAGACCCTGGGATGCTGCACTGATTTTGGTCACAGTGTTGGCCCAGCCTAGCTGTTCTGGGTTTTGTGGCTCTGACCCTTCTCATTCCTCTCCTGTCAGACTGCTCCCAGGAGAGGAGGGGAAGGAACAGCCCATAGCAGCAGACAGCCTCAAGCTATGAAAAAAACTTTGCGTCTTAGGAAACCCTTGCCAAGGACCATCATCAGTCATGGCATTACAGTTACTAACATCATTACCACGGGCTACAGCTGCAGCCGGAACAAACTGATGCAGAACAGTGTGCCGAGCTACATTACAGGCATTATGAAGACACTCCAGCATTTCTCACACAGGCACTGCACGAGGCATAGCTCCCAACTGAGACTCCTAAATTTCCAATTCAGCCACTGGACAATACATGATCATTATGCACTGGGCATTTGCAGGAATGCAGCTTCCCACGTGCAGACAAGCCCAAGATAAAAGAGCTATGAGCAATACTTGGTACTCCTGTCCCTTGTGGCTCCTGAGCTGCAGAAATCTGTTCCTTGGGTCTTATTCAGACAGTTTTACACTCTTTTATGGAGTTGCAACACTTTATTACAGAAACATTCCTAATGAAAGCTGATTCTAATAGCTCCCTCTCTGGCAGGAAAATAATTTTTTTTTTACCAGTTTTATAGCTCTTTAAATAAACATCGCCTCATACTTTTCCATCCCATGTATCTCTTAACAGTTAATTACACTGAACTTCTCTTGACCTCTTCCTCAGGAAGACTGGAAACGCACAGGTTGCTTAGCTAAGTATGACCTGCTTGTCAGAGCAGTGCTAACAACTTTGCAGTCACAGTGCAACCCTTCCTGCTGCCTTCCTGTGATTTACTGCTTCATGTCTGGACTAAGAAATACAAGTTTCATAACAAATGCAGCTTCTGCATCCTGCCATGCAGAGGGAATACAACGAAGCTGTTTCAGCTTCAAATCTGAGAGTCAAATTCAAACATGAGAAGACCTTCTTGGGAAGTTAAGCCAGTTCAAGCAATGGGCGCAAAGATGGACACCAAGTGATACCACTGTGAGCCTTTAAGGAACTTTGGGTGAAACGTCATATGGCAACACTGAGTTGGGAAGAGATGGTCTTCATATCATACCATAGTGAGCTATCCTTCATTTAAACATAGATGTAAGTCAGTTCTTAAAACCTGCAATATTTTTTTTCCTCCAGAGTTCAGAATCTTCTTACTAAAGTCTACAGTAGAGATCTTTTTCTTGATGATTAGTGTCCCTCTTCAAGATGATGAACTTTATTTACTTTCACCTAAAGCTGTTCTTGGAAATGGCCAAACATTTGGAGAGTTTCATTAGTATCCTAAGATACTAATTTGTGAGTTTTCCTGGTAGCAGAAGGTGGTGATAACAGAAAGAAGAACTTGCCAAAGCCTAATTTCCTTATGTGCTGTTTGAGGAACATTTACAAAAGCCTGAGAGAAGCTGTTCCATTTCCATCAGGTGGGACATAGGCTCCAGCACCTGCAAACAAATAAAGGTTACTTACCCTGTGTCCTGGTTTCATCTGGGATAGGGTTGGCTTTCTTACTAGCAGCTGGTATAGTGCTATGTTTTGGATTTAGGATGAGAATAATGTTGATAACACACCAGTGGTTTTGGTTGTTGCTGAGCAGTCAAGGCCTTTTCTGCCCTTACACTGCCCTGCCAGCAAGAAAGCTGGGAGTAGACAAAGAGCTGGGATGAGACACTGCTGGGACAACTGACCCCAGCTGACCAATATTCATATTCCATATCATATGATGTCATGCTCAGTGTATAAAGCTGAGGAAGAAGAAGGAAAGGGAGGACATTCGGAGTTACGGCGCTGTGTCTTCCCAGGTAGCTGTTACATGTGATGGAGCCCTGCTTTCCTGGAACTGGCTGAACACCTGCCTGTTGGTGGGAAGTAGTGAATTCCTTATTTTGCTTTGCTTGTGTGCATGGTTTTTTCTTTACTTGTTAAACTGTCTTTATCTCAACTCAGTCCTTTATCTCAGCTCAGTCCTTTAGCATTAGACAAGCCCTCAGGGTTAACCAGCTGGAAGATGTGGGAATTATTAATATTGTTTTCTTTTTATGAGAATTCCCCAAATGTTCCCAGAGAAGGATGGGGAATATCCATTGTTTCTCACAAGTCAGGCTATTTACATTTAGGAGTTTAAATGCAGAGTTATTTGGCCAGTTTCAGCCACCTGGCTTTGAATTCTTTAGCCAACATGAATTTAAAGGAAGTGCTGAGCACACCTGCGCAACAGCAGTGTATTATTAACCCAGCCCTTGACTTTTCCAACTGAATTCTTCAAGCACAATACGGAAATCAGAGAAGAACTATCTGCATAGGCAATGAGAGGTTGTATAATATCAGGACACAGGAGAAATGTTGTGACTGGAAATGCATAGCATGATAACCTCCTAAAAGAAAGGTAAAATATGTGAAGCAAATAACATATATAGGATGGGATGTCTTCACTGCTACCGGGCTCTCTGAGTGACTGGGATCCAGAGGCAAAACAGCCTAAGTGTTTTGACATGTCATGTCCAGAGGCTTCTCTCCCTCTGGATTGTACACCCAACGGCTGTTTGCCACTTCTGTTATATAAGACAGTTCTTACTGGCCACCACTACCGGTTTTTTTCCTGAGTAAAATGCACTCAGGCTCCCTCCACGCAGCTGTGCAACGTGCAGCTTGCTGCTAATTTGAAGGGCACCCCTCCTCCTCCTCCTCCCCTGATGATCCAAGAATACAACCATTAAGTGCCTTAATGGTAGCATCAAATACCCTCATGCCATACATTTTTAATTTCTAAAATGGTGTTCGTTAGAGTTTCAGGGTTCTGAGAACGAGTGTGAAACGTTGCTAAAATGGATGAAAACGTCTTACCTAAAAATAAACTGTCGTCCAATTCATGCTGCATCACCCCAATCAATTACTGACATTTTTTCTGGCAACTAATATGTCTTTATAACCACAGTATCCAAAGACTTGCTAATCATTAAGGATTTTTTGGCCTTGTAGCACTCCAGGGATGTAGTAGTGTAAAATATAGTCTTGAGCCATTGACGGTTGAAGAAAATGTGCATGAACAATGGAAGCTCCTAACACTGGCACTGAGATCATGTACGGTCTCAAGAGGATTATGAATTGTCACCACACTAGAGGTCATAACTCAGGATTCATTGTCAGAAATATTTATCAGACCTCAATATCCAGATATGGGGCATGAGGACGTTGGTTTAGTTGTCAGAGAAGTCAATCCCAAGAAGCCTTCTCCTAACCAGCTAAAGACAAACTTTGCTTCTTTTGCCTCTCATACTCTGCAGAGCAGTTGGGCTGGATCTCATCATAGTGAAATAGGAAACATAATTAAAGGTTCCTTTTGAGTACTACCACTCCAGAGGTCCTCCTGCAGGGACTTAGAAATACCAGTTGCAAAGCTCCCCTTTTTCTCTTTCCTCTTCTGCTAACAGATGTCAAGGCTCTATTTCTAATCTTGCCCCTCCACCCAGAAGCAGAGCAAAAGGTGTTGCTTTTCTGAGCTTTATGAGAACCTTTTGAAGTAGACAGTGCTTTATTTTACAAAGGAAGAAACTGAACAGATGATGCGAACTCTTCCAGGGTGAGCTTTAACATACATAGATGTTTTGATCATCATTTACTGTTATTTCCATTACCCCATCCCCTGGGACTGTGGTGGTATCATGGTCCTTTGTCTCCTGCTGATCTCTCCCTGATGTCTCCTTCCTGCAGAACACAACAAACATGGTGTGTTGATTCAGAAGAGAGCCAGAGGTTTATACTGGCAGCTTTCAAAAAAATATAGGCTGCTACCCCAGGTAATGCTAAGACTGTTATCTCTAATAATGTCAAAATGATCAGGAGGACTCTTATTTGATATATTTTCAAAGCTTCTGTATGAGCTACATAAAGATGAAGCTAATTTCAGTTGCTTGAAATGCATTCATTAGGAATGCAGAAACTGATCAGGGCTGTATCACACGCTCTTGTGGTTCCATTAGGATTCATGGTGAAGGGCTGATCAATAACTACTGAGCTCTTAGGGCTGCCGTATGGAGAGGAAAAAACTATATATAATCCCTTAAAGATCTTAATTAAGCGAAAACAAAATTATTATGCTAATAAGCCAAAAGTATTTAATATTAATCTAGTTGCAACAACTTCTGCCTGAGGACTGGGGATGGCCTACATTAATCACTGAGTGTATAAGAGCAGGTGATAGCTGCTAAAAGAAGCAAAATAGGCGGCATCTAGCAGCGGGATCTGTGTAGCAGCTTGTCTCCTGGTTAACACTAAGCTGTAGGATGTTTTGTCTTTATTTCCACAAAGCTCAAATGTTCAGAAAATCTTGGTGCTCAGAAGCTCTAAATGGAGCAATATTTTCAGAAGACACCTATTGCAAGCAGCAAAAGAAATGCTTTTGAGTGTCTGGATGCTTTGTGTAGGTCAGAGGGTCTCAACCCCTTCCATGCTTTGAATTCATTTCTCCAAAGAGAGAAGTCTCAATACATAATTTGTCCTATCACCCTTCAGTGTATCTGCCTTGCATTTTCCTTGTTCCTTTTGCTGTATAGCTAGAAACATAGAGAGAAAAGGAGAGAACATGGGGATTTTCCCTGTCGTCTTTGGATCAAGCCTTCATGATCTAAGTCCTTGACTTCATTTGAATATATTCCTAATTAATTTGATGCCTATATTTGAACAGAGCAGATATTATGCCCTTAATGAAAATACTTCAGCCTAGACATGCTGAAAAAAGAGCAAGACATAAAGGCACAGGCAGGGGAGCTAGATCTGGCATCTGACTTGTGACTTGTGAGTACTTAAAGCCTTTTACATTTAAGGCTTATGTTATGCTAGGAAGTAAACCAAAAGGTTATCAGGCTTGGCACAGTGAAAGACAGCAAAAGGCCCAGCAGTGGAAAAGGGATTTTGAGAAAACAGAATGCAGATGTAACACAGAGGGAAGAAAGAGGGAAAAAACTGCTGCAATTCGTGGCTGCCTCCCTTGTCTTCTAGCAGAGACTAGCACTTTGCACTGAGTGGTACTAAAAGCCTTCTCTTCTTTGGAAATCATCGTGAACACATTCAGTAAGCAGAGACCTGATTAACTGCCTGCTTTTCCCAGGGCAAATCTGATCTACTGCAACTATTTTCCTTGAGATACCTCCTTCTAGCAGGGTTTGGACACTGTGAGCTGTCTCAGTACTCTCGCCTTCTCCTCCTCCCCGCTGCTGGTCCATTACCCACTGAGGAAGAAGAGACACAAGGTAGATGAAAAGTCCTCCACTCTGGGTGTAAAGCAGATGCTCTGATGTTCCCTTGACACTAGCAAGAAATAGGCATGTAAGCCCCTGGCAACTCTATGTTTCTAATTTAGTCACAATCTTCCCTGAAGACTTCACACTTGTATTATCAACTTTCTGAAATTATGTCATACATTATGTACATACAATTATGTACGTACAGGGACTGCCATTTTCTAACAGCTCTGTCAATCAGCCTCAAATGCTTCACTGGACTGTTTTGTTAAGAAACCTGAAGTGCCAGCCATGCAGATGAGATGCCTGGGAGGCTTTTGCAGTTGGGCATCCAGAGACTGAGTCAATAGCAATCACCAAATACCTTTGACATGGTAGCCACATGAAAGACTCATAAATACTTCAAGGCAAAGACTAACAATTCCCCTTCTGAAAATTCAGCCAGCAAGCAAGGACAAAATGAGACTTCGTTTGGTTATTAGTGAAAAAAACCCTATGTATTCATGAAATGGAGATATGCATTCTTATATACTGCAGAGTACTGTTGTTCTCATCCAGAGGGGACCCTGATTTTCAGAAACAAGCTTTAAAAACTCTGATATATGAATCCTTTGAATAGACTAACAAGTCTGTGTACACCAGTTACTTTACAGCAACTGACCTGTGTTCATGCTTTTAGTCCCCAGTTATATAAGAATACAAAATTAACATGTCCCTTTTTCATTAAGTGTGTTAGCCCAAAATCCCTCACATTTACTGTCAGGTCTCCTAAGAGAAGTGCATGTACCTGGGTAATGATCATGAAGCAGCTGACACAGAATGACTTATTACTCCTCAGTAGTGCATTCAAGTGTTAAAACCTTTCCATTGCTAAACTTTTGGAAGGACAGGCACATCAGAGTTATCACAGTGTAAGTAATGCACCCGTGGGCCAGATTACACTATTTTTCCTTGCAATAACTTGAAGCATTTTCCCCAAACAGTGTTCTAAGCACTTTCCATTTCATCATCACCATTTTCGCAAAAACTAAATTTCTGTTGGGAGGTATTTTTTACTCATTTGACACCAGGGCTGGAGAAGCTGCAGGACTGCAGAGCCTTGACTATTTGGGTTAACACCTAACTTCAGGTTTCCAGAGCTGACACAGTAACAACTGAAAAATAAGTTAAGGCACTAAGCTTCTATTGACTTCAGCTGAGCCAAGATTTCTTCATAAAAATGTTAACCTTGTTCAGTTTCCCCACTTCACTGCTGCAACAAGGTTTATTCCAATGCATGGTCTATAGGACAAATCTGTCAGTTAAAATGGGCAACTGCAACTTTATCTCGTACTGTCATAATGGTTCACACAACAGCCCTGCCAGAGATCTGCTTCTTTAGTCATCTGTGCATACAATGAGGGTATATATGCAAGAAGCAGCATAGGTCTGACTTGCCTTGCATCCCTGCCTTTTTGGCCTTTCTAAGTTAGGGCACAAGAAATAGTAACTCAGTCCATTTCAGCTCAAAGATACATAAGAAGCATACACGAGAAGTATATCTGATTAGGAGATGCACCTTTTATTATAATTTACAGTACTGCTTGTTTGGGAAGCATTATGTGAACAGTAAATAACATTTCAATTTTTATAACTGTCATAAACCAATAGGCCTGAGTCTCAATCAACATACTGACAGTTATTCTTTCTTTGTATGTGTTCTAAATACTCTGCCAGCCTTTCTATCAGTACACAACAAGTGATTTTTCCATCACTCAGAGAAGAGGTACAGTCAGTTGGGTTAATAATACCTTCATTTGGATAGTGCTTCAGTTTATATCCTTAGCTTTCCATGAAGGTTCGTATCCACTTGTAGCAGCCTGATTTGAATTAGGCTCTGTCACCTTAGAAATCCAACCTGCTACCAAAAGCTACTGCTTTTCTTCCTTTATTTGTATTAGATTTGCCTCCTTGAACAAGAATTTTGATCTTATTTATATTGCTAGTATGTTTCTCATGAGACTGAAGAATCTATTGGTTTGCATCAGTTTAAAGAATGAGATGCCGGAGAAAGACATCTTCTGCAAAGGTACAGATAACTTCTGCAGAGGGGGGCATAAAGACACACCTCTATATACAGTAGTTGGAAAGATAAACGGACTGACAAAGTTACACACTGGTAGGTCATCTGGAGCTGATAAGGTACAAGTACCTAATTAATGAAATCATCCACATTTTGTCATGCCCAGTGAAAACTGCCTGCATTTGGGGCTTTTCAGGGGCGGTGCACCAAACCATCTGGAACCACTTACATAGAGCAGAGGTTTGTGTTAAAAAATAGCGATCAGTGTTAGTTCACTTTGTGAGCCTCTGTGACAGGGATGGTTGATGAACAGTACAAGAACAAAAGCAAAACTCTAAAGGAGAGTCTGGAGTACCAAAAAGTGTTGAAAGCCACTAGAAATATAGATGAAACGTGATTTATTGTGTCTGAAGGCAGTGCATGGCAGCAGAAGAAATAAAAGGGAGGTAAAGGACAGGAAAACTCTCAAAGGAATAGAAAATACAGGTGAAAGATCCCAACTGTCCCATAATTCCTACCCTAAAGAAGTTCTCTTTGCCCTAAGGTGACAGGTAAAAGAAGAGCTAAAAAGGCTTATTGCATTTCTAGACTGAGTTGACTATTTCTCACAATATGATAAGCACACCACAAGAATAAGTAGTTTGCACTGACACCGCACTCAAATTGTGGAACTCATTGCTGTGATATATCATACAAGCTAGAAGAATAAATGGATTAAAAACAGATTAGTCACAAGCCATATTAATGTGTGGCAGGTCTACTGGTGGCTATTAAACACAAAGGCTAAACTGTGTTTAAAGTTAAAAGGTTGAATTCTTTGCCAGCCCAGGGCCTCATGTTATTTCCTGAAGTTTGTTGGACAGGTGGGACTTAGTCCCCTCTCAGGCAACACATTTCCAAGAACTGCAGCCCCCTGTATCTTCCTGGGGATGGATTGTAGTCCTGCATTTGCTCCCATTCCTTTAGATCCACCTTCTGTCTTTGATGCCCTTGATCAAGAGATTATTTTTTTTCACTGACATTTTTGGTTACATGTGGGTCTGAAGAGGTTTGCTCCCTCCTCACTTTTGGGAAGCTCCTGGAGTTGCGTAAGGAGCATCCCCCTCTCTACATGCTAATGCAGGAAGAACAAGAATGCTTTTAAAGAGGCAGGGTGTGAGCCCAGCTCTGTTTCTCTGGCCAGTTTATTCCTCACTTGTGGGTGGTTGTTTTTTTTTTCAGTCTATCCCATTTCACCTGACACTGATTTGATCCCAAACAAATTAAAACTGGAGCGTTATACAGCTCCTGACAGACCCTTCTGCTGCCCCAGTCCTGCCACCACACAGACACAGTACTGACAGACAGCTTCAGTGCATAAAACTCCTCTTACTTTTGGCCCCTCATTTTGAGGGAAAATAATGAGTCACTGGAACACGCAGGAAGCATTGTAGAACATAACTGACACTCTGCAGGGGAGCAAAATGTTTCATTTTAAACACAAGGCACACTTACTAATCCCCCTTCCCTGTGATTGGCTTTTGCTGTTCCCAACCTGTTGCCTTTACTGCTAAAAGCTCGGAGGTAAAATGTAACGCATCACTTTGAACCTGTTCACCATAATAAAGAATTAAATCAAGGCTCTGACTCACATTTCACAGTCAATTTAAGGGTGGATGAAGTTTAGGTTCTCTGCCTCCCTCCTCACAGTGGTATTCAAACTGAGCTTACAGCTACCCCTGAACTGCTGCAATTCACAGCCCCTGGATTAATGTAAATCACCACCAGCTACAGTTTATATTAACGCCCTGAGCTTCAGCAGTCCTAGCTTAATCGCCTGAAAACCTGAAAACGTGGTTCTATAATTTTATATTGCTGTCAAAGTGCTGGTCCCATCCCTCCCTCTGCCCCTGGGCTCTGTGATCCCGTGGAGCCGCTCGGGATGGAGCCTCCTTTATTTGGCTGCCTCATCATCACACTGGATCAAACTCCTCCGATTCTCCCTGCTGTGCTGGGAGGGACAATTTTGGGGCATGGCAGGCTGCTGGGGCAGAAAGCAGTGCAGACTTAGGCAGTCTTAAACCAGCTACTAAACTACATTCTTTATCTGTTAGTTTTACAGGCCAACACAAAGAGCAAAGCACCCACCCCTTTTTGTCTGAAGAGGCTGCTTTCCTGGGGAGTGTATTTGAGACAAGCTCCGAGGCTGGTGTGTCTAGGGCTTGTGCATGTTATTGTCAAAAGCCCAGAGAAACAGTTGGTTTTGTGGGTCTTTTTTTTTATTACCCGTGAGGAAACAATAATCTTCTAGATGAAAATCAAAACCAAATCACTCAGGAAATCCTGTAGAGACTTCGTTTTGCTCAGCTTCAAAAGTGCAATAAAAAAAAATCACTATTGCCAGAAAAACAAACAACACATAGTAAGCCTTTTTATCACCATGTCTAATGTTTTACTAACTGTGAAATCACATTTCCAGGATGAACTGTCTCAATACTCTTCTGAAATACCCTAGTAGCGCTCAGTGGCCATTTGAAAGAAGAACTCTGTCCCAGTCGCAGACAGCAGACAGAAGTCAACTGCCTGGAGGACAACACAAGACACACAGCTCCATCCAGGGATCAGATTCAAATAGCTGCACATCCTCCAGTTCACAACAATCCAGCTCCTAAAGACCGGGCTTGGGGTTTTTTGGGAGTGTACCTTTATTTTCGTCCTACCTAAATTACTTATGAAATCTTTAGTATTAACACTGATGATAACAACAGCAACTAGCTGTTGTGTACGTCTTTCATTGGCAAGCAACAAAACAATGTGCAAAAAGAAAGGTGAGCATTAATATCTCTGTTTACTTTTGACGACAATGAGGCATGCGAAGCTGATGACAACTCTCCATGGACACCAAATTGGCCATAGTGAAGAAAGGAAACTAGATGTCCCCACTAAATGTTTCACATACTAAAGTATGTTTCTTTAACCAATGAAGAGCTGTTGCCTACTTTGCAGATAGCTGTGATAGGAAGAAAGAAAGGCTACGACTTGCCCAAGTAACCATGGGAAGACAGAGGAAGAGCAGAAACCAGACACAAACTCTCAAGTGCTGCTGACAGTGTGTATTGGGAGTGGAAGGAAGAGAAGAAGGCCCTAATGACAGCAGCACAAGTGTCTTAGCCTGGAGGTTAGGGTTCCTATACCATTTTTTGACACAAAATTTACTCAAAGTGCAATCATGAAGTTCTAGCTATTTCAGCATTTTCACTGATCTCAGGGAATTAGGGGTCTGCCTTGTGGTGCTGACAAGCTGCCATCTCACTGAGTGTACAAAGTGACTTTCAAACCAGGAGGCCAAAATGTTTTACTAATAATCAACAGAGTATAAACCAGGAAATAAGATTTCTAGACATTTTATAAGCAGATCAGGGTGCATGAGAATGGGCTGTCTGGGGAGCGTATGAATCTTTAGCTCTGGACATCTTTAAGAACAAGTTTGACAGGAATAGCACAGATAAAGTTGGTCCTGCCTTGGGCAGTGGATGTACTGGCTGACCTTTAGAGGTCCTTTCAAATGCTGTGATACTACGACTTTGAGATTTCAAACAACTTCTCTTGGTGATTCCTCCCAGGAGTTTAGGACAGACCTTACCACTCAATTTTCTTGCAGGAAATTGTAAGTCATACATCTTCCTTTCACTCTGCAGACACACTAAAACTGCAGCACACAATTCACAGAGTGCCTTTAACATCACTACTGCTGAGAAACCTTGTTCACCACCCTAATGTCATTCCTCGTAACAATTCACCTTTCTTTGTTCTCCTCAGTAATGTCGCATTTCATAAGCATGTCACAACCATTCTATTCTAATTTATCACCAGAGAAGGAAGAGATTAGCTGCAAGAAGCATTTAGTTGTAATATTACCAAAAAAATAATCAAACAGAAACAAGGAGCTGATTAGAGGGGAGAGGTATGCCTCTCCTCACATGGTCCTTCTAACACCCTTTGCTCTTACTCTTGGCAAATGTAATTCTGCCCAGTAATATTTCCCATGCAATTGAGACAATATATTTTCCCCCATTACTTTGTTTCTCTTAACTCTATACATTTTCCAATCACTTTCTCTTCTGTTCTCCATCAGATATAAGCCTCTTCACTTGTCTTTCCATGTTCTTCAGGGTCATCCTCAGCTTAGCTATTGACCACTTTTCACCAGAGAGATGTCATTTCTCTCTCCAGCTCACCGATTACATGCCACTGCCCACACATTGTATTTCCAGAAAAGTACCTTCATCTCCATTCTAATCTCCATTCTAATGGCAGAAGCCAGAAGCCACTGAGGTCATATCTCCATCTCCACATGTAAACAAAGATGGTTTTTCTTCCAGAAACTGCAGGGAACATGAGGTCGTTTGGATGCCAAGAACTCCTGAGACATTTGTCAACTCACAGTGTTTGAACACAGTCCAGGCGATGAGAGTAGCAGCACAAACCCAACCTGTGCAGCATCTTCTTGGCATTGTGACTTCCATGAAGGCAATGATGATCAAAATAACCTTTTTCATACAACAAGCTCAGAAGTGCTTGAATCAGAGTCTTGAATTAGAAAGTGCCACTTCAAATAAAGCAGTGAATCAGAAACCTCAGTAGGCAGTAAAACTATTTCAAACACTACAACAATTTATAGAGAAGAATCAATTAGTGCATGTGGGTTACAAGAAGATGAATCTTTTAGAGAAGAGCTAACTTTCTTTAACATTTACCCACAGAAAGGTAGTGAGCCACATACAGAGGATCAAATTCTGCTCTCTCTAAAGCATGACAACCCATTGCAACTAACAGGATTTCAATATTTGCAGGAGTGAAAGAGAATCATATTTAGCTAATACATCCCATTTTAGTACACGATTGTGTATGTGTAGTGCTGCAACAACAGACTGATAAACAAGGGGGCAGCAGTAAGAACTACATAAGAATATGTTTCAAAGAATATTGAAGACCAAGTTTAAAATTTCACAATCCTATATCAGCAAGTTGGTCAAATGGAAAAGAATAGAGTGTAATAAAGTCTCCAAAATGCTGTGAGGTTACAGTAGGGCTGAATACAGTCCTATGCTAGAGCAGATAATTTTATCATTCTTTCTTTCATATAGCTCCTGTTTCCCATGAACATGTAACAAGCAATAAAATTATGTCTAAGAGGTATAAAAACTTCACATTATTCATTTTTTTATAGCAAAGTAAGTAAAAATTGGTCAAAAAATGCCTTGTGGCTAGTCAATAGTAAGAAGGAATATAATTATGCCAAAATATAGAATATTTATGTTTACAATAAAAATTTGGTTGTATGACACAGATGCCTATAACAGCAGCAGACTGGCTTTCATTTTCCTGTAAAATCTCTTTTGATGCTAAAAAATTGTTGGTTATCCCACTAAGGTCACTACTTTTCTAGTTGTGTATCAATTCTTTTAATGGAGGAAGTCTTATTATAAAATCATGGAAAGTCTCACTTTTACTACTCAAAGGCAGATCAAACATTTCTCTCCCATCCCCACTCACCCTGAGATAGATAGCTCTTTAATTAGTTTCTTGTGCTTTACTTTTAGAATCTACTTCTAATGGACATCATGGACAGAAATTCAATTTGTTTTTCCCTGCATTCCCACAGTGAGGTGGGAGTTCAATTCATCGGAACGCTTGCCTCATATGCATGCTCACAGCAGCTCCCCTCTTATTTTCCCTATTATTTGTCAACTTTTTGTTATTAAGTTACTGCATATATAGACTCATAGAACCATAGTATGTTTTGGGTCAGACGGGACCTTTAAAGATCATCTAATTCCAACCCCCATGCTATGGAGCATCTTTCACTAGACCAGGTTGCTCAAAGCCCCATCCAACACTTCCAACGACGGGACATTCAGAACTTCCCTGGCAGTGTGTTCTAGCATTTCTTCCTTTCATCTAACCTAAATCTACCCTCTTTTAGTTTAAAACCATCACCCCTTGTCCTATCGCTACAAATCCTTGTAAAAAGCCTCTCTCCATCTTATAGGCCCCTTTTAAAGATTGAAAGGTTTTAATTAGGTCTCCCCGGAGACTTCTCTTTTCCAGGCTGAACAACTCCAATTCTTTCAGCCTTTCTTTATAGGAGAGGTGTTCCAGCCCTCTGATCCACTTAGTAGTCCCCCACTGAACTTGCTCCAACAGGTCCATGTGTTCTTGTGCTTGGGTCCCCAGAGCTGGACCCAGTATTTCAGGTGAGACCCTACCACGTATATGTGGTCTAGGATGCATCCTTTCTAACTTACTAGAAAATGGCTGATTTGCATCTTTTCTGCAGATCAGATCTTCCCTGCTCAGATATCTCTCTGTTACTCTTTTGAAAGAGACATGTTGTAAAACCATTTTCATCAACAGTGACTGCCAAGCTATTTCCATCCCAGGCAGCCTTGGGATGCAACCAAATGGAGGTGACTGCAAAGTTCCAGAGCCAGTGCACTTTTGCTGCTCTAATTCATTCTGATGAGCTCATCCAGCAGGGGATAACCCCCATTTCCATGGCAGATGGGGTACTGAGACAACTTCATCCATCCCCTTTTTCCTACCAACCTCCCCCAGCAACTATTTTAGCTGGTGACTAAACTGTCAGACATATTTTGGTGTTTTAAACACTGCCAAAAAGTTTATAAAATCCACAAAACCAAATAGATGTTCAGTCTAGAAAGCTCAAGCCTCCAGCTCCTTCCAAAAGTTTAATCATATTTTCTTGAGCAAGGCTCTGCTGCAGGTAGACTGGGGAGGGCTGCAGGGCTGGAAACTGCCTCTGCAAAGATATAAGAAGATTGCGTGAAACGCATTTTCTCTTCTTTCCTCTGTGATCCCCTGCTATTAACACTGATTTTTTTGAACACGTGGCTCCCACAGAGGACCCCAGCTAAACAAACCATCCTGTAATTAAAAAAAAAAAGAAAAAAAAAAAAAAGAAGAAGGATTAAACCATCTAATCCCAGGGCAAAACCTAATCTTTATTTTTAGTCCAATTTCCAAAGTGATCTTGAATGTATTATTTTTACCCCAGCAGTCCAGATTTTGTTTAGCATTGTATTGATCGGGCACCATTTGATGAAAGGTACTTGTGGGCTGTGGGTTTCTCTTACATCTTTGTCATTGGTTCATCTTTCACTAAAAAAGTTTGGAACATTCTCTTCATCCTTTATTCCCAGAAAGCCATAAAAAGCTTCTCTTCCTCCACAGGAAGAGAGTTATCACTCTGATGTAGATAAACTATTTGCAAAACAGTTTTTGACAGTGTAAACTAAGTAAAAAATGCATTTAATATATGTAGGCAGGAGTAACTTTGTATATTTATTTAAGGAATTGAAAACTGTGGCTCAGGACTTGATTTCCTGTTGCTTAAGTTCACTATTGAATATTCTTGACTGGGCTGTCACTCAGTGCTGTATATATTAATTTTCTATACATTTGCAGTCAGACATCCCACAAAATCCAGGTTGCCCTTAAGAAAGATCAATATACTCAAAATGAAGAAAGGTAAGTCTTTCTCAACAGAAATTATTTTGGACCAGGAGCAGTGTGTCATAGGACCTGACTTCTAAATGTATACTAAGGTAATATGTATCCCAGGTTTTAGGTGCATCTTTCATTGTTGCTGAGTACATATTCTGCAGTCAGATCTAGAGTTCAATAAAATAGCACACCAGCCCAGGTACCAGAATATGAAAAGAACTGGAGAAAAATATTCGAAGTATACAGCTTTCAGAGGTCTGAAAGTATAAGGAAACATCTAACAGAAAGGCAACATCCAACAGAAACTAAAATTTTTAGGCCAACAATAAGCTGTCCCAAAGACTGTCTCTCAAAAGGGTCATTTTTGAGATGTCCTGTGAGGTTTGGGCCTTGGAAAGCAAAGATACAAGTAAAATTGCTTGGAACTGGACTTTGCAGCAATGTCTAGTATGGTTGAACTCGATGATCTTAAGGGCCTTTTCCAACCTAAATGATTCTGTGAATCTATAGGGCAGAAGGCAGTGCCAGGTTGAGCAGACAGAGGAGGAACATGGATTCTTGGCTCTCCTGGGATGGATTTGCTACCCCAGCCACACAGAGGTGCCAGGCTTTGACCAGGCTCTTGCTGCTGTGGGAAGGGGACAGAGAAAAGTTGTAGTTGGGAATGGGAGGAGAGTCCCAGGGAGCCCAGTGTGCTGCTCACGATGGAGGTAGACAACGTTTCTTCCACTCAGTGGTAGCTGTCACCCTGCATAATCCCACCCCTCCTTCATAATCTACCACAAGCCTGGCTGCACGCAACACTGGTGGGTCTGAAAGTACATGGTCTGTGACGACCTTTCCACACCAATATGCACTGCAGTATCCCTAGTCAAGAAAATCCATAAACAACACACAGCCAATGCAGTGATATGGTGAAGAAAGTATCTTTATCTTATCAAACTGAAGAGATGACTGGGCAAGAAGTAAGGAGGATTCAGAGGGAGAGGATGGAAAACAGTCCCACTGTGAATGCTGCTGGCATCAGCATGTGCCACTGATTAGCTCATGGCAGCCACTTGTTTTCACCTACGTATGAAAGATGAAAGATGAATGCTCTCTCAAGCTCCCAGAAGATTACTTATTCTAAATGGCAAAAGGAATGATAATTTTTTTTGGTTTTAGAAGAGGAGAAGAAATTAAAATATACAGAGTTGTGAAGATGAAAATTCATTGTGTCAAATAATTAGAGAGCCTGAAACCATGTCAAGAATAAAGAGGGAATTCAAGCAGGAAAAATTTATACTCAGAATAGTAAACAAAGGCCATGATTCTAATTTCAGATATGTGGTCACCTACCATCAGGCAACTGGGGCTGGGGGAGGGGGAAATCAGCTTTTACGCATTTGGCCAATGAATGCTACAAGCTTCGGAGTAATGTGATTTGAGTTGTAGCTAAACCAAGACAGTGAGACTAGAAAACACTTAAGGCAGTGGGTTAAGGCATTGTCCTTCGAACACAAATGAGTTCATTTCAAATCTGATAGAGAACAAGTAAAAATTAATTAAC
Source organism: Limnodromus scolopaceus (assembly GCA_028565335.1). Taxonomy (NCBI): domain Eukaryota; kingdom Metazoa; phylum Chordata; class Aves; order Charadriiformes; family Scolopacidae; genus Limnodromus; species Limnodromus scolopaceus. The sequence continues at coordinate 7,393,842 of JAOXNO010000013.1, read as the reverse complement.
TTACGCTTTGTTGGACAAACTCACCATTTAATTTAATGTACAAGGTTATAATTACCGTCTTCTGCTCTGCAGAAGAGCAGTGGAGGAGCTGAAAGGTTTGTGTGAGACATTTTCCATTTATTTAACTGTTGTTACCTGAGCACATTCCAATCTGTCTGTAATGGACTTCTCTGCCCTTGCAGCTTTCCTGCACAGCAGGGAAATGCTCTTGCCTCTGTTTTCCAGCTGGGACCTGAGGGTTGAGTTCTAGTCCACTGATGGAGTCGGGCACGGCAGAGTTCAGTGTCATCATAAGCCTGTCTGCAAGGGTGAAGCTCAGTCATGGCACCTGGAGTATTCATCCAAGAAGAAAGCCTAAGTACAATCCCTCGCTGATGGTGTGGGGGTTCAAACCCATACCCCACTGCTTTGGGCTGTGGGAGAGGGGAGCTCTGGGCCCACATCCCTGCTCTCAAGCTTCCCAAAGTCAGCTGTTCCCAGCAGCACATGACACAGGTCTTCTCACTCTGGCTTGCCGTCAACTGGTCAGGAGAGGTCAGAAGAGAACTCTTTTTCCTCCTGGACCCTCACACCACAGAGCCATGTGTATAATTAATTATGAAATTAAAAGGCAATCATAGTGGCTGTGCATAAATTAGCAGTCCTCCCTTAATTCTCGCTTTCCCTAGCCTTTATGTGTCTGATTTTGTAATCCTAGTGATGGTTTCAGACAGGTTTTATGGGTTTAACATGAATATACATTTTTATCTTCATGCCTTTTATGGCTTTTACAGCCACAAAGGACCATTGTTACTATCCAGTCTGACTCCAGGCATCTGCTACAATGCAGGACAGAGAATGCCATCCAATGGTTTCTATATGCATGCCCTAACTTTCAACTAAGACTCTGCTTTCAGAAAGCTGTGTCACTGACACTAAACTTTTTGCACCTCTCCCAGGAATTAACACTGCTTTTGAAGTCTGTGTTTCCCAGACTCTGCTATGAGCAGTCTATTAGACCCACAAGTACTTTTTCTGTGTGGGACATTTGGCAGAAACTGGTTTTAAATGCCGTGTTGCAGGATACAGGCAGCTCGTTCACTAGCTTGAAAACGTGTTCGTCTTAACCACTTTGCAGAGGAAAACAATATGATCAGCTTGTTAAGAAAAGTGAGCTGCAAAGTGAACAACATGGAGAAAGCTTCTTGAAAAAATATTCCTAATATGACTCAAAAAGCAAACACTTGGATGCTCAGTCATCACACTAGCATCTTGTGCTTCTGTATTTAAGGTACGATTTCTCTTCACAGCTTTACCTGTGCTGTTTCTCTCCAGCTAAAACTACATGCAGTCAGCTCCATCTTAAAATCATGGTGTATGAACCAAAAAGCCACGTACTTGAAAGCGGGGCTGAGTCTGAACATGTTGTCCTGTCTGTCCTGTCCCTTCATCCGCTGCTGTAAACTGATACAGACAAGTAACTCAGAGATTTAGGAGCCTAAGTACCATTTCGAACAGCGACATCTGAGAACAGAGAGAGAAAACAGAGATACTGCGTTGCCTGAGGGGTCTAGATTATTGCTTGCTTTTCATCTTTGGAAACTGCACGGCGGCAAACAAGTTGCCACGTTCCTTCCTCTCTATTTACAACAAATAGACTCCGCTATCCGCTTTTTCCGCCCCCATCTTTCCTCCAGAGCCTGATTCCACGGAGGGCTGATCATGATTCGCTTTGCAGAGAGCAAAACAAGTGCTCAGATTGTTAGTCTGATTTCAAAAAAGCTAGTCAAGGATGGAGGATTTAATTTTTAATTGCATGAAGTGTATTTATAATTAAAACCAATGCAGCTGATGTGTCTTTTTTCAAGAGCTGATTCCAGAGTATTAGCACGTAATCTGTTCAAAAAGTGCCAGAAGTAGAAGGCACATCAAGACAAATCAATATAACTATCTAGGAACCACACAGGATGTTAGAGGATGTTTCCAGAAGAAACTCAGGGATTTAGTAGAATAAATCCTATTTCAACGGAGGTACATGTTCCTAAACCACTTAAGTCACTGTGTAAATCTCCTATTTATAGATTTACGGTCAAAGTAAAGTTTGTTTTCTGCACCTTTTTTAATCTTTTCTGCTCAGAGCAGTACCACAAATAAATATTTAGTGTGCCTGTATGTTGCTAAATTATTCATGCTTTAAACTCATAAATGGGAAAGACAATCTTCTTGACTTTACATGCTCTCCTGGAGAAATGCGTTATTCATTGGTGATTTTATTTTCATATGCATCTTATTTGTTTGTCAGTGCAAAGCAGAATTGGAACATAGGGGGAAAACTGACAAAACATTTTAGAGGTATTTAATTTCACTCTACTTCTTTTCATTATTCACAAAAAAAGCTGTCAGCTAGACCTACATGAAAATACTTTGGGTGGCTTTAATGCTCAAAAAATTGAGAGAAATTATTAAACTGGAGCAAAGCACCACCATTTTTTCTCACTAAAGACATGGTGCGAAAGACTAAGAGCCACCTAAGTGGGGAGGTGCACTTCTCCTGGGATGGATGGTGTCCACACATCAAATGAACAAGTTGAGCCTGTCCAGCAGAGCTTGCATGTCACTTGAGGAGGGAGACAGGGAAATGGGGAATCAAAGGACAGTCCCTTGTGCGGAATGTTAAATTCAATGCATGTGTCAGATATATAGTGACCTTTCCTTGATGGGCTCTGGAGGTCTGACGGGAGCTACAGTCTGCATACCATGGAAATTAAATGGGATCAATGAGCATGAAAGTGATGGTTCATCCCACACCAGAAGGGCACTGTGATGTTATCTCTAAATCATTCCATTACCAATTAAGTTCTGTTTATAAGTAAAGGGTTCTTGTTTATTCGCCTTTAGCAAATGACTCCTATAATCCAACTTGAATAAGGAAGACAAATTGGCATCATCATCTCAGAAGCATTAGGAAAATATTCAATCTGTTAATGCTGTCAACAAGATGAGAGATGCCAAGAGTCAAACTGAGTTATTTCTGGCAAAAGAAATTAATAAGAGGCAGTGAAAGGTGTCTAGTTATTAAAAGGAAGAAGAAGAAAAGAAGCAGGGCCATTATGGATTGACGAATAAAGCCCTAGACAAACCATGAAATGAGCATTGTGCTTCTTGTTTTAAGAAGGAGGAAGATGCAGAATAGCCTGTAAAACACAGGCGCCCAGGAGAATGGAGCACGTGTGGAAGAGTACAGTCATATCCCAGGTAAAAGCCAAGTCCAGAGATTTCAGTAAACTCAGGGGACTGAAAAATCTCCAAACCAGAATGCTGGAAAAAATCAACACATAAAATCTAACCATGATAGCAGGAAATATAAAAAGCTTTCTGGTTTGTGAATAGTCTCAAATGACTGGAAAATAGCATGGCTGGGGGAGCAGGGGATTCAGCATGAAAACAGTCACTGTGAGCCAGGGAGTTTTCAGATGAGATATTTCCAGTTATGGTACAGCAGGATAGGTATTTTTCCACAGGAACCAGCAAATCCCTGTCTTTTATACTTCACTGCCCAACTCCAGTCCCCTGTGATCTAGAACAACAAGCATGGTTTGAAAGAGGTGCTTGAGATTTGTTGTGCAATTCTGAAACAATAATTTGTTTGAATTAAGAAGTTTCTGGAAATCCTTTATATCATCCTTGTAAAATAATACTCCATATCTACCAGACAGGAACATAAGTTCAGAGGACATCAATCTCAAATGCCACCCACCAAGTGGCCCCACGGGTCCTGAGCCACTGATGACCAAGGTAGTGCTAGAACTAGAAGTGGTGTAGATGTGTTAACATCTGAGCTAGTATGTCCTGTGGAAATGAAAGGTAGGTCAGCTGGACCATTGCCTAAATATCTTTATGGTTGCCAGACCACAGCTGGCATCTTTGCATGGTGCTACCACTGCTTGCCCTCATCTTCTCTATATTATATTCTAACCCACAGTTTGACATACCATAATTCAGATTATTGAGGCACAAAACTGGCAGTGAAATCACTCTTCCAGTTTTGAAATAGTCCCTGGAATGAAGTACTTGTGTTTCAGGTTGCAAATTTTTGGGGACCAAGACTGTGATTCAGTGTTTGCTTGTATTCAGTTTGTTCGGCACATGCCCATGAGGCTCAAACCCAGTGGTCCCCCAGTTATGGTTTGTGGGAATCCAGAAGTCCTTGACACAGCTGGTCATTTACATCCCTGCTGCCTTTGCAAATCTTTCACCAAGGGCATGAATTGATGAGTTACAGCTGGGAATGCTGAAACTTTGAGAAACTTTTCTCCAAAACCTGTCAAGTAAACGAGAAGAGATCCTATTTTGAGATGCTCAGACTGAAGGATTTTATTCAGATTAATCTTACAATATTAGCTTCAGATATAAGTCCCTTGTTCCCAAGGTCAGGACCCAGGAATTGTGTTCATAGTTAGAGATAGTTAGAGACAGTACTTTGCAATATGTCTAACAGGTAAGGGGGCATCTGAGGTCCCACTTCTGTCAATGTTCTTTGTAGTGGTGACTTAAAAAGCATTCACTGGTAATTAAAAAAAATAAAGTTATATAAATAGATCCCACCTAAAAACCAAGACTCCTTAAAATTCATAAGCCTGACTGAAGCCCCCAAAAGACCCTGGCACTGAGAACTGCAACATTCAAAAGCTGAATGGAGGGATCACCTGGGAAGGTAATTGCTACCACAGATGTTGCTCTGGGCCACTCCAGTTAGTTTATTTTCAATATAAACTGCTTTTCCCAGGTGTGCAGAAAATTGTTGTAATTTATGATTAAGAAGGATGAAATGAGCCCACCTTTGATTAAGATGGATCAGAAATACTCTTTCTAGGCAGCAGTAATGTTTTTCCTATCAGTTCACTCTGGATTAAAGTTTAAAATGCAGGTCTCAGGCAGCAAAGGAGATACGTAAAAACAACATGGGGTTAATAGATTGCACCCTTAAGTTTTAGCCACATATCAAGAATTGAGCCAGACCACCAGGTCTGGAAGAAGAAGTAGAAAAGAAGTTTTTTAGTATATGTGGATTTTACTTGAAAGCCTATATTGGCAGTAGTGAAAAATACAGTGAAAAAACAGTCATACATAAATTTTATAATACTTCACATTGTGAAAGAAGGATTGGCCCAGTGGGACAGGGATACTGAAGGAAAATTAGCTTGTATTTTTCTCTGGTGCAAGGAAACAATGGCCATTGGGTTATGATATCTGATGGCTTACGGAGGTAAAATTATGTCAAATTTTACACCTAAAGGTGTAAGCTCTTACCATGCGAGGAATGTCATCGACAGCTCTGAATGCTTCAAACGAGAATATATATAACCACTCAGAGAAACAGAGCTGTTAAGTGTCAACTGCCTTCCAGCCTCTACCTGCTTTTTACCAACACTCCTTCCTTCTACACCGCCTTCCTTGGGGAATTTGATGGAGCTTTCTCCATGAAACCAGTGGTTAGAACCAGCACAAACCCAAACCAGCAGTGCAGCGTTTGTAGCTTTCAAAGAGATGAAAAAAATTCTACCTGACTGTAGAAGCATAAAACAGAGCAGATAAAAATAATGCTGAAGTTAAATATGGAAATGGCAGGGGATTTTTCTGACTTAAAAGGGAATATATAAGAATATTTTTGGCACAATAAATGGATGCAGAATTTTAGAAAGATGTTTTGGGGAAAATTGGAAAGAATGTGATGTTAGATGGTTACCCCACTTTCTAAAAACTGCACATCAATTTCCAGTAATCAATAGAGCCCTGCAAACATGACATGACCTGTGCACGGGCATGGCTCCAGCAGAGACGCCTCCCCCAAGCCTGCCTGTTCAGCTCAAGCACTGTAAAGAGTCCCCCAAACCCAGCTCAATCTTAGTTGTGGCTGGGCCAGCAAGTGCTGCATGTGGCATGACTAACAATAAAATATATTCTAAGATGCCATTTGAAGGTTACTCTGTCTGTTTCTAGAGATAAGTCAGGTTTTGGCTGCTAACAGACCTCCAAGGCAACCTACTGGAGTCAGAGTGTTCCCAGGGAACTCAGTTTCCAGCAGAGATATGGCTCTGCCTCATGTTTTTATTGGTTTAAGATGTACAAGGATGACTGGGGGCAGGCACTCTGCTGAGAAGCTCTCATTGCTATGCCGGCCCCCAGGTGGTCAATTTGAGCCTATATTTGGGAAAACTACTAAAATTATGTTTTTCTACTGTCCTGAGAACATCTTGCATTTATAAAACCTGAATGATCCCAAGCTCTTTGGCTGTTCAGATATCCAGCTGTACAGAAACACAACCTGTGAAATACTCCCCACCCCAGTGAAAAACTTTGTGCTCTCAGTGGGAACCAGGAGTAACAAAACCACTAACAATGTCAATCTTGCTGGCATTGGCCTCTCCTTTGAGAATCACCACACATTCTGCACACATCTGTTAATTATACATAATGCTTTTAAAACTTAAAAAGCATTCAATACTCTTTGCTGTTTTAGATGGATTAGCTGAGTCAAGAAAATGCTAAATGAGTTTCCTGTATCACTCATCAGAGTGAGGGTGGTTTCCTGAATAAAACCTGATAATCCTGACTCCCAGACTTTTGCCACATCTCATGGATCATTTCTGTGGTTTGCTAGAAGGCTGTATACAGTCCTGCAGAGGGGACAACTCAGCACGTACATGGCCAGCACATACAAACAAGGAGGAAAATGGCATCAGAACCAAGGATTTTAAATATTTTGCAGTCAATCCCATTGCTTTCTGCTCATTCAAATTAGCCAACAGGGCTTTCCTTAAGGAACCTATTGGAGCTTGCACTGCCTTCATCCCTTGCCAACAAGATCACAGAGCGATGTGAGCACAAGTTAGCTACAGCTCTAACACACAGTTTGTGTGTTAACTCGGTTCTTTGTTCTCATTTATACTAAAGCCAGCTGTCAGCCTAGAGTTAATACTTCATGATCTGTCGGCAAGCAGTCTGGTCATGTTTCCAGTAGAGTATTTCCCTATTAAACCCAAAAGCAACATGAAAAGTTGAGAATAGAGGGGGTGAAAGTGGTTTTCCTCTCTGCAGGAAGCCAAAGCATTTGTGTTCCTGAGGAAGATGACAATTCAAAAAGCTGCACAGTCATCAGGAAAAACATGCATATGTTCTTTAGATAAATACAAGTGTTAGAACATTTTAGGGGAGGCGCAGAATTGCCCAGGTCTCCCTGGCTTTGCAATCTGTCAAGGAAAAGCTTTATCAATAATTTATTGAGAGAGGAATAGTTAGCAAGACAGTACCTCACTCACGAACGCACGGCACACTTTGTGGGAATAAATGCACTGCAGTGAGAGGACTCAGACTGTATGCATGGCTGCTTGGGGGAGGAATTTGATCAAAGACCATGGAACTTCCCTGGCCAAACTGAAAGGAGAGCTTTAGAAGCGTGTGCTGTGTATTAGGTCTGGAGGGTTTCACACCACTCTGCATGAGCTACGGTGGGCAGGAGAGATCCTTTCTCCGCTCTCCCTTATCACCAGCCCACAGTTTGGACAACAAAGTGCAGCCTTAGAGGATGTTTCTGCACCACCACTTTTCCTGAAAATGTGGTCAAACTGGCCTAGGCAAGCTTTACTCCCTAATTTCATGGCACATCATTGATATTAAGCTCTTCTTGACTCCATACAGCAGCTCTATGAAGTGCAGAAATGTCCTGTCCCTATTAGAGGATGAAGGAGCCACAAGTCATTGAAGTTGCAGATTTGAGAGGGTCACTTGTATCCCTGTGTTAGAGCCCTGAGCCTTATCTCTGCTGCAAGGACATCAACACTTGTACAAGGTCAGCAAAGAGTCATTTCCATTCCTCCCAGCACTGATCATCGGGCCTGGTGTTTTGCCCGTGCCCTGAGTAAAAAGAATTTCTGAAAATGCCATTTTTTCAGTCTCTCGCAATGATGATTTGGCATTTTGGTGGAGGATTGAAGTCCTGCTCTACCACACATTTCCTGTGTGCCTTTGGCCCACTCCCCATGCCGTCAGGGAGCTCCAGCCAACAGATAATGTATGTGGATACCTGCTGGCTAAAGAGAAAGGGGAAGGGGAAAGGGAAAGGGAAAGGGAAAGGGAAAGGGAAAGGGAAAGGGAAAAGGAGGATTTCATCAGGGAAAAAATGAAAAAAAAAGAGTCACCAAAACAAACGAGTCAAAAGCATCATCTCCCCCTACACCTGCAGAGATCGGCCCTGATGGGGGGATATAACAGCTGCATCAGGGCAGGAAAATGCTGGTGGCTCCCAAGTTCTTGCTTGGTGCCACGCACAGGGCTTTGTGCTGAATACAGTGAAGTGGTACCACAATAAAAAATTTTCATCAATCGGCTTAAATGGCTATTATCTTTCCTTAAACCTGCTATCCAAGTAATCACATCCTAGCCAGCAGGACTTTCCCCTATGGGAAATTATTTTAATGCTTTGATAGGGGAAGGGCAGTGGAGATGTTAAAGCTGTAGATAGGGAGACATGAGAATTTAAAGAGGCTGGAGTGGGCTGGCATGGCCAAAGAGAGAGCTTCAGACTAGTAATGTGGGCTCCCAAATGAACCCCCATGGGGGGAAAGGAGGAACTTCACAGATTGATGAAATAGAGTCCGTGTTGGGGGACAGGGAAGGGCAGAGGATCAGATTCCAGGAAAGAAATACAGAAACAGCAAGAAGACAGCAAGGACTGCAGGCACTCAAGGGAAGCAGCAGCAGCTAGTTTGGACCAGATCAGATCTATCAGTTCAGGAAGACTCTGAAATTGGATCAGGTCATACAAAGCCATCCCCTTCTTCCAAGCATGAAATGGAAATTCTGCATTTGCATTGCCATGAAATTTGCATTTAGCTTTGTCTGCTTAGGAGGACAGGTGCTTGTTACTAAGCTTCAAATGTCATACCCCTTTGGAGATAAACACTGAATAACTCTGTGGGAACTGCAGCTCACAGCTTCCCTCTCTTGTAGCAGAATCAAAGAAGTACCAGACCTGAGCAAGTGTTAAGACTGTCACTGTATGTATCCTTTTCAACAGAAATGTAAAATGTTCAGTGTTTCCTGGGATCTGGTCTGAATCCCAGCTTTGAGCAGAGATCCATAAGACTGCAGAAATGTAGTTCGATAGTGATCCAGAAAAGTTTACATCCCAGGAAATGCCACAGGAAGGAAACAACACTATGTTTCCATCTTCATTTTTCTGAATGCAGAGAGATGTATTGTGATAATAAATTAGCATGTTATTAATTTATGAATTTATTATGTTAAAACATTGGCTATCTGGTGAAAGGAACAACCATTTTCTAGTTGAGATGGAGATGTCTGTGACCTTCTATTCAGATTCTAGCAGTGTGTTGGGTTATTATAAAGATATTCTAAGCTCAAGATACAAGATAATTCTTTGTTGTCTTTGCTTTGTTTGCAGTCCCCTGAAGCTGGACCAAATAGGATGTGAAAGACTAGCAGAAATCAAATACCTCCACTCAGCACACTGAAGAAGGCCACTGAAGCAAGTAATTTTCAGACATATGTGAAGACACAAGTATGATGGGAATGGCCACGATGATAAGCCCAGATAACTGGTCAGGAGATGTATCTTGTCTGAGCTCTATATTGCTGCTACTGAAGCTTTTTTGCTTGAACATAGAAAGTGGATGAACTAATATTGTCGTCAGTAAGATGGTAAGGAAAAGTTGAGTGGCATCCTTTCAGAATCTGGGTCTCAGTTCATACCCTGCAGCAGTTCATTTATCTCGAAATAAATTATAACACCAGAATGGCAGTGTAACTGCAGGTGAACTAGGGCCTTTCCCCTGGACACCAGGGTCAAAATGAAATCTCATCACATTGACCAGCAAAAGCTGGCAAATTTTTTTTGCGTAGAAGCCTAGGTGTCAATGAGCAGAATTCTTCATTTCAGAAGTTATCTTATCTTTCCTGGGTGGAAAGATATGACTATCAGTGGCAAAGGAACTCTGTCTTTTTTCTTTCAACTTTACATTTTCACATTTTATTTGAATTACATTCAAATACATGCTTCAAAAGCCTTCTCTAAGTCTTCCAAGACTTTCATACAAATGACTTTTTTTTGTACAAACTTCTCAAGTTTAGCAGGTCAAAACAAGGACAAAATTTATAAGTGTTCAATGGCATGATAAGAAATGACTCTTCATTTCCAGCAGCTGCCGCCTTCTGTTTCTCAAGTTATGCTCCTCTCACTCTAAGTGCTGTCTCCAGATAAGCACCAAGACATATTCACATCCTTCCAAACAAAAGTTGTGCCACTATTGACAGCACAATTTAAGAGAATTGCTGAAATAAGGTTGACCTATTCAGTCTCTGTACCCTTAATGTCATAGCCTTACAAATTAAAAGCTTCCCAGTTGTTTTTCCAACTGTGCCACTATCCAAAGATCCCAATTAAGGACCAAGGTAGCCTTAGGGTCTTTACACAGTGATTGTCAGTAGTCCAGATCTCATCCAGCTGGTCTGGGCTTCAGGGTGATGCGGTGGTGGCCTTCAAAGTATTTGGATCTGCTGCCAAGCTCAGGAAGTCACACTGTCTCCCCAGATACTTGTGGAGCGAATTGAGAGGGAGAGCTCTGGGGAACTTGTCTTTGCCATAGCCTGGCTGAGAACCGGGCATCGAATAACAAAATCAGCAGGGCTAGCAAAAGCAAAGCTCCTGCTTCTGGATGGGATTCAGACAGATCTGGCAGCTCTTCTCTACATGTCACAGAAGGGACACTCTTATTTCCATAAGATTATAATCTTTTTAACTAGGAGAATCTTGAGATATGTTGGTAAATATGCCCTGAGACACTGCATACAACTAATATAATTCAAAATTATAAACCTGGATTTGACCATATTTAGAAGCTCCTTGTGGAGAGAGAAACCTGAAGCCCAGCTGCTGGGGAGGATTTGAATGGTAGCCCACTGATTCCAGCTCACAGAAGGAGAAATCTCAGTATCTGCTCCTGTAGGTGATATTTATAGATTAAAGTCTGAAATAATTCAGATATTACTTGCTTATATATACCCCACTACTATGTGGGGATCTGCTAAATTAAATTTTGAAGTTTTGTTTTGTTTTGTTCTTTTTTCACTAAGATGGATGCATTGAGGAGAGCTCTGTTATTAAATTGAGAAAGAAATTAACCTTTAATTTGCAGGTATCTGTCAAGAGGCTATTTGGAACACTAAATTATCCCTGTAGATATCTAAATGAAACTGTATTGCCCTTTCATATTACATTATTCAGATAACTGATAACTTTACTCCGTTGAACTGCAAAGATAAATGCTGTATCCAAATTAATACGTGGTCTAAGCCAAAAGCCACGAGGATGACTGTGTGGCCAGACACAATCCTGGTGTAAAGAGGTGGAGATCTATTGAATTCTAATCACCAGAGCTGCATTTCTGACCCAGCGAGTCATGATGATTTAGTGAGTTATGGTAGCATGTTGTTTGCAAGCCTCAGTTATTGGATTAAAGACCAGAGGTCTTCTTAGAATTGATGGAGTGTGAAATCTCTTAGTAATCATAAAGGCAGTGCTCGACCCACAATTTACTTTCTGCACTTTGCACACTACCTCTTCCCCACAACAGATGCATAAAACAGAACATCTCTTACAGCTACACACCTGCGTTTATGCCTCAATGATATATTGCCTTCTCCCAGTGAAATACAGCTCTTTTGGGCATATCCTTGGAGAGCAGGGTGCTCAGGGATGGACTCCATGCTGGATGACATGTTTTCAGGGCTGCCAGAGAAAGCTGTGCAGATTACACCAAAAGGTATCACATCCAAGACTCGGTCAGACAATGTTCAAACACTGTCAAAACAGCCACAGAAAGCCTCAGCAGAGGGCAGCGATCAATTCATGTGGAGATTAGCTCCCTACGGGCACCCATGAAGTTGCCCATTCCTTCTTAATGTAGAGGATCTCAGGGCTAGAAGGGATTCCCCAGATCATTGCATCTAACCCCCGATGTTGCAGGCATCTAAATTATGTGCCATGTTCAAAATAATTTAGTCTTATACCCTGACCTCATCCAGAAACTGTTCCAGAGCCTCATTCCTCTGATGGTTAGAAGTTTCCAGCTCAAGACTATACCCAGTTATTCTGTTCTTTCACCTGCATTAATCTTGTCTTCTCTGGTGCTGAGTACCTGTCCTGTGTATTTGCTCATCCTCACATATTTGCTGACAGTAGTCATATATTTGCTCATGCTTCTTTTGCTAGCCTGTAAGAGTTACACTCTTCTAGTCTCTTTCTGTAAAATACACTCTCGAGCTTTTATCCACTCTACTTTTCTGCTTCTGTCAACTTGTGATTAATCTCACTTGAATGCAGATGGCCAGAATTTTACATTTACACTTTACATAGAAAAATGTTACAATTCCCGATGCCTGACCAGTGCCTTACACAGTGGTGTCACTACTTAGCTACCTCTACTGGCTGTGCTTCTCCCAGTGCAGCCTACCATGCTACTTGCCTTTTCATAGCCATGCCACAAAATAGCCATTTTGTGAAAGAAGGTGTTTCTCTTTCTATATAATTTTTCCTTTATTGTCTATTGCATGATCTTGCAAGGATTCTTGAGAAAGATTTTCAGTATCTTCTCTGTGCAACTATTAAAGCCTCCTTTTCAGTCACTTCCTTGTTCGGTGCACAGTTCTCAGTTCTCATCTTTTCTGATTTTACTTATAGTTTCTCATGTGGCACTGTCTCAAAAGTTTTGTTTTTTTTTTTCTATACAAATGAACATGATGGATATATTCCCATGGATATAATGTCTATATCAAAGGAAGGTATCAGGCAGTAGGGCATGCTCTCCCTGTGTTGTTTTTTCAGTCTGCCTTCTGCTCACATCCATGTCTTTGGTTGTTCCTTGTTTTCACACTGATTCTAAAACATTTGGTGGAATTGCAATCATATTGTTAGTGCTTAATTGTATGTATCCCTTTCCTTGCTTTATTTCTCAATGACAATACTGTATTCTCCAACAGTTGTAGCATAAATTTATAGAATTGCTATTGTGAACACAATATCACTCTTGTGGCTTTTGTTATTGCACGACAGTGATTCTCTAGTCTCCTCAAGCAGAGCATATGAATCTCTTTGTGTTCACTATTTCTTCACATTTAGCAATGTATTTTTCCATATGTGCATTCTCACTGGCCAGCACACCTTTAATTCCAGGCCCAGCCTCACCTTCTTTTTTGAGAATTGATGCCAGGTAAACAGCTAGGTTTTGACCTATATTTGCTTTATCCTTAAAGGTTATAAAAACCTTCTTCTTTCCTTGTTCACCCACTAAGCTTGAGATCAAAGGTGAAGTCTAATGGTCATCACAGCACAGGCAAGAGAGAAGGGAAGATGGCCAAAAATGTTAGTAGGGAAGAACTGCATTTAAATGTAATCTTCCCTTGCTGTGAACTGTCCTGTTTTACAGATGAAGGATGATCTGGCCACGTAGGATTTCATTACCTTTTCTTTGATATATCAGCACATTCAATGTTACAGCCCTCCCTCCTGTCGTCTTTAGTTTATTGTCTGTCACTACTTTACAGTGCTAAGCGCAGTCTAAGCTGAGCTCCTCACAGCAGATACCTGCCGTTTTAGGGGTCCATAAAGCGCTGTGCCCATGAGGCTGTCTGAGTAAACGATAAGAATGCAGTAAAGATGACTGTAGTGCAATTATAGTTGCTAACTTGGCTTTGAAAAAGGCCTCTTAAGTCAGGATCATCCAACAAATAGACAAAGGATAGGCTGCAGCTGGAAAAGCTTTGGCTCCTCTGCTGACTCTGCCCTGGCTCTGTGGCCTTGGGTCACTGCTTCACCTCTCCAGGCACCCCTTTCCTCTCCCGCCTTTTGTTCACTTGTCTGTTTAGACTGCCAGATCTCCGGGGACAGAAGTGGATTTTTCTTTCACTTCTTTTTGATGCCTGATGCTTCTCACAACACAAAAAATCTATCAACCCTCTCAAGTTATGTTTCTGTTTTAACTCTCCACCCCCACTTGAAGGATGAGCTATTCCCTTCCTGCCCTGAGCGTTGTCATGAGCAGATGCACCACTCAGGAGTGTGAGCTTTCCTCTCTGTGCACAGTGTGTGTACACACGTGGGAGCAGGGCTGCAAAGGAGCAGCAGGGCTAACTTCTTCTCAAGCCAAAACTGGAACTTTATTTGCAGTAAACCTTATGGAAGAAAAAGCATCTTTTTCACTCTTTAAAGGGCGGTGTCGCAAGGCACAGCACGCACTTCTTTCTGCATCATGCCAGAGGATTTATACTAGAGTAGGTTTTTCTCATTTTCAAAGGGAATAGGTATTCATACCGTCTCTCTAAATTACTTAAGTCCCTTCTGCCTGATACCAACTTTCCTTGGCTGCTGCTGCCCTCTCCCATATTGTCTCTTTGCCAATGAACATCACAACCTGCTGCATATGTCCCAGATATTTGGAAGGTGCATCTGTGTCTGTGCTGTTATTTCTTAGCCCAGCCTCTAGCAGTCATTTCTGCCCTGTAAGATATTAGGAAGTTCTTCACAAAACTATTACTAGAAATAAAGCTTAAATGCACATTTTTGCCCATACATGGAAGTGAACAAAACCTCAACATGAGAGAAATGAGAAAAATAAGTGATCACTGCACACTGACTTTATTTTTATATAAAAAGCATTGTAGCATCAGCTCAGAAGGTGATATCTGAGGGATTTATCTTTTTTCAGAAGCTTTCATGGTTCTTTGATTGAAAAGGGAGTCAAGATGTTTTAACATGTGCCATCCTGCCTGTGCCTGTGGCCTTAGCTCCCCAATAGCACATCCTCCTAGCTCTCCTGCCTTCTCTTTACAGAGTAGGACACCTCACCACACTCTACTTTCCTTAGAAGAAAGTTATCTGTCATCTGAAGAGACAGATGACTAAGGAAAATAGGAGCGGCCTTCCCCACTGGGTTGGCTGAAGTCTAGCTCAGCCAAAGTCCTCAAATGCACTGAACACTGAGTATCTCCACCACTGTGGAATTGTGTCAAATATCCCCTATCTGCTTTGAGCAGGTCTGTCCAATGCAATGAGCTCAGTGCTGGTGATAAGGTGACATTTTTACCACTGCTAAAGCACTTTTTCAGGTACAGCAGGGTGTGGAGATTGCATTTTCAAAGGCAGAAAGTTTCCGTTCTTCATAGTATTGCTTTTCAATAGATTACTGAGAACTCTCCAGTGTGGAACTTCTGGGGCTGATTTCTGCCATAGATGTGTGAGATTTGCTTCTTTAAGAGTCGTTAGCAAGGTTTGAACCCCTGACCTGTGGAGCTGAACACAGATCTACACCTCTCAAACTCAAAGCTGAACTTCACCAGCTGCATTAGACTCTTATCTTCTTAGACAACAGGGATGCATGACGTGCACTTTGAAGGCACCTACAAGTTCTCCTGAAGCCAACTATCTGAGGGCAAGGACTTGGCCTCTCGGTATTTTGTGGATTTCCTTGCTCAGACCAGTCAATTAAAACACACTGACATTTGCTACAATATTCCCTTTCCAGCTGTCTTTTAGGGTTTTTCAACAGGCTTTGGTGCCCAGCAGGAGCCATAACTGGAGCAAGTCTCTGACATTTTAAATTCAAGCAGCCGTGACACTTGCCGGAGCAACCCTTCTGAAGTCAGTCACATAATGCTCCCCTCATCCACCCGTCCAAGCCAGTCTGACTTGAGTGAATGTTTGTGCCGACAGAAAAGTCAGCACAACTTTTTTTTTTTTTTTTTACCAAAGTTTTCTTTGGTAAATTTTTGACTTGTATAGTATTTATTGATGAAGGTTGAACTGAAGATAAACCCAGCATAAAATCTTTCCCATATTCATAGGCCAAAAGAAAGAAAATAATTGAAAAGTAAAGAGAGAGAGAGATGAACTTTGTGACTTAGACCAAGCCCAGTATAATATGACAGAGGACAAAGATGTATTGAGCTCTGCATGTACCAGAGTGGGCTGTAGAGTGCCACCGGGAACACTGCTGGTATCTACCAGGTTAGCAGCACTCACTGGTAATTTCTTCACTTCAGGCATCCAGAAGCATTAAAACACTGAACTTGGAGAGTGGGGTGGAAGGAGGAAGAAAGGGGAAATAGAAAAGCACCACCACATTTCTGTGCCTTCCTGGCTGGGGTGATGGTCCCAAACTATGTGGACCCCTGCTGACTTCTGCAACAGCAGAGATTTGCCCATTTAATGGTACACTTCCCAAATGCTTACTGTGGTCCTTTTCAGGGCATCTCAGTGCTCAGCCATGTATCAACTTGTTTTTACCTTCTCTTGTAGCTAATCTGACCCAGAAGGATGCTTTGCTGCGAAGAGAGTTTGCCTTCTGGATAGACACTCAAACCTACAAGCTGTGGAACCAAGGGATGGAGTGAGGAGGGGACTCTACCCCATCTCCCTTTCCTCTTGATGCTGACACAGCTGTACTTTTGCCTTGTTACTCTTGTCTGTATGGCTATTTCATATAAGCATGGTGCCAATATAGGCTAATCTCACTGTGTCTAGCTCCAGAAGACTTGAAGGGTCTAACCTCTGCCTCCCCGTGCTGTTGCTCTCTTGAGACACCAAGTGAGCACTCCAGACTCATCTCAAGCTTACAAAGTGCTGCCACTCATGCTTCAATCTCTCCTCACCAAGTTAAAAGAAACAAAGTAGTACTTTCGACCTCTGTATCTCAGCAGTGTCATCACTTTTGGCACAGAGCAGAAAAGTTGGGTGCTGAGCTGAACACAGAAAAAAGCAGAGCCATTTGATTGGAAAATGATTGGCAAGATATTCCTTGTTAAGAAATGATGAATCAACAAAAGCCTTTGTTCTCTTTTTCTACTTTTTTTTTTTTCCCCAAAGACCTCCATTTTTATTGGAGAGGCTGAGAAACCAAAATCCCCAGTCAGTAGCTGAGTAGAGAAAGGAGCCACAAACCACTCTATTCCATTACTTGCTCATGCACAGATGTTTACTCAGAGTGGTATCAGAAACGGAGAAGAGGTTGAAAGAGCCTCTTTCCTTCTAAGAAGCAGAGCATCCGCAGGGCATGCAGGACTGCAACTCAACTACTAAGCTATAGACTCTCCCAAGTCTCCTCTGTGCCTCAACTCTCTCTTTTCTCAGAAAAAATAAATAAGTAAGCACAAACATTTTCATAGGTCTACAGTGCACATGGGTTTGGCATGAAGAACTCCTTGAAGCTTTTCACAAGACAGGAAAATGGATTCACACTCAATTCTGATGAAAACAAACCGTGTTCTGCTCTGAGCAATTTGCATTCAAAACTACCTCTTAAATACCATCCTTCAGCCAGCTCCTGAAACATGTGCCCCTTCAAATGTGCTTCTGTTGGGTTTCTGATTAGCCCTCAGAGGCTAACCTAACCTACCTCATGGGAATCCAATTGCTCAGGGTGTTTGTAAGTAAGGACCACAGTGCCTTAATGCCCAAATAACAAGCCTTTCAGTCAACATGAAACACCGTTCTTATTATACCTTTTAATCATTTGAGTGGGCTTGATGATAACAGGTAGATATATTTTCAAACATCCAGAAATTATTCATCTTGATTGTTTATACAGGGAAAATTGATAGATTCACATAATATAAAACAAGGGCAACAAAAAAGCTATTTTACACAAATGTCTTATTAGTTAAATGCTTGCTTCTATTTCACATGATTGAAGCGGACAAGGAGATCGGTAGAATGAAAAGAGTTTTTCAAAACTAAACATTTCTTCCAACATCCTCCTGTCTATTGTCTTTCACACACAGGAATTGTTCACAACAGACAGCTTTGTGTCAATTTTAATGACTTTTGTTAAGCCTCTGAAGAAAGGGAGGAGAAACTCATCCACAGGGGAAGCTGGCGAGTACAAAAATAACAGAGGGCCAGAAATATTTCTCCCAGTTGAAACATTTCTTTATAAGGCCACTGAACTTTTTCAAACAGTAATCTACTGCTTTGAAACAGAGAAATGCACCACCACTACACAGCCAGGGATGCTGCCGTGGAAGCAGGTGCATTGTCACAGTCTGCAGACTCCAGCATAAGCATGATCCTCCCTTTTGGGGCCAGCACTCCTGAAAAAAATATTGTCATATGCTTTATTAGAGCTTGTTCATATGCAGAGGCTGTTGCCTGGAACAATGAGGTCCTTCTTATGCCTTACAAAATATCTGTCAGCCTCATGCGGATGGATTAGATAAGCAAAGATGTCTCAGATGACAACAGATGTCCCCTCAGGATTGGCCATAAATAAGAGCAGCCGTACTGCTGCTGCAAGTTGTGTCTTGTGGATCCACGTGGATGTGGCAGGAATTGGATATTGGCAATTACCATCTTTCCCTTAGCCATGTTTGTAACTACCATGAGGAAAGGGCAGCCAAAATGAGTCATGTTTTCCTGAGAAATTTTCCATCAGGGAAGACTCATCAGTGCTCTCAGAAAAGGGAAACACAAAGAAAGGAGAGGAGAAAAACTTCAACCATGAACCAACATTTGAACCAGCTGAGAATATCACCAGCCCCACCCCACACTAGTGGATCCACTTTTGCTGACTGCCACTAGTAATAACTCTTTTTCTTCTGAGTTTGCATTGCTCTCATTCAGTAAAATTAATTCCTACAGTGGGAGTTACAGCAGGGGGGGCAGAGAGCGCAAGTTTTGCAGAACATCTCTATTCATCTCACACCTAAGTGCCAAGGCTTGTCTTGCACCAGACTGGCCCAAGCCAGAGTGACCCAAGGAGGTTTAGCCAAGACAGTGACACGCTCCTGCCCTATTTGCAGTCTGAAGACACTGAAGGGCCCCAAGATGGCATTCTCCATTACCTCCTCTATTTTCAGCAGTTTGAATGTGCTGAAGTACACCCATACTGACTGATGAATGTGCAAGTGACTGTAAAGAGCTAAAGAGAATCAAGGCACTGCTTTCTCCCCTTCAAATGGTTCTGGCTTCTTCAGCCACACAGATACCCTCCCAGCCTTGTCCCTAGGAGACATTTTCAACTGGGTCAAGCAAATAAAAACTGTTCTCCCAGCACTCATTTGTGTGCTGCCTTCCCTTTGCAGAGGAACCGGGGTCTACACACGGGGAGGGACTGGGATGAACAAGTGCTAGACAGTGTAGGACAGTTGCACCAATACTTACAAGCCCAGTGTTTGATATGACAGGAAAAGGCTGTGCAGACCAACCCCAAAGTGGTATAAACATGATGGGGCCTCAAGTGTAAAGATTCAAACAGGGATTGAGCCTTGCAGAACGAGGTGTGCAACTCGCAGTAACCAGTGAGAGGACCATTTTCATCAGCAAGGGCTGAACTCTTGGAAAAGGATGGCCCTTATCTCTCTATCTGTCTGTCTGTAGTGCCTGATGAGTCCTCATTTTGCAATTTCCCAATAAAATTATTACACAGTTTAAGCATTCATTTAAAGTAATTAATTTCTAAACTATTTCAGAGTGTTAAATTCTGCTTGAGTACCGTTTCCCTTATTATTTCCATCATTATAGCTGCAGCAAGAATTTTATTTGTTTTAGGTAGATGAAAGACAAAAAGAAACATAAATCTTCCAGGGATCCCCCATAGCTAGCAACCTTTTTGTTTGGAAAGGCAGACAGATTCAGGTATATTTACCCTTCTCCAAATATGACTGAGTAGCATTTGAAAATTAGATCTCAGCTGTTTCTGTTTGTTCTAAATATTTAATTAAGCTGCCGGAGAAATGTTTTTCAGCATTAAAAATATACTGTATTTCTACTTAATGGCCTTAATATAAATTAATGTGTTTAGATTATCCTCAACTTTTTAATGGAGGTTGTAATATATTTTTAGGTAAATATGCAACTTAAATATCAATTCTTGTTTGCTGCTTTAATTTCACTAAGCACTAAGATAAGAATTTCTGGCATAATATAACATAGGAAATTCACTCATGATTTATGAAAAGCTTCATTTAACATTAATAGAGCTACAGGGACCATTGGTCCCTGGTCAGTGCTGTATTCTTAAGGCAGCGCACAAAAATGTGCTTTAAAATGTGCTTTGCAGCACCGCAAGAGTAAAGAGAGAGAAGGAATGGGATTTCAGCTTTACTGCTCAACCTTAACTGCAAAATATTTTTTAGAGTAACAGAACGGAAATGCATTGAGCAGTCTCAGGTAGGATGGTCCGACACCCAAGGAAATGCAAATGAAATCCTGCTGTCTTTGTTCCTGGGTGTCTCCAGTTCACAGCACATGCCCTCGAAGAGTTTTAAAAGGGCTGTATAAGTGGTAAACAGAGAGATACCAGAAGAGACACCTTGACCCCAGGAGGAAGGGTGCTGGAAAGCCCCCAGAGCAGTGTGCAGGGTGGACCATCCCCTTAACTCTCTGAATGAGCTACATCAAAAGCCTTCCCAGACATAGAGAGAAGGAAATAACATAACCGGTAAGCTCAGAAGGGGATAGTGTCCTAGAGAATTACTAAAAAGCCATACAGTTAACTTGCTAATAAAATAAAACTATATCAATACATAAAATGCATAGTATATAACAATGCTATCACAATTTTTTGTCTGTCTCCACTTCTATTGTGAATGTGGGCTTGAGAAATTTGACAATTCCCATTAAAAAGTGTCTAAAAACCCCAAATCTTTCCCTCTTTCATCTCCTCAATTAAGCCTCCATGCTTTTCACTGACATACTGGCAGTCAGAGGAAAAATGTGTCATTAGATAAGAATTCCAAAGGGAAAGAATGATCAGAACAGGAAGAAAAAGCCCACAGCACATCATTTTTAGTGCTCTCTGAACCAAGCAGGATTCTTGGTTTATCATGCTCAGGGAAACCATATCCAAAACCTGAGCTGGGAGACTCTCAAGGTAATATTCTCTTCAATGCACTGAAGCCTGTACATAACGAAGGCGGGAGGGCAGTTGCCCTTGAGCACTGAACCAGTCACTGAAGATCAGCAAGACAAATAGTTGGCTTTTTTACCTCCTTGGAGTGAGGAGAGCTGGTTACACATCTCCCAGCCTTCAAACCACTAGTGAAATCACAACAGCTTGGCAGCTTTTGTGAGTACATGGTAATGCTTTACAAACTAGATGGTCTAAGAGCAGTAACCAGCCACATTATGAGAACATGAGCATATTCCTATATTAGCCCCTTGCTGCTTGCTCAAGGTGCAGTAGGGAAGGGAACCTGTCCTCTCCTCAAATGACAGTCCCCTCCCTCCAGTCAGTCCCAGACAGCAATGGAGGAAGATGCATTACCAGTCTCAAAAAAAAGCATACTTGGTCCTAACTTCATCTCCAGACATTTAGCTATGAGTCTCTGACCAAGTGGTTCAGTGAGAGGGCAAAAAGTGATGTCAATCCTTCTCCTAAGTGCATAGAGGTCACCAAACTTCTACAGCTCTGTCTATTCTGCCAGTCAGACAAATCACTCCTTCACAAACCCAAAGGGCAAAAAAAGTTGTGAAGACATTGTCCCTAAAAGGGACAAAGGATTTCATTTTTCTCCCTATCTCCTTGAAAGCCTCTTCACCTCTGAAGCTCCTGGAGTCGTTGCTCTGAATGCTTTTCCTCCGTGATTCATTTCAGATCCAGTTTGCTGCCTTTGTCCCTGCTATTTAGTCTGGGCACATCTGAGGAGCTGGATATTATTGAGCCCTTCATATTTTCTGTAGTTAAAAAGGTTGAGAGTGTTAAGTCCCATTGCAGTTCTTACAACTGGGTATTCCTCTTACTTCTCTCTCATGTGCTTTTTTAGCAAATGGAGGGTGACATTATAAAGTGTTCTGCTCCATCCCAGTCTTCCAAGCTGCACACTGAGTGCTATCTCATTGCCTTCCCCTGTGTCCCACTCATAGGTTTGATAGCCCAAAGGCTGAGCTTCAGACAGCAGTTCCTATTAAAAGCAAGTTACCTTTTTAATGAATCCTTATCACTGGTAATTATTCTGCTCACAATTAGATGACAAGCTATTGGATCTAGGGCTGGGTAACAATATTCTGCCTCATTAAAACCTCACTCAAATGTTCTGACTCTGCATCGCAGATACAACCACCATCTGTTTCTGCCATGAGCTTTAATTTCACTGCAATCACCAGGTTAAGTTACAAACTACAAAGCGTTAGCCCCTAGCAACAAAAGAAAACCCTCCAAACCAGAAAATTCTTTTCAATACTATTCATAGACTTCACACTTTCCTGGTACTAACAATCCCAAGGCAACTTTCTTCTGCAAGAACATCACTGGAAGGTCAAGGCGTGAACTTGTGCAACATCCAGAGAATGCAGAAGTCAGCCGTTGCAACAGTGATTTGCACACAAGCAAGCCCAGTAAGCAAATTCAGAATTAGCTTAGGTATTTGCAGCTAAGAGTTCTTAAACTCTTTTTCTAAGGATATAGAATTCAGGCAGTTCCTTTCTGTACCTCTGTGTGTGCAAAAGAGAGAGACGCTGTGCGACAGTCCTGCTATAATAAAACCAAGTACAACACAGGAGCAGAAGTCTCAGGGATGTTTCATGAAAATTGGCTGCCAACGAAAGCTTGTAAAGTACTAAAAGATGCAACATGAACACACACTTCATTAGACACTAGACAGCCAACCACAAGATATAACCTAGGGGAAAACAGACTGCATTAACTCCAGTGCATACAGACCAATGTGCTTTTAAAAGGGAGGCACAAACACCCAGCATCCCTGATGCTTTTAGCATTAAGTATTTTGTTTCACAACAGGTTGGGAATGATAATTGTACTCAGCGGTGTAACAGATTCTCCCAGAAACTAAAGTAATGCATAACTTTTTTGAGTGTTAATTTCTGAGAACAAGAATGTTAAGTGAAATATCTGGAATAAGTGAAAATCAGTGTTAACAGGCAGTCTCCGTGGAAGTTTTCAGATCTGTTCCTTGCATAACTCCCATGTTGTCTTTGACATTTGGAAGCCCTTGAAATTAAGCAGTAAACCTGGCTCATCTGTATCTGCGGGTTTTAACATCAATATATTTAAAGTTTCATCCTACGGAGGACCTGTGGTGTTCTCAGGAATTTAAAAGCACAGCAGAATATAAGGACATTTAGTGGAAAAAATAATGAAGATGACACAGAAAATATTAAACAGTTAAATAATGACCTCACTTCCACTAAACTGAGAAGGATAATTAAAATATGTCATCTTTGTTCAACTTAAAAGGCAAGTACCAGTAAGTAAACCACCAAGCAAGCAAAGCCGGAAAGGGATGGGCCACTGCCATCATCAGGTGTTAAGACTGGAGCCATGGTTTGATGCTACTGAAGCCACAAGTGATGGTACTGCAGTGCTGGTTTCTATTACCCTACTTTTAAACACCGCATTCTCAATGGCGGTGTCACAAACAATGATGGGGCCTTGTGAATCAGGCTAAAAATTACCAAAAAAAAAGGAGGCGGAGGGGAAGATATTTTTTACCCGGATCTGTTGTTTGATCTATTGCATAGCCTGGCAGGCATAGCTCGGCAGGCATAGCTCAAGGAGATGTGCTCCAGAGCAGGAGTAGGAGCATGCTGCCTGTCCCCAAGGGGCTGGCAACTTCTTGAGTTATTATGGTGCCTCTCTTTTCCAGGAAATTTCCTCTACGTTGATTGAAACATGAAACAGATCTCAGCTCTCATTCTAGGCTGACTGACTCTTCAGATTGTTTTCACAGAGGACCTTTCACCTTATGAGGGACAGTCTCACTGTTTCAAGTGCAAACGTTTAACTCTTCTAACACTGTGCACCTATGGGACACCAAAAAAACCCACCAGGTCCACATACTTGTGAATCAGCAAAAGAGATCTGCATATCTATGAACATTTTTGCATGCCACCATCCTTGCCTACTGTAAACATTCAATGTGTCAGAGTAGAAAACTTACAGGCTTCCATTGGGGTTAGATATTACCATAATTAAAGTAAAGTAAGTTTTCCACTGAAACATGTTTTCCAAAATTTCTTTCATTTTGAAAGGAATGGGAAAATAAAATCACAACACGCTTTGCATTTTATACTGCTGTTTATTTAAGCACACTTTCAACCATATTGAGGAGTTGATTTCCCACTTCTCCTTTCAGGAATAGTATATAAATATCATAAATTCAAACAACTGTATCAAGTAACCATAGTTACTCTATCTGAAAAAAAAAAATCAAAATAAAAACTCAAAAGACTAATCACTACACTAATCCCAAAGACAAAATTATTTTCTCTCTTCTTGGTCTAAGAAGCAACCCAGATGCTCTGTGATGCAGGGCAGTATCAGCTGGATCTGTGCAGAAGACACTACACATGAGCAAGCGGTTTGGCAGAACATTTGGCTTTGACACTGGAGGAAAATGTCTTACACATGCAAAGCACGAGTTCTTCACCTTGCTGACTGCTAGACCAGAAAACCTTGACATGTCTGAGCCAGTTAGAGAAAGTTATACAATGTTTTCAGAAATCATTAGGTTTATTATAGAACATCAGCAGGAGGATGATGTTGGTAATTATTTAAACAGGTGATTATGCAAAATACTGTTACAAAACAATTTGTATCTCCCTTCAGAGAAACCTGAAAAATGTTTTCCATTAATGAGAATCTGTTTCTGCTGCCATCCTTGGAGTTAAGATAAGTAATAAGTAGAGCTAAGATAAATGCTTTGAGTCACTGTATAAAATCAATATGCCATCAATGAATTTTGTATTTATGTTCCTACATAACATCCCAAGTGTTACCTGCAAGAGTGTTTGTGATTTTAAAAGGTAATCAGAGAGCAGTTTAGTGACGTTATAGCCATTTATCTTATATAGTCACTCCAAAAGAGGTCGATTATGAATCTTGTAGTCTTATAATTGCTTACATCAGTTAATTCTGTCTTCAGACATATTGAAGGAAACATCAGCACAATGGCACTGTCTACAGAGCTGTTCTGCTCTGGGTTGCAACCAAGCACTGATGTCTAAGGAGAAAAAAAGGCATAGTGTTTACTTACTGCAAACATCACAAGTGTTAATAAGAGACACAATAATGCACCTGCACAGTTTAGCAAATCAATTCTTTTCACTCTTATTTCTAAGCTGGACAATATCACCTGACCCATGGTTGTTTTCTTTCTCTTCACTTGTGCTTTCTCCTCTTTTACACTCACAGGCAACAAGAGTTTCCTACAACATCCACATGCAGCTTTTCTCCAAAGGACAAGTGCTTTCTGCTTCTACTGATTTTAATGGGCATTGCTTTCATATAATAATTAGGCTACTTTGGTACTTCCTAGCATCCCATCAAAGAGAAAAGGAAGTAGTTCTTGTACCTCACAGACACCCTTTCCACACATCATGGCTAAGGCCAGGACTTCTTTGAAGATTTCTACACTGAGAGGGATGTTTCAAGATATGAAAAACAAAAACATTCTCTTACTGAACTATCTAGTTTCCAATGACACCCATAAACCTGCCCAGATTCACTCAAATATTAGTACAAATTTACACAGAGATTTCAGTGAATACATCCAAAATTTCAAGTTTGCAATAAAACCAGGAACGTGTTTCTGTAGTTTTCAGTTTCAGACTGCAAGTTTCACAGCACTCATGCTTCCTGTCTCTGATAAATGCCTTTTCAAGTGGTAGGGCTCCTTTTGAAAGCACGAAAGGTGTTCCCCTTTGAAAAATGTCTTCTGTGTGAGATAGGTATCCCTATGATCAATTTTTCATGCTGCCCTTTTTCTGTCTTCATGAGATTCTGATTCTCAAACGATAACCTCCTAGAGTCATTGCACATTTTATTTTAGCTGAGCTGTCATTAAAAATAACATCCTCATCATATCTCTCCCAGATAAATCATGTTATTTTATGCAGGACTTTTTCCTTTTTTTTTTCCCTAGTGAAAATAGTAACAAGACTTCTTTCACAGAGAACAAACTGCAACATTTTTTCCTCGAAGAGATAGACGTATTGACTACAGCTGGCTTCCCAGCAGTCAGGAATTGTGGGCATATTGCTTTAAATAGTTTAAGAGAAAAGTTGACTGATTGTCAAGAGAAATTAAACTTGACACATTCAAGCTCAAATGTAGACCTCTGTCATTTCTGTTAATAAATCCATCAGCTGGGTGCAGTCTTTGCCTGGTAATGCTCAGTAGCTCAGATTAGCACCAAGAAGCCACATAGACCTGTACCCAGCTGGTGGAATAAAACCAAAAGCAAGAATACTGTGAGCTTTCATGCTTAATTGTAACTCTTGATTTGTCTATGATTAGAATACAAAATACTCTCAGAAATATTGTTGTCATGATACACCCAGCTTAGTCAGACCCAAAGTTTATTAAAAAACTCGGAAAACATCTGCTTCTCTGAAATTTCTGGTGTGGATTCTTGAGGACTGATACTATCGAGGTTTATTTTACGTAAAATTAGTTTTAAGTGCAAAATTATGCATTTTTTGATTTTGGGGTTTTGGTCCAAAAGGAAGCCTTAGAAAGGTAACTAGTATTAGCCATGAGACTGCATCTTCTTCACCATTACACTCATGCACATAATGGAGTATGTCCCAATCCAGTGCTGAACTGTCCCAGAACAAAGACCTCTGGGAATGTCCTCCTTAACCCTCAATTAGGATCTAAAACTTAAACCTCCTGCCATGGATTTCCCATCAAGATAAGCTCTGCTCATTCAAATCAGCATATGCTCAAGCAAGCATCAATAAGTCATGCAAGTGATTTGTGGGCCATTATTGTTACCCCATGGGTTGGCAGAGTACTATTAGCCCAGGACTCCTATTTATATGAGACAAAAAAGAAAGCCTTGGGATGTTTTCTACATGACTTGCTAATAATATACGCATGAGTCCTTACGCATGAGCCATTCTTCAAAGTACCAGTCTATTTTTTGTGTGCTTTTTTATAGCTGTCATGGCCTCTTTATGTGCAGAGTATCCTTAACATTAGGTACAGTTATTATGAATTAATAATTCATCATGTACACCTTTAATCCTTCAAGAGGGCTTTGCAGAGTGAATGAACAAAGCCTAGCAACTAGAGCTGCTCTAAATATTTGCATAGAGCCTTAAATCTGTACAAGCTGGATCTACACTCACAAAGCCCAATGTAACATCCTCAAAAGCCTTTTCAGACCTAGAGTGAGGCTGTTTGCGCAGCTCTATGAGGCAAATCCCACCTGGCTTCTTCAACACCAAAGTTCATTGAACTTCCAAAGAGCCTGCAGCACTGGGCCAGAGCATCAGACTCTGTGGAGTTCATCCCCCTATGCTCATAGGACCCCTCTGTGATAGGTGAGCATTAGGGCCCTCATTTTACGAGCAAGCCCAGAGGCACAGTTGAAAGCTGTGATCAATAAACAGACAGAATAAAAGAGAAGAAGAAAAAAAAAACAATCAAATAGGTGAAATAAATTATTTGTTACACACTATTCACTCAGCATTCCCTGCAAGCGAGCAAATTCATAGCAGTCTGAAAACGCTGAGCTGTTCCAATGTTGCTATATTTTAGTGTTTTTCAACTCTTCTTTTTTCACAATTTGCAGACCTTCAGACATTTCCCACAGAGGCAGGAACCCCTGGATAGTGAAGTTAGCCTGAGCAGTTTTTTTTCTTAATTACTCCCTGAGGATCCCTAAGAAGTAAGTGAAGACTGTCTTAGCCCCCTGCCCTCATCCTCCCTCCAGGGGACCACAGACCATACACTGAAAATCAAACTGCATAGATTTTTCTGTATGTCTCCAGCCCAGACTGTTTGTAGCACTGTATCTATATGACACCCTCCCATTTTCAGAGCCTGTTCCAAATGCACTGAATACCAGTTAAGGACAAAATAGGCTCTCAAAGTAACGTGTTGGGGCTCATAGGGTTTGAATGCTGTGCATCAAAATCAGAAATGTTTCATTTATTAAGATTTGCTTTCAACATCTAATAGCTCAAAGCTGCTCCATTTTTTTCTTTTTTGAAGTACCTGGTGCCTGGATTGATCCTTTTTCTGAAAGAATGGGTCCTCTGTTGGGTCATCTGAAGGCTGGACTGCAAATATTTGGGCATTATTAGGAATAGACCACTTCTACTGACAGGTCTCTGCACAAGGATTGTGTTCTAGTGTCTTGTTCATGTCCTGGCCACAGCAATATGTCTCTCAAGCCATAGCAATCCAAATCACAGCCTTTATCTGTCAACTCATTTTTAGAAGAGGAAGGAAACTAAGTCTCAAAATCTATAAAACAGATATGTGTGGTCAGCATATCTCATTAGCTACTTGAGAACAATAAATTTCTGTTTGCTTGTGTTATTACTGACGCTCACTCCCACCGTATCCCACTGAAGATGAGGGGAAATCCAACAGGGGTATATGCAGTGCCATCTCCATTGACAACAATTATTTTCGACTACTCTTCTGCACTTTCTAAAGTTGATGGTGATTCTGGAGGCCTCTCCAGAGAATCACATCAAACTCTTTCTCTCTGAAACATAGCCCAGTTGAAGTTCTGAAATACCGAGCAACCTTAAGTCAGGCACTCCATTTCAAACATCTTAGATGGTACTAGTTCTGCAAACATTGGTTCTCCTACCACTGCCACTTGAGTTGTCTTGGTGCAATAGTGGGATAACTGAGGGCAAATGCTAATAAAGGTGTTAATGTTGTCCAGGAAAAGAAAAAAAAGTAATCACCCCAAATAAACTGGAGATATTGCTCTTGTGACAAGTTCTACAACCTACTTTAGAAGCCCTGCTTGTGTTTCTGTTTACAGGAAATCTTATTTATGAGAGGCATAATGCTCGGGTCCCCTGCAAAATCAAAAGCTCAAACCCCAGCTATACGTACTCCCTGAGAGCTTCTTTCTGCCACCCAGAGCCACCTCTCCTTCTCTCCAGGGTTACAAGGAGAGAAAACATCTGTCTATAGAGAAATACTTCCAGATTTCTCTCACTTGAACTTGTATGGAAATAGAGAAGGCCCTGGAAAACTAGAAATTTGTCTAATAAGCAGAATACTACACTTGCCAAAAAGGTTCTAGGGACCAGTTTAAACACTAACAAATATTTCTATAGCTTTTTTTTCTTTTTTTGGAAGTCTGCCCATTCCAAATAATTTCTCATAAGGTATCTGCTGGTCGGGGAGGACAGTAACAAGGAATTGTTGATACAAAATTAAAATGACAAAGAAGTAGGCAATGTGTAGGCAAAGAGACAAAGAATCACTGGGAAGCTACAGAGCATGAGGTACTTGATTAAATGTGGCTTTTATCTTAATTCAAGTCAAAATTGCACCCTAGACAAATTTGACTTAATCTGTTCAAGTAAAGCAGCAGCAAGAGGAATAAGTCAACATTTAAGAAGCAAAAGTGATGTTTTTATGCTAAATAATCTGATAAAAACAAGGCAACCCTGTTTCTTCCTCCCTACATACAGTTAATATGCTGAATTTTCTCCACAAATAGCACTTGTCAGTGGCTCATAATAGCCATCAGTTGGCGCCTGGTAATGTCAACGTCTGCTCTAAAAAGTGGTTTTGCATTAACGCCAATGTGGAATTCTGTGTTTATTGCTTCTCAGTGGTTTCCAAATGAAATGGACTCAGGAACTGAGTCATTTTCACATGGGGCTACTCCAGTCTTAAGCAGGTTGTCCTGAAGGAGACAAAACAAAAGCAGAAAACGTACGGTGTGTAGCTGATGCACCACAAACCATTATGCAGTCTTAAACGAAGGCTTTCCACCTCAGTAGAGCCTCCCGCAGGTCTCAAACTCAACAGAGATAAAACAGTCCTCCCATAAGCCCATACAATATTCTGGAGACCAGACGCATTTAAATATCAGTCTGGCTGAAGAGTTAAATCAAAAAATCCAAGAGAAATTGAACCCTCCAAAAAAAATGCTGGAGGTCATGGTGTCCCAAGAGCGACATCCCAACATATCTGCTAGTCTTTTCACGCTGTGGCTGCATCCCTACTCATCCTGAACATAGCTGAGTCAAATGTGTGTGTGCCCACCAAGGAGGTACCCACCTGCTCTCCTAGGATGCTTTGAAATGAAGGTGCCCCAAAGGTCCTGGGTGGCCTTCACAGATCAAGAGGGGACACGACTGTCTCTGAGCAAGACTGGCACTAACTGGGGTCTTCATCACACCCTGTACTCTTGCTGGAAGCTCATTTCTCATAACAAAACATCTTTGTTGCAAATACCTGTCACACACATGGCCCAGGATGGGTTTGGTCAATCTCTTGGAGATTTATCTCATACGCAGGCCAGTAGAAAAGCTTCCAGTCTCTTCCTTCCAGCCATACAAGCATTCATGTTTCAAATTTTGTGGCTTGCATTCATTCTACTTCTCTTCCCTTTTCCCTTTCTTGCCTTTCCTCGCCCTTTCCTCCTGGGATATGTCACAGATCACATCCCATGTCAAAGCATGGCACATAAAGGTTTTGCCAGTGGCAAATTTTAGGTGTGTCCATGCTACCTCCATGAAGACATGAGTTTCCTCGACTTCAGTACTCGCAGTCTGTGGTGTTTCTGAAATGAATTGCCAGAAAAAGGTTGGCAAGAAAGGTTCTGTGATGGAAAGTGCACAGAAGACACAGATGAACATGGGAGGGTGCAAAGCCTGCTGGGGCACCAAGGAGGTGATCAGATTTAATTTAGATCCAACTTTTTCAATATTTGGACATCCATACAACATATCAGAACCCACCACCCTGTCAGGACGGCCAGCCAGGATATGTTGGTGTTCAGCCTGAATGAGGACTACAGTGTGGATTATCAGGGAGCCAGGGACTGATTTTGAAGTCATCTGATGATACAGAGAGAGCCTTTGGTCCTGGAATTGGAATGCCAAATTCTTGGTAGGACTGTACTCTGTGCCTTTCTATGCCTCCTTTTGAGGGAAAGCTTTTCTGTCTCTCTGATCACATGGAGCAGAAAGCGGGATGTGATTTCAGCAAGACATTGACAGACCTGTAGGATTTGGATGGAACCACAAAACAATTGACTTGAAAAATCTGATGAGATGCATGAACATAGATGCCATTTCATGTGATCTATAAAGACAAGCCTACTCTGTGTACTTAAAGGCACCATCTCGTTCCACCTCATAGATTATTTTGTGTGTGCAAGACTTGAGCTAAGAGCTGGAAATCTTAAATTAATTTTGCAGCAAAGGCAAAAGTTTTTCAGCCTTAACTGCACTCAGAAGCATTTTTTTCAATGTGATTGTTTTCAATGGTTTTGCAGAGGCACAACTTCTTGGAGGCAGGAGAAAGATTCTGATGATAACACACACAAAGAATCGAATGTACAGTTCATTGCCTCTTTGCTGTGCAGTTGTCTTGGCTACAGCAGTAATAAAGTGCATTTGTCACCAAAACCAGGCAATCTTCTTGAAATAAACATAGAAAGTCACAAATCTATGGATAAGAAGGTATCATTTTTTTAAAACAATTTTCTTTTCAGAAATGCACTCTAAACCACTTTCTGGAGTGGTATACATTGCAGTTTAAATGATTTATATACTGGCTTACTTCAGAGTTTGCACAAGCTGTATTTTCATTTTTAATTTAAATACAAAAAACTCGTGGCAATGTACTGATGGTGGGTAGGAAGAAAATACAATGGGGATTTGGGGAGGTGTTGCCAAATTACAGCTTCTATAAAATCTATTAGTAGTGGAACACTGACGGTATTTCCCTGCCACCACCATAAATGCAGGATTACATGCATGCCATAATTTCAGAAAGGACTTGGTTAACCTATTAAATTCAACACCAAAAGATATTCTTAAATTAATCTCCTAAGTACATTTCAGTTACAGTTTGTTCTTTATAGGGACAGGGTTTTCATGGTAACCTGAGTTAAATTTCACTTAATTTTGGTTTTGGTTTCTATATGATAGATGAAAAAAATAAAGAAATCTCTTCCAACAAGGATATTATTCATATTTTGTTGAATATTAATGGGCTAGTGAGATACAATTTGCCGGACCTGTCATGATAGAGGCATAAAACTGTCAGTCAGAGACCTACAGTTGTTCATATAGCTCGAATTAGAGTCAATAATTTGCCTGAGTTAATATGAACAGATGTGGTTTCAATGTATTAATTAAGGATAAACATAAACCCACATTTTTACAAAGAATATTTTATGAATAGTACTCTATTTTCAGTTAGTATGTAGCATTCCCTCACATCTACTTAAATATAAGAAACACATTCCACATTCATTAGGTGTTCCGAGCCCAAGGGTCTGGTATTTATGAATGTTGTATTTCATGTTTATCTCAGTAGCAAACAAGTATGTGTACTGCTCAAGGCTGATGAGATTCTCCGAAGCCCATAAGCCCCTGCCAAAGTTACTTTCTATCACATCTGCAGAGAAGCTCTGTGACAGAAATAATAATCTGCTGCGGGTCAATTATATCCACACTACCAACATAACTCTCCTGAATGGATCAATTAGAGCAAATGCTGCCAGTGAGCCATCTTACAAATGTGGAACGGTTACCTCTTAATGACTTTTTTTCCCTTAAAATCTGAAGGCTGTGGTAATTTGCAATGCATGCATTAAAGAAACAAAACCAAACCAATAAAAGTATTCTTTGCAATCGCTTAGAGACCAGGTACTTCTCCGGAAACTATGATAGAAGGCTGCCCACTCTCTCTTTGAAAGCTTTCCAACCTACCCCAGTCAAGGGCACACTCCTGGCTGTGGGTTGGTTCTGATTTCCCAGGCCCATGACTTTGAACATAAACAGTAACTACTGAATTTCTGTCAGGCATTTAAAAATTCCAGGTTTCTTTTAACCTATACTGCACAATACAGCAGCCATATCCTGGGCTTGGACTGCACATACAAAAAAAAAAAAAAAAAGAGTGATAATTTAACAAAGTTCGTGCCAAATTTTCTCCTTAGATTTGGCCAATTCCTTCTGTTTGCATGTTAAGTCCACAGCCTAAACTCTCATCCTAGAGCCCCCTTCCTACACTGTTCAGAGCAGAGGAGATGCATTTGAGAGTCTTGCAACCCTTTCCTAGGCAGATGATCAACAGCTACTAGAATGAAGTGTTTGTGAGAGGTGCTAAACCCTCTTATATTGACTGATCCATTGATCAGTCCATGGAGCCATATAAGTTTTCTTTAGAGCATTTATTTTCCTTAGATTGATGAGACTGATGAGTATTGAACAGGGAAAAAGTTGCACCTATTTAATTGCAGTGCTAAGCCATTTTTCTAAGAAGGCTCTATGGCCTGGTACCCTGTAGGTTGGAAATCATTTAAAGACAAATCATTTAAAAGTAAACGCTTTCCTCATGGCTTCTTTCTGTCCCCACTATTGACAAAGAAGCATCATTATTAACTGCTAGAATGGAAGCAGAAGGTCATCAGGTCTTATCCAAATTCCACTGAAGTCAATAACTCACAATTTCCATGAACTTCATTATAGACAAATCTCTTACTACTGAAGCCACAAAAATGTTGTTGGTGGTTAAATTCAACCCCTTTAGAATGTCTTGCTATGTGACTAATATTTTTTACCAAAGCCCAAAAAAGTGATTGGTACTGAAAAAAAGACTATCTGTTTATAACTTGGGCCTTTCTGAACTATTCAAGGTAAATAACAGAAACAAGGAAACGCAAAGCTCATAATGTGATGCTTACTTTGCCTCGGTCCAGTTATCAGCACACTGATAACCCTGGAACCTGTGCGGTCCCACTGTAGGACGCACAGGAAATACTGAGTCAACTACACAAGCATGATGGAGCAGAGCTGAACTGTTCTTTGTCAAAGTCATAGTGAAGTTTAGGTCTAGTTGAGCAAGAAGTGTTCCTGTTCTCGAAAAACACTTCATGCTGGCAACGGGTTGACAACAGAACATCACCTGACTGTTTCCTTCTGCTTGCTTGTTAGATATTAATAGATTTTAAGGTCAACAGGGATCACCTGATCCTACAGCAGAACAAAAGTAATCTTGTTCCAACTGGTTACTCCTGTTCTAAGTCAAATAATTAGTGACTGGCTAAAGCCTGTCTTCCAGAAAGGCATCTAGACTTGATTTGAAGTCTGCAGGAGACAGCAAAGCCACCACTTCCCCTGTAACCTGTTAAATTTCTCATTTTCTTCACCACTCAGATCTAAGTCGGTCTGTTAGTTGGCCATGTAAGTAGCTTTTGTTATAAGCTGGAGGTGTTGGTGCTGTTTGCAGAAAGCTGAATCCCAGCAACATTTACAAATATAGGAATTCTACATTATACAAGTGTTTAAGTGAAGGTGAAACTGATGGAGGAAGGAAAAACCATTAAGATTGTGTTGTTTAGATACTCTTGATCCCTTCACAGCCTCCAAGACCACAGCTTGCTTACAAATTTCCTGGTTTTACAAGGTTTGTGTCTGCCTGCTTTCCCCATTCTGGAAGGGCATGAAGCAAAGAGGTCTTGAATTAATGGCACCATTAAAAGAAAGATTTAGGGGTATTTAGGATCCAATGCATAACATGTGAGAGCTTTACAGCTCTGCCAACTGATCACCAAATACCTGCTAGCCTTGTAATAGAGACCAGCAACTAGAATATTATTGCTTCTCTGCCAACAGGCACTTCTGGCCTTCTAGCCACCATGAAAAAAAAAGTTCTTTCCATTTACTGACTCAAGGTTTTTGCCACGAGATTTTTGCTACTGCCTTCTGTACTACCTTTTCCTCTCTTTCGATTCTAGGCAACAGCTTCCCCTAGCTGTGCTCTCTGAAATCTTCAGTTTCCTGGGTACCTTGTTCTCTTTCTTTTTTTCATTTCTGCTTTCTAAGGACAAAGTATTTAGACCTCAGGTAAAATCTCACCTGAAACTCTCACCCCATATGGACCTTGTCAGATGAGATAGTGGCATTACTCACATCAGCATTCATCAAATTATACAGAAACAGCATCAAATGCAGTTAAGGTATACACTTTACTACTAGATTTGACAATTGTTTTCTACCAACCACAGATTATTGAGTTTCTGAATGCTGGGTTAAAAGCCGACAAGTGCACTGCAATTGTTATGGTGCTATCTTCTGCTCTTCCCCACAAAGTATCATCTCAGGTATCCCATCACTAGATGCCTCTTATTCCAGACTTATCTTTGGTCTACTACCCCCTTGCACTTCACAGCCCATGGTCCTTGTCACACCCTACTCTCTGTGTTGCTGCTTGCCTTGGATCTCTGTATCTGATGAGAAACATGTACAAACTGCAGTTTTTCAAAGATTATTATATTAGATTTTTGATGGCAGATTTTTCAGAGGAAAGGCAAAAGTATAGATCTGAAATACACACCTTGTATCTCCAGACTTCAGTCTTTGGCTCAAAACCCAGGAGATTCTAGCTTCTCAACAGTATGACTGCAAAGAAATCTTTATGACAGCTACCATGACATTTTTATTCATAGATTCATTCTCTGAATATTTTTAGTAGAAATTAGAAAAGAAATAAAAAAAAGGAAAAAGATGCCAACCTGATGTGGCATCTTGTTTGGAGAACTCACTTAGAACAGTTATGTTTTAACAAACTTATCAGCAAATGAAACTGGGAGTTAGAACGGGAAATGTCACAAAGTTAAAATGTAGGGAGGTGATTGTCCCCCTGTACTCATCACTGGTGAGGCCACACCTTGAGTATTGTGTCCAGTTCTGGGCACCTCAATACAAGAGAGACATCGAGGTGCTGGAG
>JAOXNO010000013.1:7325770-7358079 GCA_028565335.1 Limnodromus scolopaceus | reverse complement strand
ATGGTGTAGGGGAGAACTTTGTAGAGTAGGGTAGGTGGTTGGACTCGATGATCCCAAGGGTCTTTTCCAACCTAAATTATTCTATGATTCTATGAACCAAGAATTTTAATAGTGGCATGTCCTATGAGCATGTGGTCTCATTTCAATGCCGGCAAGAGGGGGGAAATACAAAGGGACTCATTTAATTTTTACTTATTTGCAAGAATTAAGGCAAAATGCTTTGTAATACTTAGACAACCACTATTCTCCTTTTTCATACCTTTCCAGGAAACTCCATTGCAAAGAAGTCATTTTGGAAACAACATCACATGACCCATTTTCTGTAAGTTATTTTTGTACATGTTTATGCCTTCTTGAATGGAATAGGCAGCAACCTGGGCACAGCGTTATGTTGGAGCTGAAGCATGGGATAAAACAAGTAGCTGTGCAGAGTCCAAAAGCTCTGATATGTAATATAGAAAGTCACCAAGACTGAATCAGGAAGATTATAAGGCCAGAAAAAAGTAAGAAGATTGACCAATTTATCAGTATTTAGAGTACTAGTCTATGGATGGCTCCAGTGGCTCAGCTGATCAATGTGGCTATGACAAGAAAAACCCTAAGATGCTCTATTTTCAGTATCAGACCAGGGAAGTATCATTGGAAATAAAAAAAAAAAAAAAAGAAAAGAAAAAAAAAAGGAGAGAGAGATATTTGCAGTTCAGTAGGTGATAAATCTGTTTCATCTCACTTATGAAGTAAATTAGTCAAGGTATTTGGTACCCAGCTGTGAATTAGGCATAATATAAATATACCAGGCTTTGCATCAGGGGGATACATTTTGGAAAGACAGGCTTTCAAAGAAAATTGAGTTGATTTTCCAGGACATACATACAAAAAGAATGATACCATTTTCCTCTGTCCATAGAGCAGCAATGACCAGCATAAAACCACCAAGATTTGTGGCATTAAAATGCTGTCAAGAAACAATCTTTGAGCCTGTCTAGTCACAGCCTGCCTTTATCCTATACAAATTGTTGGATTTGAGTAGCATAGAGAGTGCAAAAATTTCTTGAGCTTAAAACCTGAAGCACTCTGTTCAGAAATCAGCCTTAAGCTTGATAACAAAATGAAAAATCTGTGAATGAGAAACAGGTCTAGATGTATATGTATGTCTGTGTGCAAAAGGAGCAGGG
The DNA here is from genome assembly GCA_028565335.1 of Limnodromus scolopaceus. Lineage (NCBI taxonomy): Eukaryota > Metazoa > Chordata > Aves > Charadriiformes > Scolopacidae > Limnodromus > Limnodromus scolopaceus. The sequence continues at coordinate 7,356,904 of JAOXNO010000013.1, read as the reverse complement.
AGGAATGAGAAATGCAAAGTATAGGAGCAGTAAGGAAGAGAAGGAAAACAAAGGAAATAAATAATCATGCAGAGCCAACTTCTCAGCTGGGATAAATTATTGTTGCTCCATTAACATCAATACATCCTGACAATTTTTATATTTAATGTAAGACCCTTTGGCTTCATCTGTGGTAGACCAATTTCATTTAAGCCTATACCAATTACTTTCAAAACTGACTGTAGGCAAAAGATATGATACTTCACAAAACTTCCCCAGTACATTCATTTGTAAAGTAACATCTTTTCATCCTGGCTGAAGCAGACATATATAGTTTTGACAAAGGGAGTTAATACCACCCCCAGCCACAATCTGAAAGAGCAGTCACCACTGTCCCTGACACAAGGCATGGAGCAAGGTGCCCACTGCAGGCAACTTCATACTTTTCTCTGCCGCTGCTAAATTGGTTCCTGTGGCTGCCAGGAACATGCAAAGTTTTCCCAAACAACCTGCTGCCAACAAGCCAGGGGTGAGGACTGCCTGCACTACCAAGGTGGGAACTACTTTTTGCTCTGCATTTGTACAGCATCTCAGGCTCTGGGATGGTGGCTTAACCCTGAGAGGATGTAAGTGTTTCCAGGAGATATATAAATATTTTAATATCTTTTACTGCCATCTCTGAGCAAACTAAATCATCTCTGGAACAAAGATGTGGTGGGATAGCTTGCATGACTGGAGAGATGTAATAGTTGGATGAAGACTCTTCAAGAGGCATACATATGGAAAATCAGGAAAGGATTACCCTCTACGTGAAGCAGGAGCTTGGATATATAGAATTCTTTATAGAATTTGATGGCAGGTGAGAACTTGGGGGTCAGGATCAAAGGAGAAGCCTGTGAGGTTGATGTTAGGGCGGAAGTATGTTACCAACCAGTTGACAGGGTGAGGATGGGGATGAAACCTTCTTTAAGCAGCTCAGAGAAGCCTCCATGTCTCTGGATTTTATAAACTCAACACATAAAATCCATGGGACCAGATGGGCTGCATCCAAATATGCCCAAAGAGTTGGTCAATTTTATAGTAGAGTCCACTTTCTATAATTGTTGAAAGGTCACAGAAATCACAGGAGGACACCAATGACTGGAGAAAGGCAAATGTTGAACCCATCTTCAAAAACAATCAAAAGAACAAGCCAGTCAACATCACTCCCATCCCTAAGAAAATTATGGAGCCATTTCACAGCATATGGAAGAGAAGGTGGTTGAAAACAGTTACACAGAGAAGAGTAATTCATATCTGATCCATTTGGTTGCCTTCTATGATAAAACAAATTGATTTCTAGACAAGAAGAAAGCAATGGAAGTCATTTACCTCAACTTAAGCAAGGCTTTCAACACCATCTTCTACAATATTCTTTTATATAAGTTAGGATGTTACAGTTTAGATAGATAGACAATCAGTTGGATAAAAAGCTGGTTGGATGATTGGCCTCACAGCCTCATGGTTAATAGGTTATAATCCACTTGAAGGCCAGTAGTCAGCAAAGTATTGCAGAAGTGTATCCTGGGAGATGTCCTGTCCTTACATCTTTATCAATGACCTGGAGGAAGTGATGGAGTACTTGCTCAAAAATTTGGAGCTGATACTGAACCAGGATGACCAGATGATATACTAGAGGGCAAAGTTGCCATCCAGAGTGACATTTTACTCCATGAGGACAGTCAAGCAGTGGCATAGGTTGACAAGTGAGTCTGTGCAGCCTCCATCCTTGGAGGTTTTCAAGACCTGACTGGATAAAGCACTGAATGATCTGGTCTCACTTCAGGGCTGACCTGCTTTGATCAGAAAATTGGGCTAAAGACCTCCTGAAGTCTCTTCCAACCTGAATTATCCCAAGATTTTAAAATATTTTGTTCAAAGACAAAAATATGTTTGCAGGTGTTTTTAATGATTTTATTTTTATTTGCTTTCTAAAAGGAACATTATTTGGCAGCAAGGAAACAGTTCATTTCTTGCCATTCCTCTCTTCTCTTTTTTCCTTGTTTTCCTTCTCTTTCTCCTTCTTTTCCTCCTTCTCCTTCTCTCCTCCTCCTCCTTCTCCTTTCTCTTTCCCTTTTACCTCTCCTCTCCTCCACATTCAGAAATATTTTTTCACCATTTTAATGTAAAGTTCAATACATTGGTCCAGATTCAGTTTTCTGCTCAGGTTTTCTGTACCAACTCTGCAGCACAGAAGGGTTTTTAAATCACCTTACGTTTGCTTACTGAGCTGAAACTGGGAGCAACGGGAACAGTTCTAATGAAATTGGTTGAGATTTTTGCACGTGCACTTGTTCACACACAAGCACATTCATTTTTTAATGACACTTTTACCAAGGCATCTATAACCAAGCATCTGTTTTAAAGGCATAAAATCAGGAGACACTCCCAGCCTGTATTAAGCTGAATGAGTACTTCAGTGTTTTTACAGAGCTGTTCTTGGAAATAAAGCCTGTTTTGCAAGAAACTGTTTGCAGGACTGAGCTTGATATTTGTTTTGTTGTATTTATGTCATGAGAGCTCTCTAATAGGAAAAGATGTATGTTATAAGTATCTACATAATGGCTTCCCTCCAAAAGGGCCATTACAGGCTGTAAAATAAATAGTACTCATTTAATTCCTTTTGTAAATATACACAGTTTGGAGACAATAATAACACAAAGTAAATTAAGCCACAGAAAACCACTGCATCCAAATGAGTTTATGAAACCAAGAGGAAAAAAAACAACCACAAGATAATGGAAGAGTATCTTGGTGTGAAGGTCCCCAGCTCAGCAAACCCTTTAAACATATGCTTAATGGAAGAAATGACTTAGCACGGCCCTATGTATCCTGCAAAATGAAGGCTGCAGTTGTGTATAGACATATACTAAGACAAAACCAGGCAACAGCAACAACCTAGCTGGATGTGGGATGTTAAAACGTCATGAAGCTGATTGGACAGTACCCTACGTGATAATCTAAGGAGCTCCTCAGCAAATCTGATGAGATCCTAAACCAGGAGGACACATTGAGTTGTTTTTATCCACCGTGACCGGACTTCCCAGGCAATCGGCTTCTCGAGCAGCAGCCTCCGTCCAGCATCAATGCTTTTGTTCTTTGTTCGATTTACAACTTTAGATTTGCTGTTGTAAAAGGCACATGGCTTTGCCAAGCTCAGTTTACCAATCGATTCAAACCACTCCATGTCCATCATCCCTCCTCTCGCTATTTATCACTCCCCCAATTCTACTGTCATCACCATGCTTTATCAGGAAGGATTTTATGCTTTCTGTCAGAGCATTGACAGAACTGTTAAATAGCAGTCTTAACTAGCAGTTCACCTGCCCAGTAATGATCCCGAATTTACAGGAATGTTTTGAGTTCTTCCCATTAGCTTTTAATCAATTTAATGCATCCATGTTGATTTTCTATTTTTCTGTGTGGGACTAAGGCAAAGATTTCAGCAAAGCCTAAGTCCATCAAACTGATATTATTACTCTTATCAACAGTTTGCAATGCCATGAAGTAAAGTTATCCACTTCAATTTGACAAGATCTATTGCCAATAATCCCAGGTAGATTAACATTAATTACGTTATTGTCTTTTAATCCTTTATCAGTCAAATCCAAGACTGAATGTTCTATTATCTTCTCTGGGATCAATGTCATGCTGAAAGAACTGTAATTACCCAATTCATTCTATTTATGCTTTAAAAACATCAGTGTATTCACTCTCCTGCAGTTTTGTGGCCTTGCTAACCACCATTTTTAATGAATCTAACAATACCTTGGTTCCTTTAAAATTCCTGGGTATAAATTATCCACATCTGTGTTTTTATAATCCTTTAACTTTTAGAGCTACCTTAGGAGTTTCAAGAAGAGCCACGTTTGTGCTGCAAGATAAGTATCTACAAGACTTCTACAGAGCGACTGGGTTTAGTTTAAAGGCAGGGAAGGGAGAGACCCCCTTCAGAGCAAGCAGCTGAGTACCAGCCATCTCAGCACACTCTGTCACAGGCCTCAGGAGCAAGGATGTCCCAGGGGAATCCAGAGCTGCCACTGGTACCAGCCTCCTTCAAGGGAAGAACCTTTCTTGACACGGGACAAATCTGTGCTGTTTGATATATGGAGCAATCTATAGCCTGCTCATGAGAAAGCCACATTTCCCAATTCTGGAGGAAATTTTGGCTGAAATAGAGCTGCCTGAGGATTCTTTGAAACCCAGGCTGTGTAATTCAGGGATTGCTGAAGGATCAGACTGAGGAACCCCTTATACCCTTTAGGAGTGTTTAGGGAGCAATAGGTTGTGATCCCCACTGTGCACAGCTAGGGAAACTAGAAGATTATATCACACGACTCCAGCAGGTTTTTTTTTGTGTTAGCACCATAATGTGACACAAATAACTTTTTTTTATTTACTTTTTGAAAAAGTCTTTTTTTAAAAAAAAGAACAGTAAAGAAAGATTAATCCCTCATCTCCACTAAATCATGTCCTAATACTTCAGTAACAAGTTTTCAAAAAGGACTGAAAGCTAAACACATCTAAACACTGGGCCAATATGATTTATGAGGTTTTAATTATATTACTACTGAATCAGTCACCTACTAAATTTGTCTCACTGAATTAACAGTAAGGTAGCGGGAAAACCACAGGATACATAATAAATACTAAGCATGACAGTGTGAATTAGAAAAAACATAAAGGGTTTGATTTACACCTTATAACAAAACCTTTTTACTTACCTTCTGAAGCAAATCTTTTTTACAGTCTCTTAATTTCTGCTTTGTTGTTTACTAAACACAGACTTGGAAAATCGTTAATTCCCTTGGCCTTGCTCAAATTGCACTAGGTTGTATCCAACTTGTTCTTTTCTTAATTTGGAAAGAGGTTTGCATTTGGCACCTAATTTAATATAAGTGAAGAGGCACATACAGATAAACCAACCACTTTGTCAGGGGATGTAACTTATTCATTTTCATAGCACTTGGCTGATAGATTTTGCCCTCAGAGTGGCTGAGAGACAGTGAACCTGTCCCTTGCTTTGTACAATATGCTATACAGTACATTAAGATACAGCTTCCCACTATTCCCCAGGCTCCCGCTCCTGACACCCTTTGGTTGTAAGGTGCAGATAAGTGCCAATATGCTACATACCTGCAATGACACGTCTGAAGTACTAAATAATTAAAGGTACCTCTACCAGGGGCTGAAGAGTGAAGAATTGCATAGGTTATCTCTTTCTTCCTTTTCTTCCCCCAAATCCCTAACTTCCTGCATTTCTCAGCACCCAGCGGAGAACAAATCAATTCAATGGTCTCATTGCCCATAAGACAAAATGGGAAAAACAATCTTATTTAAAGGTTTCAGTGAAATATGTGTTGTTTTGCTGCTGTTGTCATTTGTTTTTCTTTGTGTGGTTTTTTAATATAACTCTCAAAGGTTTAGAAAATTCTAAAGTATGAGATGACTTTGCAGTGAAAAATGATGCATGCAGAAAATGTCAAAAGCAGAATGTTTTGCTGCCTTCAAACTCTTTCCTTAGGTTTGCAGGAGGTGACCATGTGTGATAGGGAGAGTCAGAGTGGCTTAGAGCATTTTATTTGCTTTAAACAAAATGTTGTTGAAGCTGATACATTCCTGTTGATTTTTTTTTTTTTTCTACTTGGGTAAACCCACCATTATTTGACAGAAAGTCGTAATTATAGGAAGTTAAAATCAACTCTGGAAGCAGCTCCATCACTCATCTGCTCTGACAGTGGTATTGAGGAACCCCAGGGCCAAATCAAGAAGTTTTAATGCTTCATCAAGGGATTCTCTTTCGCTTGTGGTTGCTGTGAGCTTAACCTCCCTGCAGATAAGGTGCTGAAGAAAGATATGCAACATTCACTCCTCTGCATTCAAAAAGTGCTCGCACCTTTCGCAATGCAGCATTTTCTAACGAGTTACTGAAAGCGCCTCCTCCTGGAGCACAGATGCCAAGATTCCTGCACAACTACCCGCTGTAACTCTGAGCACAGATCCCAACCACGTGTGCAAGCTCATTTAGATCATGGAAATATTTGTACAGTTTATGGGTACACACACTAAGTTCCTGAGGCTTCTTAGTAACACTAAATATCTTGCTATTGTTTGCTCGTGGCCTTGGGTAAGAATTACTAAACGGGTGCTTTGCTTAACTGTAATGGAAAGCGGATATGAAAGTAATAGGTAACAGCAATTTAAAGCAAATGATTCAAAGCATCTCCATTAAAGCATCACCATAAGCATCAGAGGAATGGTTATGAAACAAGAACACAGCACTTTCCTTCTTAGCTGCTCCTTTGTGAGAAAGGAAATGGATCAGGTAAAAGACAGAAAATCTATACCCATTTTTTTCTAAATGGCCTATTACATCAGAGTAACACCTCCATATCATATTAGCAATTTTATAGCTTAGCCTATTGGATTCACATGAATTTGATATCTGGTTTTACTCGCTGAACACAACTCATTGTGGGTATAAAGGGCTACAGTGTACCTGGTGAGTCTATATGAAGGCAACCCTGCTACCTTGCTCTCCTTCATGCTCATGCCCTTCAGTGGAGCTTTCCAGCACACAGTGGTCCTTGATATTCACCTCACATGCAAATGATTTTGGTTGTTTCTTAACTATGGATCAGTTTTCTCAGATATGGCAGAGAGTGACAAAACCAGGGGATCAGCTGCGGAACTCTGGAACTCCTGGAACTCTGCTCTGGTGGAGACTGGAGAAGCATCAGGTGTCCAAAGTGCAGTCAACTGTACTAGTGAGGGATGAGAAGCTCGATTCACCAGCTCCACTGGAATGGGACAGAGTGTTCATGCCCCTTGAAGGGTCAGCTAAGAGTGAAGAAAGGGAAATGTCCCACTGAACCAAGTGAAGACCATCACTCCCCGTGTGTATTCTGCCCAGATAGCCGGGTCAACCTGAGACTTAGTCACCTCTCAGTTGTGCTCTTCTCTTTTTTGCAAGCACAACAGTGGTCCTCTGTGGGGCGAGCCCAGGTGCCTCTGGAGCAGTGCACCTGTAATCAACATCCTATTCCCAGGTCCATTTTCAGTTGCTTCAGTCAGTCAGGGTTCATGCTGCAAGTGGGTTTTTAGCCTTATCATGTTCCACGGATCCATTTGTTGTCTCATGAGGGTGCAGGACATTCACTTCACCCCTGTCCAGAGACACCCTTCTCATGCACCAGCCATGAAAGCTAACCTAATTCCCCTCTGACCACATCAATCCTGTCTCCATGGTGCCTGTTAGTGTTACCTGCCATCCAAATCCCCACTGGCCCTTTGGAGCCCTGCCTCTCCATCTCAGGAGTCACCTCATTAAACCCAGATATTTCTCTTGATTTCCTTACATCCTTACGTCCCTTAGTTTCACCTTCTGTCCATTTAACTACACCACAACACCTCCAGAGGCGCAATCTTTTGGCCTAGGATATTATTTCCGATTTAGTTTCCATCATTTGGGAATAAGTCTCACATGCACACTTTTGCTTGGTGTGTGTGCTGATGATACGCTAGTCTCCACTGAAACTGCCTGTTCCTGAGGTGCCCTCGGGGGCATCTGGCTCTCTGTCAGATATTCACAGTTGGATGAGCAACAATTTTCCAGAGGTGAACATAGCAAACTGAAGCCACTGGTTGCAGGCAGCTGCATATGTTGGCTTTTCAACCCAAAGTTAAAATCTGTAGTACATTTATTTCATTTTTCCAAGGAAGCTATGCTCCAGGGCTGCCTCAAAAATACAGCATGATAGGTATCTTTCACACGGTCCCATTCCTCAGACTTGCCTGCCAATTTTTTATTAGAAGGTGATGCCTTAGTACTGCTGGGTTTGCTGCTTGTGTTGCTAGACTGACACCGCTCAGTACTGCGTGAACTACTGCCCTTGAAATAGAAAGAAGGAATGCATGTGGAGCACGAAGGAAAGAAAAGAAGAGATGCGGCAGAAAAGATTCAGGAAGAACTGGCTCATGTTCACTTAGACATCACTCAACCTTTGTCTTTGTGCCCAGTCAAGGGAATCTGCCTTATGATTTATCTCACCCTAAAGCAGATGTCTAAGTAATTGCGTACGTCACCCTCTAAATTGCTTCTTTCTGTTAATTGACTGAAAAAGGAGATAAAGTAAGATAAAATTATTCCTATCTCTGGGAGGAAGAACTCAAGTACTCAGATTGATCCCAATGTACCTGTCTAATTTAAACAAGTTTCAAGGCTTCCTTTCAAGGCTTCCTTCATATTCAGACATGATATATCTGCAAGTGGAATCAATTCTCCTTAGAAGACACCCACTGGGAGCCTAACCAGCCACTATACACTGGACACCCACTTGATCTCTGACAAAGATGGCACACAACCCTCCATTCATTTGCCTGCCCTTCTTCCCTATCTCTGTGTCAAAAATGTGGGAATATAAAATACCGATGGAGATGTAGGTCTGGATAACAGTGTGGTATGGGGGTATATTAATGTTATTTATAACAGATTGCCCCCAGCAGTTGCTCTGATCTGCATGAGAAGTGATCATGATGCACAGGTTTCCCCTCTTCAGAGTACAACCTTTGCAGGACACATTTATATTCAAGTCTGGTCTTTGTTATGTGTCCCAAGGTCGTATCAGCACCAGCGTTCAGCAGGAATAAGTTTTCTAACGTATTAGAAGTGTTTGATCAAGTGTTAGGTCAATCTTTCATATGCCTGTCACTATGTCCCTTCAAGTCCTTTAATCAGAAGGAGGGTTTTTTTCCTGTTATCCACCAAGAATAAGCAAGTTTGCTTTTATCTTTTTAGCCTGGGGTTTATTTGGTAGAAATCAAAATAGACTGAAACACAAGTTGCATGTAAGACCACCATCTATTCTGGCATGTCTTCACTATCTCTGCTCAAGTGAGGGCTCAAGTTCACCATGTCTTGTGCCGTCAGCCAGCTCCATCCACATGACATCTGGAATTGCTTTTCTCATGCTTAAATATAGTTTTAAGGTACTGTCATACCCCATCTCCCAAGCTGATTTTTCCTTTGCCTACAAGCAGCTTCTTACTCTTGGATGAAAAGCTGGAGAATTTCTTCAGAAGCAGCTCTAATGTTTTTCTGCCTTAAAATAACTAGACTCATAAATAAAGCAGAACTGTGCCCTGGGAATCAGACAGAGCTGCTCAGTATGTGATTTCAGGAAACAGAGAAAGGACTCTGAGGCCTTGGTGACTTTCTGTTGTGTAAGTTGAAGTGTTTATGTGCAAATAAGGTGAAGGAGGCAACAAGCTCTCCTGTCAGTGATTTTTCTTCCATAACTTTAAGTGATTCATCTGACCTATTCTGGCCATCTTCTTTATGACAAGGTGAAGCATGTCTGGATCAATAGTGTGATTCTTCTCAAGCTAAAGATGACATCTAAGACAGGCAAGATGAGCCACTCCCTAAACACACTTATTTCTTTCCCTTTATTTTAAAGTGTGACACCTAAAGTTAGGTGAAATCAATCTTGGCAAAGAGGTAGACCCCAACACAGAGAAAGTAGAGTTTGGGAGTCACACAGCAGTTCAGGGGCTGAATGAGGAATAAAAAGCAGGTTCTGCTTCTGTCCGTTGTGATATTTCTGTCTCATTAAACCTATTCTCAGAGCTTGTGAGAAAAAATAGGTATTCAGAGCGTGATATTTGTGTTGAAAGGCCAGTGGCAGAATAGACAATGAAACTGCCTTTCTACATCATAAAGAAGCAATAAAGGGCACAAACTTGTTTTTCTCATTTCAACTTTGCAATTTACCATAAAAGGGAAAAGCTCCCAATAGTGTACATAGCATCCAGAGTTCATAAGAGCACTTGTTGTAAGACCTGGCAGAACAGTGTCATCTTCCCTAACAATCTATGGCAGTAACAAAAAAAAGCCTCATAAAATTGTCTAGGAGAAACAATCAAATACTAATGAAATTACAAGATGTTACAAATAAGACTGCCAACAACAGCCATGTTGTCCGAGTCCTATGCACTCTTAACAGGAGTTGTGTTGCAGTGGTCTTACTTCTCAAGGCTTTGTTTCCGAATAAAGACCTTGTCAGATGGGATACATTCTTTACTGATCTACGACTGATTAAATATTTGTCATCTGACAGCCCAGGCAAATACAATGGCGATTACAATGCGTGTTTTCCTTGAGTTTCACAGATCTCTTCACTCCTTTATGTTCCATTGACTGGCCAGGCCTACAAGGGGGGATGTTAGTGCTGAGAGCTGGTCAGCAGGATAAATAATTAAGGATGCACAAACCACCAGAGAAACATATTCAGAAATCATAATGTGTCAGTAGGTATCTTCATGGCTGTCTGTTCACTTGAGCTCTTGCCAATAGTGCAACACCGTTGCTCAACTGTATCCAAAACCGCATGAGTGCAACTCAGTGAGGCCCTTGCCTTTGCCCAAACATCGTAAGGGGGAGAAGTAAATACTTGTGATGCATCACTTTTGTTGTTGCTCTTGTGGCTTGGATTTTGTTTTCAAACAAAAAGTAATATTTTTTTCAGAAGAAGAATAATGTTTTCCCTCAGTTAGCATCTCTTTACCTGCCTACCTTCCTCTTGCTGTGGGTTTTGCCAGGATGGCATATAGACATGTCCTTGAATAATTTTCAACTCACCTAAGAATAATCACAGTGCAATAACAAAAATGCCAGAAGTTCAACAGGCATCATTCTACTTTCACCTCACCTGTATCTGGAGCTAGTTTTGTAGCAGTGTTTAGTAGCACAGAGTAAGAGCCACTGTCTGTGATCATAGAATCATCTAGATTGGAAGGGAGCTTTAGAAACATGTTTTCCTCTCCTGTGAAAACTACTCCAGCACTGTCCCATGCTCCTCTTAAAAACACTTGAAAACTTATCACACATCAATGCATACAGAATAGGGAATAGACATTTGTAAGTGAAATTAGAATATCACCTTATCCCAGTGCAGAATAAGGTAAATTTGATGTCAGTTCGTTCCTCACTCTAAAGCTTCTTCCTAATACTACTAACCCCAGGAAAAAAAAAGAGATATATATTTTGGTTATGCTGGCATATGCTGAAGATTTCCCAGAGCTAAGTACCTAAGTATCTAAGAAGTGTGAAGTAACAGAAAGAAACAATGTACTAGGTTGTCTGCATAATGCCTGCTCTGTCAGGTTTGTTCTTCAGAGTTGTGCGGTGCCATATGGTACAATCACACCCCCAAAGTCTGTGGTTGGCTTGCAGTTGGAGGGGATTTTCCTTCTGTGTTGCCATTAAGACCTCCTCCTCTCCCACCTTGCAGCCAGCCTGTGGGTACAGGATATCTGTTCAAAACTGGCAAATAGCCCAATGGGGGTGAATTAAGGAGCAGCATTATCATGCTCAGCAAAGACCAAGTGCTGGCTGCTGATGAACTGAGATGCGTGGTAGGGGAAATTGTGCTCCAAAATTCAAGAATAGCTCCCATTCCTCAAGTTATTCTCCACCTCACTGATAAAGGTTGGCTGTAAATGAGTAATCTCAGGAGCATGGGTTAGAATTTGATTTGCCTGCAGCTTCCCTGAGTGGACCCTCACGAACGGTGATTGCAATGACTTCAGTGAAACAGAAATTATATTCTTAATATATCAGGGATTTCTGTTATCTGCAATAGTTCATTGAAGCAGATGGTGAGATGAAAAGCGACCCTTGTCTTGGTACTGAGCAATGCACTGGATGCGATTCAAACTTGCACAGTGGAAGCACTACACTTTAACAGCAACTAAAATGCACTTAGATTCAATATCCTTACAAGAGAAACAAAAATCCAGTACAGCAGAGCTAAACTCCAACAGACGGTTTCAGTAAAAGCAAGGAAGCTTGTTAAAAAGTTTAAAAAGGCAGCTAAGGGAATTAAACCCTTTTAGGCAGTATGGAGACTACTGATGCATGCAGGGCTGGAAGCACAGCACCAGTGAATACCACCCATTAAGAAAGTCTTGCAAAAGGATAAAAGGAAGCCAGTGTGACGACACAGCAAAGAAAATGAGGTTATTATAATTAAGAAGGAACCATTCAACAGTCTGAAACTGTAACCAAAACAAATAATGCAAATAATGGTGACATATCATAAATTCTGTTCAGTAAACACAAAAATACAAGCAAGCAGATGAAAAACAGTTTGAGAAACAATTGACCAAAAGATTAAAACAAATAGTAATTTCTTCTTCCAATACACCAGGAGCAAAAGGCCTGCCCAGAGAGTCTGTAGGGTCAACTGATGATCCCAGTAGACAAGGAGCACTGAGGTGCACAAGTGACACAAGGTCATTGTCAGGCAGCTAATACATTCCTTGTACTCATAGAAAAAATCTTCTACTTTGCTGTAGAAGAAACTGGGAAGACTCTTGTATACTCTTTGGTAGCCTGTAGATATGTCTGAGACTGAAATAATCACAGAAGAGGTGATGGTACAAATAAGCAAAGTGAACACCAGCAACAAGGGCATCCACTCCTCTTATGGGAACCCAGTGACAAAACAGCTGAATTACCACTAGCAACATTTAACCTTTCACTTGAAGCTTCATTGGGAACTGAAGGATATAGAGGATGGGAAATAAAAGGATTACAAAGGGATCTGGATCGTAACAGCCTGAAAGCTTGGTAGCTGCACTAGGCAAGTTTGTAGAAGCTATAAGAAGGAAAACAAACAGCAATATTAGATTCAGTGTGATTTTTTCTCAGATTTAGTTCCCCTCATATTCAAGCATTACTTGGGTAGTCTTGTCCAGAAACCTCTGCTGTTGCAGCCGTTTCACCAGCACTGCTGGCTCTGGTGTGTATGGCAGTAAAGGGCTGGAAAACATAATGCAACTGGCTGAACCCCTCAGACCCAGTGGTCTTGATACAGCCAGGACACAGGTTTTTCGAAGCCAGTCCCTCCACTTCAGGGCTTTGCAAGAACTGATCACAGAGGCTTGGTGAGCAGCAGTGGGATGCAATGCTGGGATTAATGGACTTTTTATCTCAATTGGTATGGACACTCTTGCATTCTTACAGTCTTGTAGCATCTCAGACTGGCTGAATGCAAAGGTCCAAGCATGCATTTGGTGTTCCTTTAATTCATGAGGAAAAATATGCTGTTTCTTACTGGATATAAGCATTTCTGCAGGTAGCACATCAAAGAAAGGATCTGAATTCTCAAAAAGGCTTAAGGAAAACTGAAGTTTTAGGAAGCACTTAGTGCTAGCTTAATTCTGCTTCTTTTAAAACCAGGCAAGCTTAACTATGGCTTTTTAGTTCTCAGCTGGGTAGTAGGGAGTTTATTTGTGCTAAGAGCTTCAGCAGCACTACAGGGCAGTTTGAACTTGAAGATGTGGACAAATGCCCTCTCCAGTCACCCCTGGCAGGCAGCACAGCTCTGAAGTAGTTTACTGTTTGGGTATGTTTGATATCCAGGTCTGGCCAGATTGTTTCTGGAGATATTGATTTATCAAATCACAAGACATGGGGTGACCATCTGAAAGTACAAACACAAAGGTCTTTCGTTTGGCTGTTGAAAAGACCGAACGTCTCCTCATGGTCATCCTCCTCAGAGCTGAGTCTCCTCAGCCTGCTGGCTCTTTCTGACCCTGGCAGCGCAGATCTTTCACAGCACGAAAAGCCAAGCTCCACATGGAAGGCAGCTACACCAGTCGTGGCATAGCCAAGTGAGTAATAAAGACTGATGTTGTGCGGGGTTACAAACCTCCCCACAAAGCAGCAAACATTGCTGTCTGGGAGAAAAATGAATCCTTACAGTCCTATTTGTTCCCCATTCTTAGAAGCCAATACGCTGGCTTGTGGAAGTGGCTCAAGGCTGAGAAGCAGAAATCTCTAGAGCACTGGTCTCTGCAATTTTATTTTTCCTGTTAAAATTCATGCTTGCCTCAGATCACTATTTTCAACAAAAACACGTAACAAAAAGAGACAAAACCAGAATCCATGCCTTGTTTTGACTTTCCACATACAGGCAGAGAAATGTTGGAGCTTCTGATAGTGACCCCACACCTCTTGATTTGATAAATCAATATGACCAGAAACAGTATGACCAGGCTTGCATTTCAGACAACTGCATCAGAGATTTACTAGGTACTTCACACAGAAAGGGCTCCTTTAATTCGCTCTCCTAAGTCTCTTAGCCACATGGGTCTTGCAGCCTGGTAAGGAAATGAATGATAATGGATCAGAGTCAGATACTGCTATTGCCAGTGAATTTTACATAGCAAGTGCTAACATATCCTAACGGTGGGCAGCAGCACCAGTTGCTGAGACTGATGGACAGACTGATCATCCTGGTCTGAATGTAACAGGAGGATATAGCTTACTCATTTGTAATTCAGGACTAATACACCCCATCCTCCTGCGGAGCAGGGGGACTGTGCAGAACACCAGCCGTCTGTCATCATTGGGATGCAAAGTGCATCTGCCTTGGAAAAAAATCCTTGGAGAAGCACTTCTCATGTCATCTCTGCAGTTTCCTCCAGAATGAAAATCACTTCCTTGCTTTTGTTATGAAAGAAAAATGGGCTTTTTTGTATGGGTCAGCAAGAGGAAGAGTTGGGGTTTTTTTCCCCTGCTTACTGATAGAATTGGTTTTATCTGTTTATTAAACCTAGCTCTTCCTGACCAATCTTCACCTAGGCAGAGACCTAGCAAACACATGAACTGACAGATATCTAAGGTATAAAAAAAGGAAACCAAATTCTGATCCTATTTTTGCCATAGTAAATCTAAACCAACTCCACTGATTTTAGTAGTGTAACTGCCGTTGCGACCCAGCTATCATCTCCCATTGCAAGAAATGGTAATGCAGGAGGTAGTAGGGGAGATTCGCAGTTGATAGATTCTTCAGCTTCCTAAAATTGGTGATCCATTGGGCTGCAACATCCTACAAGATATTTCCGCCCTTCATTAACTGCTTCTGCTAAACAAATTTATTCCAATTCTGTTCCTAACCACTGTGACTTACCTGATCTCAACAGCACACAGGCTGTTTGTTTCAACTATGGATTTGCCATTAGAACCGCAGAGCTGCACAATAAATTCAAAGACTCCAAGCTTCCAAATGTAGATTTATATTAGTAATCTTACACAGTCTGAGCATTTGGGGGAAGTGGAGTCTTACTGGTGAGGAATGTATAACTTGGGAAATGGGCCTCAATTTCAAACACCAACCAGCCTTCAAGTACAATCAGGCAACATGATGGTGTGACAAGAACATCTGGATGCATTGTCTGAATTCTCTTTACCTCTCTGCAAGTAAGCATGGGCATGTCACATAATTCTTTCTTTGCAGCAGCATAATGGGGAAAATAATATTATCCTTTTACAGTGGGATCAGATCTGCAGCTGAAAAGCTTACAACATTATTTTTTAAAGCCGTGTAGCAATATATGACAAAATCAGCCAATAAATATGATCTTTTCCTTCCTGGCAATTCCTTTCTCACACATGCGAGCCCATTGTACAGCCACCCACTTTGAATCCAGACTCCTTAACAAATAATCAATATTTAACCCTGAATCCACTCAATTATTCATTTAAACAACAGCTGCACATTAGTGTCAATAAAAAGCCCCAGAAAAGATGGAGAAAGAAAGCAAGCTGTTTGAAATCCTCATAAACAGTGAAGAAGAAAAAAATGTAGGGAAAAAAGTGGCTCACCAATAAAGACCATCTTGCAGATTAAAAGCAGAAATCACAGACATGTATGTACACTACATTTTCAATTGTATAACTCCATTGTCTGCAAATTATGCACTGCTACAGAAATCCTAAAGTCCAGCTAAAGGCTTATGGATTTGCACAGGAGCAACTTGACACAAAGAATTCCTGTTACTAGTGGTGATGATCAGTTGGAAGAGGTCTGCAACCTGATTCTATTTGAATATGAATTTTCACTTGATATTTGGCAGAAATAAATAAGTGAATCTTTTACTTGCAAGACAAATAAATTCACTGAGATGTCTGTGAGACACCACCCCATACATTTCTATTTTGCAATCCATTTTCTCTAGCCCTCCAGAGTGCTAATAACGTGAATATTGTCCACAGCATGCAGTGCTTATGGGAGCCTCTTGAAGTTATAACCCTCCCCAGTAAAGCATAGTCACACCAAAGAAAAAATCATGCATACACGATTATACATACACATCTTACTAGCTAACCATCTTTAAAATGCTCTGAGCAGTGGCATTCATGGTGCAAAACCCCTTAGGACATCTGTTCCACAATAACCACCACAGCTTATAAACATTGCAGAGCCTTTCATCTGCAGACAGATGCTGTTTTCCCCAAATCTGGGGGAAAGTAACTAAATCCATGAGGCTTGGCTCCTTCTTTTATGGATTCAGAAGTGCTGGCTGTTTCTCTGAAGGGTGTTTTCATCTCCACCCCCTTGACAATGACAAAGTTTATATCTAGCAGCACCAGTGCAGTTTGTGTCCATGAGAGAGAGCAGCGTCTAGACCCCCACATCTGGCTCCAAATTGTCCCTTCCAACATCTACAGCTCCTTACTGGATCTGACATGGGCATACAGCAGAAATATATCCCTTCTTTCAGCACTCTGTATATCAGAACACCAGCAGATGACAGCCAATGGTTCACACATCCCACTCTGAATGGTAACAGTGCTATATATAGACCTTGGTTTCAACATTATAACTTGATACAAGCCCCTCAGTTTCCCTGTAATGAAAATTAGCAATGCAGCATTTAAATCCACACTTCACAGTAGACTGGATGAACTTATGCCCACCAACCAGTTTCCATTCTTAAGCATTACTATGGCAGGTATGTACTGAAAAGGAATTTGATAAGTGTGTGCACTTGTTTAGCTTCAGGGTCCCCTATTAAGGCTATCTCAAGGAACTGAGAAAATAGTCTGGAGTTGTATTATATATCTCCTACCAACAAAATGTTTACATTGTTTAACTAAAGTAAAAGTTATTTTCAGGGGACACCATGATAGATTCAATGATTTTGACTATTTTAGAACTGAATGGTCATTTGAAGTCAGTAGAAAATATCTTTGTTTTCTCCTTGTTGGTTTTTTGTTTCATTTTCTGGTTTGGTTGGTTGTGAGTAGTTTGGTTGTCTTTTCATTTTAGAGGTTTTTCTTGTATCTTGTAAACACATTTTTTGCCTGAAAATATTTCTAAACTCTCTGTCCTGGAGCCCGGGAGCAGAAACCAGATTTACCACTGAGAGCTCCCTCTTAAAACAAGCCAGGAATGTATTGCTCCAGTCACCATTCACTGGAAGAATTAACTCTTTTTCCGTGAGTTCGCATCTCCAGCAGTAGTTCTGGAAACCAATATCCAAACATTACCTGACTGTGCAAGATTTGATTTCTAATACTTAAAAAAGTTAAGATATGGTCTTTGCTCCTCTTGTGTGAAACCATTACCCTTCTCTGCCTGGCTGCAGTGACGTTGCTCTGCTTTTTGCTGCTGCTGTCCAAACCACTAGTCTCCTACGTTTATCAGCCACAGACAACTGTGTCAGAGCTGCTTTCTCAGTATCTCGCTCACTGCTGTGTAACATCAGCAGTCACACAGCATCACATATGCCAGCTGATGCTTGCGAGTGTCTCTTGAAAGTCTAGTTCCCCACTAGGATTTAGTCTCAGACCCACAAAGGCAGTTCAGTAAATAATTCCATCAAAATCAATGACTGTTAGACATCTAATTCCTATCTGGACAATTGCATGCCTCTGAGAACCTGGGTCTTGGCTCACACACCAGTGTCATTGCGAGTAAAGTATATGTTCTTTGATTAATTTTTTTAATGAGACCAAAATTAAGACTGTTTTATGATAAGAGTTAAACATTATTTGTCCCTTTACAAATCACTAGTCCAAATAAATCTGGTAAGAAGCTGATCTCTTCTAAAGGCTGTAAGTTCCCAGAGGCAGAATAATTAAATGTTCCAAAATACTTATCATAATTATGTTTTGTTCAGAGATTAGTTGAGCTATCCTCTTGGGATCAATTATGACTCATCCTAAAGCCAGAAACGAGAAAGTTTTTTGGTAAATCCTATTGGAATGAGTGCCAGCTGTTCCACACAATAAACTAGCTCTTTCCCCATGTTTTAACACACTAGTAAAGTTATTAAAACGTTGCTCTTGGTCATTCTTCAGCATTCTGCACAAAGTGCTTGAAGGTCAGTGCAGCTGGTAATTAGAGAATGGGATATGCAAAGGAGCTCTCAAGGAGTGACAATCCAGGTGCAGGAGTCTGTTTAATAAGAGCGTGTGGCTTGTGTAAGACAATTAATATTTTTCTGCATTTTCTGGCAAAAAGAAGTAGAGGATCAGAACAGAGCAGCAGAAAATAATCAAAGGGCCCAATTCTGATTATCTCATTTCCTACCTTCAGTGGCTTTCTCGTGTCCTGTTCCTGCTTAAGAAAAAAAGAAAGCAGAAATTACTATCAACCTCAGCATGAGCCAGTTGGTTTGAGGTCCTGGTTCTCAAACTATATTTTTATGGGCAGCATAACGCCCTCCTGATTTCCAAAAACTTAAAATCACATGTAAATGCTAATACTTTAGCACCTGAATTACAACTCCCTGTGATGCTCTATGGATGGCATAACTAACAACAGTTTGAGTACTGAGCACAAACACCTTTTGTTCTTGCTTAGAGGTGGCAGAAACTACCAACATCTTACCCAAACCTGCTACTCAGGAGCAGTGAGTTAAAATGCTTACAAGCCAACAGTCTCCAAACCCTGCCTGCCCCCCAGCACAGGCCTGGCACAGGACAGTGGCTCCAAACACATTTCACAATTGAATTCGTGTTGCACAATGATATTCCAGGCCTTGGGGTTTTTTTTAAGTCTTTTACTTTCAGAAAAACTTTGTACATAACTGTATGCACTTGATCTCATCTGCATTTAAATATGATCCTGAAGATGATTCAAGAGGAAAAGGAAAGAGCAAGTGGTTCTCTAGCTCCTTAAACGAGCTCTGTCTCATCTCTCCAGGCTGGTAGACCCCTTGATGCCTTTCAGGGGGAGTAAGGATCAGTTTAGAAATTTCACACACATGGACACACAGCATCCCTAAACTCACACTTTGCCACAACTCACAGATCTTTTAGAAGGCAATTCATGGTCCATGACTCACATAGGTGTTGAGGCATGCTGGCTGAAAGCCACCAAGGTATCATAGAATCATGGAATGGTTCAGGTTGGAAGGGACCTTAAAGATCATCGAGTTCCAACCCCTTGCCACGGGTAGGGACACCTCCCACTAGACCAGGCTACTCAAAGCCCCATCCAGCCTGGGCTTGAAAAGATGTCCATATAGGCCTGGCATCCACTCTCTCCTTCAAACTGCTGCAAGACAAGCACAACTGGAGCTAAATACCATTAGATTAGATTCCAAACACTCTTTAATTTATGATTCATTACAAAGGAGTTCAGTGCTACATTAGGTAGCAGACTGATAGCATCAGTCTCTGGCACATGCCATATTTATGTCAAACAAGAGCTGCCTTTTATGCACCCTGGGTGATGGACTCAATCCTCACCCCATTTACTTCAGCCAGGCGGCTTGGGAAAGACTGACTAAGGGCAATACACCAGTCAAAGGTCTTCACCTTCTGGTTGTGTCTTTCAATAATAACATAATTTGCAACTGGCTATGAATGTGGATACCCTCAAGAACTGGCATTAAACAAGGTAATTTCACAGAAAAGTGAAAAGCTTCATGCCCTGGATCATTCTGCATTCATTGTCCATCATTCATTTTCCATAACTGGTTAAGTGAACTTGATGATTAGTTAAATTTACAAGAGAAGGGTATTTTAGACAAAAGGGTATTTTCCACAGGGAATAGTCTACCCATGACCAGACAAAGCAGATTCAATTCTCAGGAATTATCTCTTCCCATTGTAAAAATTACCTTTGCTTTCTATGTATTGTGACAGCTCTCCTTTCTGTATCAGTTAAACACCTACTGCAAAGAAAGATTTTGGCAGGCTATTTCTTTTGTGATACTTTGCACAAGAAAAGGATTTATCTATCAACTTGTGTTGTGAATATCATCAGCCAATCAGCAGTAAAAGGCAAATCAATTGCATGAACCAAACAGATCAATAAAAGATGGAGCAACTAATTTTACTCGAGACACTTTACAGGATATCATTTGCCTAACAAGGATCAAACATAATGACATCAATTACTTTTTAGGGTTAGAAAGGCCTGCTATAAGAAATAATTGGAAGTCATTATCAACATCAGATTTCCGGCTTTACAAAGATTAAAGCATTGCAAAGTTTGATCTGTCCTGTGAAAAGCTATTTCTTCAACAACTATAAGCAGGAAGAAAGAAAAAGTATCATCTCCATCACCCAAGATTCAAGCCAGAAACTTGAGAGACAGTGTTTAGAATACATATGATGTATTAATCTTACCAACAGAATAGAAGCATTATTTAGTCTTTACTGAAAGTAAATCTGTTATCAAAGTCATTTCTATCCCTATAGAGCACAGGCCACCATGTTACAAATACTGTCACCTGTCTGCAGCTGGCCCTGCCAGCCTGGGAAATCTTTATGTCAGAGGGTTTCCTCATGGGAAAAGACTTCTGCTCACAATATGAGCTACAGAATCAAGATATGTGTAGAGTTGGAAGCTGTTATCATACCATGTGGCTGCTGCAGGTTTGTCCCTGATGGACACCAATGACTCTCAAACTCCTCAAAGCTACACAGCTGCAGCAGCTGATTGACAGAGCACCTGTATCAATTTATTCAGTCTAATTTTTCAAGCAAAGCTACCGGCCAAACTGACAGCCCTTTCCCCCAGAGCACTACCTGGTTATTTTGCTTCCAATGGATTGCACAAGCACATAAGCATTTTGTCAGTTCACAAAACTAGGTCTACACATGATTGCATACAGGCAGGGCTGCATACAGGCAGATCCCACTGGATATAAAAATACAACATAAACTACTAAAGAAGGGTGAATCAAGTTAAAAACACATTGCCATGAGCCCCCGAAGTCCCTCATCTATTTGGGACAAAACTGGAATAGAGAATCCCTCCCCTCTTCACCCTTTTCTTGAGCAGCACTGTGTCCTTAGAAATCTTTTGAGGCTTTCTCTGTCCAAGCAAGAGCTAAAGAAATGCTGGAAAGGCCTGAAAAAAAAGGTGAAGTTCAATAAAAGTAGCTGTGCAGCTCAAGGGATGGAAAGCTTGAGAGTGTGACTGATAACCAATTAAATACAGGACTAATGAGCAGGCTGCCTGTCTTCCATCAGAGGCCTAATGAAGGTCTGCACAAGACAGACACATGTGGTATTTGTATGGAGGAGGATGACTAGACTGGGAAAATGTTCAAATACAGCATTTAAAGATACATGTCATGAATTTAATATTTGGTGATGTTAAAGGCTAGATCTAGTTTGTGTGCTAGGAGTATGGATAAAGAAATTAAGCAATAAGAATAGGCACAACAGATGCTTGATGAGAACCATTGGGATGATTTTCCCATTGCTATATAATGTATAAACAACTGGTCAAATATAGACAAAGAGGAACTGTATCTTTGATACTTTGAGCTTGGAGTTTTGGAGACTTGGACCCATCCATATACCCTCTCAGCAGCAGTAAAACTGGGTACCAGGAGGCTCTGGATAATGGAATGTGCTAAAATTAGTGTTGCACTGAGCAGCATGACCGGGCAAGGCTGTATGAGTTGGGCTGAAAAAGAGTTAGTGCAGTCATTTGGAAAAAGCAAACTCTGGGGGGGTTCCAAGATCCTAAGCAAGGGTGTGTATCGTAGCTGTATCCCAAAGTGAGTGTAGGATATTGGGACAAGGCCTGAGTTTGCAACATACACCTGTTTCTGAGGGAAAAAAACCTCCATGAGGAGCTGCAGAGGAGGCCCAGCAGTGGAGCTACTGTGCTGACATGAGAAAGAGGGAGGCAGGAGCTCAGGGCACACTGTGGGATGCAGCCAGTGCTCCGCTCGGACACTGCCACTAGCTGCCTGCTGCGAAATGCTGCTTAGTGCAGAACTCCTCCAGGAATTAAATGCTAGAAAAATAAAGGTCCATCCTGAAATTAGTCAAAAGCACCTAAGAAATGCAAGCTGGAAGGTTTCCCCAGAACCAACTCTGTCCTGGAGCACCAACATACCACTTTGGCATAAATTGAAGATCACTGCACTGAGGCCTTGCTCCTGATTTTGCTTATGCTGGTGTGTATATATATATATATATATGTTTACCCTGATCAGGGCAGGGTAAAAGAGAAAATAAGCCATTTCAGTACAGAACAACAGGTCTTTCTAGGTCTGGCATTGTGGCTCTGCAGGTAGCCTAGGGCTGACGTGGTAGAACAGAACGGAGAAACAAGCAGGATAACAAAGATTAGTAGAGGGGGGGTCTCTTATGTATTGGAGCATTCCCACCAGGCTAAAAAGGACTGATGAGTCTCCTGGTGTATGTCAGAGACTTAGTTAAGAAATGGCATCAGAAACAAACAGGCAAACAGAAAACCTGTCAGGGCAAGAGTGCGTACAGCTGACAATGACAAATCCAAAGAAAACATACACACAAAAAAAAGTGCCCATTAAAGCAGCACAAGAAGATGAGAAGGGAAATTAGCCAGGCACCAAAGAGCATCCCATTAGAGTGAAATTTGGTGTTAACGACTGCTACTTACAGTCATCATACGGCCTTAATGAACAATTCGTCTTTGCCAAAGCCTGCTGTCCCTACTGCAAGCCACCATGTTTGATGTCCTTTTAATGGTCCATGTGTTTCATTTGTAACAATCCAATTAACAACTGGGCTCCAATAGCTCTAATCATCATCTACTGTTAATATTGTTTCTGTACTGTCAGGAGTTTCACAGTTTGTTAAACTGCATTTTGCACAGCTGAGATTTTCAAACTCAGACATCCTCAGCTGTTAAGCTTCTGGAGGAGAACAAGAAAAATATAGCTGCAGAAGCAGCAACGCTACTGACCTGGTGAAGTAATTCCTCATTTTAGACCCAGTTCTTAGCTGCAAAGAGCATATTATGTGCAGAAACCATATGATACAGGGTCTGCAAGAGCCTGATGATCAGCATTCAGAGATATCCTGAAAGGGAGTGACAGTATGTGCTGATTTATTTGTCTGTACACTGACAGAGGAGCACACACTGCTGCATTGTTGGAGCTGAGCATGACTTCTTCCATCCTACAAATTAACATGCTGCAAACAACCAAAATCAGGGAAAAATTGCTGCCCCAGACACAAAGTGGGCCCCAGTATGCACAGCTCTGAATGGACCAAATTAAGAAGACCAATGTTGTTTTGTGAGCCCAGCACTTCGTCTGGGTTAATGTGGGCTGAGCTGTACAGAGTGTGTCCCATTACCCCGTGCCATGCAGGAGCAACACGCTGCACCAGGGTCATGCTCCTCTCCAGGTAGGGAACAACTATAGGATGGACCTGGACAGGGGAGATGATTTCCTGTGGTTATTGTTTTTCCACTGCCTCAGTTATCCTGCTCATGTTAACGTCACAAAAGTGGTTGAAGTGTGGTCTGTAAATGTGACAGTTGTAGTTTTGATCTTTTTGAAGTGCACTACTCCATGCCACTTGGCTTAACACAATTCTTCAGTGCATGAAAACATCCAAATGCACGCAGAGAATTTCAGTACCATACAAAGGCCAAAACAGGGATGGTAGGAAAAAATGTTGATTCATGCAAGGGGCAAGGTAGAAAGTCTGGATATTTGTATCCTGTCTGCTGAAATGACATCATATGAGTCAAACAAACAAACAAAAATAAAACTCAAATACAAAAAAGGCCCACAAACTCCAGCAGCTCATGAACCCTTTACACAGTTGCAGTTGCTTACAGGGTTCACTGATGCAAAGGACAAAATTATAACCTGTTAATGATATAGACTGACTGCATATTCACTAACAACGCCCTTTGGAGATACTCAGACATCTGCAATAAATAGGAAAAGAACAATTTCAGAGCATCCTTTGTAACACCTCTTTATCTTCTTTGAATCTAATTCATTTCAGGACAGCAGATGGTCAACTGTACCTTTCAATCTTTTTGCATATATTGAACATTGGTGTTTTCTTAGAAACTCTGCATGCACATAGTGTATCATAGAGATATACAATGGCTTATTTAACTCTATTTTTAGCTTTGTCATGTGGTGTAAAAATAAATTGGGATTTTTGTCATGTCCAATTATAGATGCTGAAGAAACAGATCAGTCCAACATCAGTTTTCTTTTCATCCTCCTTGTTGACTCATGTTCCTTGATTTTCTGCATAAATTGTAATATATTTCTATACTCTGTAGCAGTGGATAGCTAGCAATCTGGAAAACAACAAACTAACTTTCTACTTATAAAGAATAAATACCCGTGCTTTTTTTTTGCAGCAGGTTATTTTTATTTTTGCATAAACGAAGTCAGAAAAATCATTGAGAAAATCTTTGAGATTCAGAAAGAATGAGACTAGGTTAAAGTCAGAAAAAATCTGTATATGAATAGAAACACAAAATGGAAGTTATCTCACAACTGTCTCTGTTCGCGACACTCATCTATATTTAAGTTTAATGTACCAAAAAAACCATGATAGCTTTATATTTTATATAAGAAATTAAAGCAGCAAAGTCTAAATCCTCAGTACTCTTGTGCAAATTATGTATGGGACTAATGATCAGAGAATCTAAAAGAATGCACAGAGGCAAATGTAACAAGGCTGTCCAAAGCCATCAAGACCTTCTTTCAGCTACCTGATAAATGTATGTCCTATGGAAAAATCAGGGTTTCTGGGAAATATGTAAAGTTTTCCTCTGATAGCTATGGGCAAGATGATTTTTACTAAGACTAGCAGAGTTTCGTCTTAACGACAGAAGTAATTTTCCAGAAAAGACAGAGGAAAAAAAGAGGATGTAGAAAGGGACTGATTAACAGCTGCACTTAGATGAGATCAAACAATCTAATAAAATTAAATATCTTTGCAAGACCAAATTAAGATCCAGAACACCAGACTCTATTTGATTCAAGTAATAAAGATGTTGCAGCCAATAAAAGTTTATGCGGAAACATAATCCTCTAAACTGATAAAAACTAATTTCACCCAGAAGAGTTAAGAGGTCACCAAATTACCTTTTTTTATTTTAACTTTCTGTTAATGTCAGTTGTACTTCATAGATTCTGTGACAGATCTCAGCATAGAGATTGAGTTCCCATACTGTAAAATCTTGAGCATCCGCATCTTACTAGAAATCAGATATCTGCCCGAAGAGAATAAGATACATAAATTATTATTATTTCTCTTCTGACACTACTGAGAGCCTTTACTGCTATTTCAAGATTTGTACCTACACCAGCACATCAGGAAGAAATTTCCTGCCCAAAAGATTTAATCACATAATTGATTGGTTTCTTTTATACTTGGTGGATGGATAGGCAGAAGGTGCTTTTCTGCGTTGAGTGTAGTGTCTACAGGAGGCTTCACACACCCCATCTTTGATATCTCTGATGTGATTTCATATCTGACCTATATGATCAATGGAAAGAAATAGGCATTTCTGGGAGCTTCATCTGACTCAGATGTCTGCTGTCAGGATATGAGTCATGCCTTAGCAGTGCCTACTCGTCTCCAGTGTTATTAAGACAGGCTGAGGTCATTAGGTCAAATGTAAATTTGATCAGACACCCTGCCCACCCCTGTGAAGTACACCAAAATGGTCACAAAAAGTTACTGTTGCCCTAAACTATATTTCCTTCCTTTTTATTCTCATTTCCTGTCTAAACCAGCTCCCTAGGGATGCCACGTTAGTACTGGAGAAAGTTTAGTTAATAGGATGGTACTCCACAGCAGAAACTTAATGCCATTCTCAAAAGAGCAAAGCTCATCCACAGATTTGGTGTTAGCCATGTCACAATCCAAGCTATTCCAGCTGCCTATGGGGTAAGCAGAAGATGCGACAAAGAATAGACACTTCCTATAGTTCAGGGTGCCAAAACAGCACACAGTTTGTGCCTGGACCACCAGACAATGCATCTTCCAGCCTCCTCTCGCTACCTTCTCCACCTCTGCCTCTTTGGACCAAGTCCAAAGGGGACCCTCATTGAGTCATGAAATAGAGTAAGGGTGGGAAAGAGGAAAATTGCAGGATGGACCTACATCCTTAGACATATGTCCTCTTGCAGGGCCCCTGGAAACACAGGGACCCTCAGGCAGATACTTCCTGGGTTTGTGCCATGGCTACTCCCTTACTCTGGTAGGAGAAAGTAGAGGAGACAAGAACTACAAGGTTTCCCATTCTGCACCTGCGTTCTTGTTACATAACGCGTGATTTGGCCTCTGTTTTAAGTTTCAAGGTTCAGCTGATCAAAATATGATTTATAGACCAATAATACAGTATGAAAAGTGTTCTCATTTCCCATAGTATGTACAGTAACTGATGTTGATGCCAGCTGACTGGAAGATGCGGGGGAAGATAAGGAAATTCAGAAAGCCTGGCCCCAAATCCTTGAAAGTTATTTCTACTCACTGCAGAGGGTTTTGAATGCAAGTCTGTGTGAACCCTTCAGAGAGCTCAAAGTTGTCAGCACTGTGTTATTACTAAGATACATTTTTTATTTAAAAAGTGAGTGGCTGATTTATTATAGTTTTCCATTATTTACAGAGAGCATAATACTGGCCAGGTGATTTTTCTATTGGCAGTGACAAACTATGGAAAATTTTAGTTGTGTCTGTATTTCTATGAGTTTAATGCAAAGAAGAATTTTTGATCCCAGCAGTATGCAACCCACAGCCATATGCCATGTAAGGCTCTCTCAGTTGGTGTATTCTGTCACATTTTAGATACACACATCAAATATATATTAATCTCCACTACAATAAATAATTGTGGCTGCTAGTCTACTGAGAATGTTTACTAATTTATAGTCTGTACTTCTCTATACTATAGATTTCAGCTGATTCATCTACTGCTATAGCCGCACAACTGCAGTTCCATTTGGATGGACTCTTTGTGGCAATCAACCACAATTTGAAGGATAATATCTTCACCTGCTTTCCAACAGGGGTAATTTCCACTGGTGGAAATGGAAATTTTGGCTGTCACAATAAAGATTTGCAATTGTGCAAATTATACCACTGGCTGAAAGTGGGGAAACCCAAGGTACAGGCAGAATTGTAGCATGTGCAGTTCCTCTTAGATTCTAACTTAGTTGCTCATCAATGAATTGCCATGAGAATATATGCAAATGAGCCAGAGCTGACAAGAAAGAAATACATTAGAAAATCCCCTACTCTGCTGGAAAATTTAACTAGAACACCAGAGGGGAGGACTGAGACTGGCTGTTAAACATAACAGTACTTATGAAACCTACAGCTCAGAAATTTCCTAAACTGTTGACTAACAGAAGCTAAGTGGTACATACAGCAGGGCAGCACTAAAAACACTTTGTGTTGATCTCCTAAGGGTTTTCTGAGTGTCAGTGCCTATTGAATGTCAGACATAGGACAAAGTGCTAGACAAACCTTTGGATTGACTGATGTGGCCATTCTTATACGCAGCAGTATAAGCAGACGTAATAGATTCAGGTCTAGTACTTGAAGATGACTGAAAGCACTTTTCCTGACATATAAAACTGTCCTAAAGCCCCAGTCTTGTCCTTATAAAAGCATTGTGTTCTGGCAACAATTTCAAATAATTAAATATTCAGACTTTGGGGTCTATTTCACATGGTCCAGGATCAGAAAGGTGGGAAAATTTTCCATATTACTTGCACAACCTCTGAGACCTGATTCATTTCTGATGGGTTTTTGATTAGACCCACTCTACCTTCAGAGAACTGGCCTTTAATGACAGCTTCCACACTCACTGTTGTACAGGTTTAAAGGTGAGAGTGTTGATCTGCTTGAGAGTAGGAATGCTCTACAGAGGGATCTGAACAGGCTGGATTGATGGGCCGAGGTCAAAGGTATGAGGTTCAACAAGGCCAAGTGCTGGGTCCTGCACTTGGGTCACAACAACCCCATGCCGTGCTACAGGCTTGGGGAAGAGTGGCTGCAAAGCTGCCCAGCAGAAACGGACCTGAGGGTCTTGGTCAACAGCTGGCTGAGTATGAGCCAGCAGTGTGCCCAGGTGGCCCATAAGGCGAACAGCATCCTGGCCTGTATCAGGAATAGTGTGGTGGGGGACTAGGGAAGTGATCATCCCACTGCACTCGGCACTGGTAAGGTCCCATCTTAAGTACTGTGTCCTGTTTTGGGCCCCTGACTACAGAAAAGACATTGAGATTGTGGAGCATGTCCAAAGAAGGGCAATGAATCACAGAATCACAGAATCACAGAATGATAGGAGTTGGAATGGACCTCTGGAGATCATCTAGTCCAACTCCCCTGCCAGAGCAGGTCCACCTAGAGCAGGTTGCACAGAAATGTGTCCAGGTGGGTTTTGAATGTCTCCAAAGAAGGAGACTACACCACCTCTCTGGGCAGCCTGTTCCAGGGCTCTGCTACCCTCAAAGTAAAGAAGTTCCCCCTCATGTATAGATGGAACTTCCTGTGTTCAAGTTTGTGCCCATTTCCTCTTGTCCTGATGAAGGATCTAGAGCACAAGTCTCATTAGGAGCGGCTGAGGGAACTGGGGTTATTTAGCCTGGAGAGGCTGAGAGGAGGCCTTATTGCTCTCTACAACTACCTGAAAGGAGGTTGTAGCAAAGGGGGGTTTGGACTCTTCTCCCATGTAACAAGCAATAGGACAAGTGGAAACGGCCTCAAGTTGCACCAGGGAGGTTTAGATAGGATATCAGGAAAAAAATCTTCATGAAAAAGGTTATTGTGGTTTAGTGGTAGTTTTGGCAGTATTAGGTTAACGGTCAGACTCAATGATCTTAAAGATCTTTTCCAACTAAAACAATTCTATGATTCTAAGGCATTCATGGTGAAACTCAGTGCATGGTAAAGCTGCAAACAAGAGCCAGCCCACTGATGGAGCTGCTTAGGTAGGTAGGCTCATAGGTAGGAGCTGTTTAATTAGATATGAATTGGACATTTAAAAGATAGAAGAGGAAAGACCTGAGATCCCCAGGTATAGAGGCAGAGAACCAATGTGTGACCTCTCACAGGTATAAGTGGCTCATGAGACTTCTGCAAGCTGATGGGCATCTTCCAAAAAGGTGTTTATCTCATTCTAAGTGACTAAGGTGTGTGGTATATATTTTTCTGTGGAGCTGATATCTCTCTGCACTGATTAAAGGGTGAGATTACGTCTTACCTAAACAAATGACTTACTTTATGTGGCTAAAGTCAGTTGAGCCTCCCGTCCCATGCTCTATTTAGAACTGCTATAAAATCAGTAGCAAAAATATCTGAGGAAAATACTCAGAGGGAGAAAAAAACCCATATATTTATTGAAGTAACGAAGAAAGAAAAAGTAGAAAGCAAACCTGAAAAAATATGTGCTGATTATTAAAAACTGCTGTCAGAGAACGTGTTTATCAGAACTAGGATAGCCAAGTTATTTGGAGAAACAGAAGAAAAACCACCCACCATGACACAGAATCTCAATTTCCCTTCTTTGGGAAGGTTACTCTTGAGAATTCCCATCTACTCTTTTTCCTTTCACCCACAAATCTGCTTTACCTTATATCAGTTTTACCCAAATTGCCCTTTACAACTCCTTGACTAAATTTAGGCTGGGTTCCTTCATGTATTGTATTATCACCTTCAGATAGCTATTCTGTTATGTCCAAAACAGTATTTACATGGAAGATAGATGTATGCATAGAGGTAGATATAGAGATAGATATATAGATATTTGAAGATCACCTCCTCATACTTCTTACATCCTATTTAATTCTAGCTGGTATGAACAGGCTCACACATTTTGATCATGATTCAAAGCCGATTAGCTCAATGAAAAGCTCACACTGACTTCAACAGACATTAGATCATGCTCACAGAGAGGATAATAGACCTTTCAGCAGAGGAAATGAAAGTGTAATAATACACTGGCTTAGTGTATAATCATGTCTTCATCTAATAGCTAGCCCCAGCGTCTGTAATAGTCCACTGGTTTCTTACAGATAAAAAGCCTACTTTTTTGGTTCTGATCTTACTCTTTCGGCATTGAAAGTCATGGATTCAATTTCCACCAATTTTTAGGTCTTACTCTTTTGGTACTGAAGGTCATGGATTCGATTCCCACCAATAGCCACAAAGTCTGAAGGGATGCTGCCATATCTGTATATGAAAGCAGCTGAGGAACCATGTGAACTCTTTGGATTTTAGAGGCATTTGTCTAAAAGAGATAATTTATAATAAAGTGATTTAGTTCCTGAATTCTTGAATCGTGTATTCTTCCTGTAATCCCCAATCTCAGAGACTATAACCCCTATGTTTTGACTGGGATTATATGTAGCTGGCACGCAACTCTTTAAGCTTTGCTGGTAGAGGTAGCTTTTTGAGTACTGGCATTTGTGATATCAAAATATATATAACTGTTTATTGCAAAAGCTGTGTCTCTAGTAATAAACTAAGTCAGTTGCAAGCGGTATAGGAAACATATACATAACCCTGTATTTGCACAAATTCCTTCTGTTGTGTTGTTTGTCATTGGAAGAAACAGAAATAACAATATCAGAGGACATAAAATTAATTTCAGGACTAATAGAAACTGGATAGAGAAGGCTAACTCCACCTAATCAACTTTGGCAATCTTTCATCTGCTAGAATATACGATGAGTATTCTCTTACAGATTCCTTACAGTAGCGATAAATGGATATTTGAGACAAGAAATGCTCTCTAATGACAGATTCTGGCATATACAGGTTGCCAGGATAAGCAGGAACATATTCCCAATCCACCGTCTCCTTCATCTTTCCTTCTTTGACATTTTCCTAGTAGCAGTTTCCCAGGCTATAACATGCCATTCCTTTCACAGATTCATGCATTCATGCTTTCATTTCTATGTAGGCAGTTGTAGAATCATAGAATCGTAGAATGGTTTGGGTTGGAAGGGACCCTAAAGATCTTCTAGTTCCAACCCCCCTGCCATGGGCAGGGACACCTCCCACCAGACCAGGTTGCTCAAAGCCCCATC